>VZTE01004972.1:682607-849809 GCA_013397775.1 Eulacestoma nigropectus | reverse complement strand
GAGGGGTGAGGAGGCACAGGCAGGAGCCCGGGCCAAGCCTGGGATGGGCCTGGAGACCCCCCAGAGGCTCAGAGGCCCCCCGCTTTCTCCATTAGGAGACCGGGAACAAAAGGGACTTCCCGCCCTTGCACGGGGTTTAAATATGCAAAATTCGCAAAAGCCCATTGGCTTAAAAGCTTGTCAATTAACTCAGTTTCAACCCATTACAGGGATGTAATGCAAGAGGTACAAATCAAGGTAAGATGTCTTATTACCAGTCACTTTCTTAACAGGTAGATGTTTCAACAGCAGTAAATAAGCATCACTTGAAAAGTTTAAGGCCATAGCCAAGAATGGATCAGAAGAGCTGCATGCTTGGTCTTTGCATGTTTTGTTAAGCATGGTCCACCTGATAGCTATTTCCAGTTTAGCTGGACAGATTACTACGTTAGGAGCCAGCCCATTAGAGCCATGTAGTCCAAAGTTTCTTTAGCTTCTTGCAAAAGGCTTCTTTTAAAAGATGTGCTGCTGCATTGTTGGCATCCTGTCACATTGCCCACACACATGCACATCTGAAGCCTAGGCAAAGAGCTCCTTCACCAGTCAGAGGATTCAGTTTCTCCTTCCGTGTCCTCTGCTTCAGTGGCCTGTAGCACTGGTTTGTTACTGGTTGCCTTTCCCTAGAATTTTCACCCTGAGAACCAATGTCTATTTTCTCATTCACCAACTAACTCCAGTGCAACTCTCTCCAAAATATGTCCTTATTAGTTCCCAGTTAAGTGTTGTCTATCAGTTTTCATTTGCACACATGTGTGTGTGCTTATTGGGGTGAGGACTCTGACACACATTATCCTCTGATCTGTGTCCAAGTTTGCATCTCAACAGGCCTACATAGTTTGTTCTGATTCAGTGGTTGTGGATTAATTTCCAGGCATGTAGTGCAGTATCTAAGGGATTCTGGTCCCTTCGGTGGTGTCAACAAAGCTGACCATATGGAAGTACTCTGGAATTACAGTTTTCTACTTCAGGAAGGTATGACGAAAGCAACATAGGCACAGGCACACATATACACAGCAGGGTTTTAAAAGATGCTTCTTAACTGAGCTCTTCTTCTAGTGACCAAAGAGCATTGCTTCTCTCTTCCTTCAGCCACCCCTTCTGCCCAAGGTCTTTCATATAGTCAGTCCTGAGGAGTCCTGGCCAAGCGCTCTTAAGGGTGTTTGAGAACGACATTCACCTGAAGTGAGATGTCTCGCTTTACATCCACTGGTGCCACAGGACTCATCAACATCATGATATGTTGAACACAGACAGATTTCGCCAACGAAGCGGTGACCAGTTATGAACTTTGTCTAAATAAAAGTGACCAAACACCACTTATGAAGATGGCTTCTCTAGTGGAAGTAAGAGGATTGTATGTTTAATGCAAGAAACATGCAGAAATATACTTCTAAACACAATGAGCAAATTAAAAGGGTCCCAATCTGTAAATAAAAACATCTGATGACACAAACATTAACATACAAAATTAATATCTTCTGCAAGGCACTTACACAGCTTGAAGCACAACTCAGGATTGTTAATGAACCCCCTTGTGTATATTATCCAACAAGAAGACCTGTGTCATCAAATATTTTTATTGGTAGTTGAGATTACCTATACTCTAAAATGCAGCTGTAACTGAGAGCTCAAGTTGTGATTTCTACTGCATTGTCTCCAAGGAAAACAAAATCTTAGAACAATCTAATACTGCAGTTATTTCTAATCCCAACCATGCAGAGCCATACAAATTCTGTGCTTACTTCACTATGCTTTTAACATGTTTGAAATTATGTGGCTAGGATAGACCTTGTACTTCGTGACTGTTCAGGGAAGATGGGAATAATGACATGGCACCATGAGCTGGAAGGGTTTCACTGTATTTGTTCTTAAGTGTCCTTGCATTGCTAATCATCGAATAAATACGTAAATAAATATCATCAATGTTGCACAGCCATTTCAGAAACAGCATAAAAAGAATGAGATGGTTTATAGCCATCTCACTGGTGACACATCATTTAACGATTTCACTGAAAGAGGGCAGAGCATCCTGAATCCCTGCATTCCTTGAAGAATGTTAATGGTTTCTTGTTCTGTTTCAGGTAGTTTTCAGACCCCAGTAACAGTCAGCTTTGTTACACTATGTGGTAAATGGGAAGAAGATAGGAGAGAAAAAATTCACCTACTCCAATGCCCAGGGCAAATGTTATTCAGGGAAGTCACAGAGTTGGAATAGGCGATAGAAAGAAAAAAAAGAAAAAGAAAAAGAAAAAAGAAAAAGAAAAAGAAAAAGAAAAAGAAAAAGAAAAAGAAAAAGAAAAAGAAAAAGAAGAAAAAAGAAAAAGAAAAAGAAAAAGAAAAAAAGAAAAATAAAAAAGAAAAATAAAAAGAAAAAGAAAAAGAAAAAAGAAAAAGAAAAAGAAAAAGAAAAAGAAAAAAGAAAAAAGAAAAAGAGAAAAAGAAAAAGAAAAATGAAAAAGAAAAAGAGAAAAAGAAAAAGAAATCCCACATGATTAAATCATCTAAAAGTGACCTGTGATATTTGATGTTGGGTGGTGCAGGAAGATAAAAAATGGAGGCAGAGGGGTGGAGCCCAAAAAGAACATAGGATTGGCAGCAATTTGAGTCTCTTAGCCCAGGCTAAGTTCCCACCTGATGCTGACAGGTCTCACCTCCCCACAGGCAACCAAAACTGTGTGGCTGAGTCCTACTGGCATTCAGGAAATACAAAACTGTGTAGAGACCTGCCTAACTCATCCGATAGGTGTGCAAAAAGCAGAGTGCCTCTTAAACCTGGCCTTCTCTGAAGCGCAGATGCTTTGGAGTGGACATCAGGGAAATGACTCTGGGCTCTGATGAGCCTTCTCCTTGAACATGCACCTGTGCCAGCCTTGTCCTACAAACCGCAGGAGAAGGAAGTTGTCATCCTTTCTTATGCAATAGCTTAGCTCTTGGACCCATCCAGAGGAAGTGTGAGATCAAATTACAATTTCTCTGCTGCTCAAATTTTCATACCTCCCAAGCCATGTGCTAACACCTGCAGTGAGAGACGTGGCCAGAGTATCCCATTTCAGAGAAAAGGATGCCTGAGCTTCCTGTCAATGCTTGCAGGGCATTGCAAGACCTTGTATCCACTGGCTGAGGAGCAGAAATGGGTTGTGAGGGGTCTGGCTGTCCCTCTGCCTCTGCTGCCAGTGCACAGCTGAGCACGCCACACCAAAAGAACAGCCAACAGTAGGCATTTGCCCCTCTTGACATTAGCAGCAAAGGTGTGAGCTGCTCAGCACATAAAAATTGCATGAAAGTAAAAGTTTAAGGAACTGAATACAGGATTACTGCTGTCTCACTGTATTATATGGCTCTCTAACATGCAAAATGGAAATGCAGATACTGATCTGCAAAGCTGTAAATGCAGTACTGCAATTACTGTCTTTCTGCACTCATAGTTCTCATGAAAAGATCTCAGTGCTTTAAGGTTGAATTTTACTTTGCTGAGCCTATGACAACTACTTAAATATTAACTCTTCAGTTATACTGTTACAGACACAGAGCAGAGCAAACAAAACGTAGTACTTATTTTTCTACTTTTGCAAGCCCTTCTGACTAGGAATCTTGTAAAGTAAAGATAGATTTTCCCATTCTTGTAATTTCTTTGCTGTAAAAGATTCTCAAAGGCATAAATTAGATGAGGCCAGGGACAGATTTGTAATATCTCATCTTTTCCTGGAAATAATAGAAAATCAGATGAGTCCCTCAAGCAGAGTGCATCTAACATGATACTATAGAGATCTTGCAGAGGCATCAAACGCAGACAATATTCAGCATTAATTCAGTGTCCATTTTGATTCGTTGCAGTCTGGCAGGCAATGAGGTTTGAGTGACAACTTTATTTACTAAGTCATAGGCTGCTGAAAATTTTATGAAATGATGCAACATCCATACAAAACAGTGGAACTTTTCATTAACAAGGCTTGATAAGATACAGTGAAAATGTGAGTAATTTTCATTAGCTATTTGTGAATAAAAGGCATGGAAAATAAATTATATTAAAACCCTGCTCTGCATAATTCTGCCTTTGTGTTTGCAGAAGAAACCTTACCCCAATACCTTTTAATAATATGGAACACCTACTGCAGAATTTGTTGTTTTATCCAATTATGCCAGAAATACTAATTGTTCTTTTCATTTTGTCTTCAGCTAAAACTCCCATTTGTGATTCAGAGCATTATCTTCCCCAGTATTCTTACATCAGTGGTGTCTTTGAGATACCTGGCAGTGTAATTACTGTGGACACTACTTTAACCAAATGTGTATTTTCAGATGCAGACTCTAAGCTGCTTTCAGAAAAGCTGGTATGTGTGCAGTGGCTTGTGTCCCATGCGAGGACATTCATATTGTACCTAATGCTGAATTATAACCAGAAGAAAGAGTCAGAGATAAAAAAGGTGAGAGGAGTGGACAGCCCCAGGGCACTATAATGAATATCATTCTCATGGAAGATGTCATTACTGCTGGCATTTGAGATTGAAAACAGGAAAAATTATAATAAACCTCTCTCATAATAATAGTAATAACAATGCTTTAGAATAATTTTTAAATTAACCTTATAGTAAACTCATTTAGGTTTAGTTTTTCGCTGGTTTCCAGCAGAGGAATTCTTTAGAGGGCTAATGCCAGCTATGCGTTTCCTCCTCTTCTGACAGCTTTCCTTGAACTCTATACAGAAATCATTTTACCTCCTCAGTATTCATAAAGGTGGCAGCTTCTACATAGAAATACTTCTTTAAACAAAAGCCAGTTAAAGGACTGGGAAACTGTTTTCAGAAGAGAAAGCTGTGGGTTCCAAAGTGCTGAAAACCAGAGCCAACTACAGAGAGAAAAAACTGTTTTCTTTTTCCAATTTAAAAGCAGACCTATCCTGGTGCAAGATTCTTTTAAGTGACATGGGGCTAAAGGAAGATACTATAGTTAAATATAGAATAATAGTAATTTTCCTTGCCTTTCTGTAGTAGCACACAAATATCTATGAGTAATGCCACAGTGAGCAGGGCACTTTATAAAACCAAAAAAACTGTCACACATAGGTTATAAGGTCATTTCTCACACATAAGATAAACTGGAAATCCATCCTATGGATGGAATCTGAGAAAATGTTATGAAGTTTACCACAAAATAAAATATGAGTTTCAGATGCTATTTTATTTCTCAAGGGCATTTTGCTAAACATATGCATACACTCTCATATCTTACCCACAAAAAGAAAAAGAAAGAAATCAGTATCACAGAGATTTAAAAGATGAAATGTTCTTTAATTGCATGGTATATTATTGTCCCGGTTTGGAGACAAAATCGGAGGAACGTCTGAATTTGAACGTTCTCTGATAAAAGGCAGGTTACAGCTGCCCCTCCCCCACCAGGTTCGGGAAAGAAATAGTTCCTTGGAGGAAAGTGAAAGGGGAACAGAAACTATTTATTTAACAAACACACAGGAAAAGAACAACAATGCTAAATAATAAAATCTCTCGCTGGGGAGAGGAAACCTGGGAAGATTTTAGAGTCCTTCCTTGGGTGTGGTCTCTCTCTCTCTCCTCTCTTTGGAGTGGGGTCGGCCTGGGCCCACCACCGGGGCCTTGGTGGAAAGCCCTCCTGATGTGTTCTGATGTTGCTGAAACAGTCCAGAAGAGAAGAAGGAAAAAAAAACCAAAAAAAAAACCCGAAGTCCCAGAACAAAGTTTAACTCCCCGTCTCTCTCTCTGAAGAAACAGAGCTGAAAAAAAAACTTCCTGAAGAAACAAAAAGGGTGCTTCCTCTGCCCCGCCGCAGCAGCAGCTATCTCCCTGCAGCTGCCAAGTGCAGGAAAAAAAAGTAGTGGCCTTGAAACACCACAGAACTGTTTTGAAAAAGTTTGTCTGGCTTTTCTTTTCTTCTTTCTCTCCCCTCTCGGGCCCAGCCCAAAGGCACAAAATTCATGCCTGGACAGTATGGGATACAACATCATAAAGTCACCCCAAGACAATTATTTTTGATTATAAATACAATGAAAATGTACAGTTATGCAACGATGCAGCTCATGGTGTATTTCACTGCTTTTTCCGGATTGTGTTCAAAATACTGTAGGTAAATTTTATTATTGCCTCATGGAGGATAAAACTGAAACATGGAGTTCAAGGTCAAAGGCCATAATGATTTATCTCTGGTTCCCTAAATGAAGCATCCAAGTCCAAGCCCAGTGCAGTAAGTGGGTAGCTGGGCTTCAAGTATAATGTTCTTCCGCAGCTCAGCATGTAGCTGCTGCCCTCTTTTCCTTTTGACCTCAGCAGAGACTATAGATGTTCAGCATCTCTGAAAACCAAAATTTCCTGATTCACCCTTTAGGCAATCAAATTCAAGCCTCTTGTTTTAAATTAGATACTTAAAATTTTCGGGGGGAATGACTGAACAAGTCAGGAGAGGCAAGCCCACTCCTTTAGCCACTGACCAAGGGAATGCAGAACAGCTGGGTGGGTCCCCTGGTACGAGTTTTCCCAGGGGCTGCCCTCACTTCCAGAGACCTACATCATAATGGCACTGCTCTGCTGGTGGCTGCCACCATATAACTGAATATACGAAGTCAATTTTTCACCAAACACCTTGGCTTCCTATTTACACTTGACTCTCATGCCAAATGTTGCCTCTATTCATGATAAAGGAAAATACAGACTGGGGCCTGAAAGTCTGGGATTCCACCTTCTACCTCCTGCTCATCCATGGCAACTGGGGTCGTGCAGAGTGCTGGCACTAGCAATTCTCATATTTCAGTGGCTCCTCTGCAAAAGAAGCCCCTGTGCATTTAAAGGCAACCTAAATTCAGATGCCTTTCCAGCACAGGGGATGTGGGATGTTTCCTTTTTCTGAGATGGGGAGGGAGAGTTGGCAGGCATCTCCATTCCAATCACCTTTCCATCTTTTGCAATTGAAAGGAGACAGATCTTTGTGCATTTTATTTAGTTGCATCGAAGTAAGTCAATAGAACACCTTTGGTTGATCTAAAAATAAATAAAATAAAACTCCCTTTTGAGGAGGCTATCAGAACTCCAGCCAAACATAGATCTGAGCCTGAATAGTATTTGGCTTCAAGTTTTGCAGCACTGATTTGAATCTTCTCAGAGGTGAGAGAGGGAAACCCCCTCATGGCACTTGTTCTGCAGCCGGAGAAGCCAGGCTGCCTCTGGTGCAGCTCTGCTGGTCTCTCCTCCCTGTGTTCCCTACGGAGGGTCACTGCGAGCCCTACTGCCCTATCACACCCTGCTGTAGTGCCATCCTGACTTTGCAGTGCAGAATTCAATAAAGCAAAAGGTCCTGTTGGAGAAAGACTGACGGGCAGACCAGACACCCTAAAAATGGTAACTGACTGAGGGAGGGAGGAGCCGTCAGCTCCACTGCCCATAAGGTCTGGCTAATCCAGCTGCAAATGGAAAACAAAAGTCCACGGGAAAGCCAATTTCCTCGTAGGATGAGAAATGTGACAATGTGACAGAACTTCCCAAGCATTCTATCAGTGTGCCATGTATATCTTTCGGAGCGCAAGCAATAGAAGGAGAGGGGTGCAAAAGCGGGTTAAAGCATGAAGGGACAGAGACCCATCTCTGCAATTACGTTGGCCCCACACCTTGCCACAGCTGCTCTGGGCTCCACACCACTGATACATGTAAAACCCTGGAGTGGAAATCAAAGCATGAGTAATAGGACCTTTTCAGCACTATACTGTTTCAGACACCCACATAAAATGCATATCATGAATGATTGCCAGGATCAGTGAAGAGATCTTGCCATGGTCTCCATGATCAACAGGGCAGAGCAGGAACTTTCTGTGCCCTTGAGCACTCCCATTTTGATTAAACATCTGAGAAATTTCCCAAAAGACTATTACACTCAATCAACATGACATTGCTTCAACTAATGAAATTCTTTTAACATCCAACATCCTTTGAATCGTGGATTAGAGAGGGCAGGTTAGTTCAGATACTGAACTACATTTTAAACTACATAATTATCTAGTAATATCACTGTATATATTAGAACACCTATTTTCAGTGGAAAACCCCACTGTTCTTGAAATTCTATTTTAAAAACTGTAAGAACGGATTATTTTACTATTTTGAAATATTTTGAAAGCTTAAACAAGCTTTCAGGCTTGTTAATGTCATTCAAAGTAAATTGCATATTCTTTAACATAGGAAAATAAATGAATACACTATGTAATTATTACTGACATCTAAAACTCGAGGATAATGCAGGCAAAAGCGTAACTACTTATGTGACTGTATTTATTGCTGGATTGTGGATATTTTGTTAGTAAAATATTTTTATATCATGTGAAACTTGTATCTTTCATGATATAAAACACATTTCTTAAGGAAATTTTATGTAGGCAAGTAATTAATAAATTATCGAAATATTAATAAATTATTCTTTAGGTTGCCAAAAAGCTTACCTTGGGTTTTTGTTGCTGTATTAACTGTTCACGTATGTAATATTTTTGGGTTTTTTTGTTTTGTAGCAATTAAAGTGTTGTGGCTTACTGGAATGTGGTAGATATTGTACTGATTAGACAGCCCCAAATATTTTCACAAAAAGTCTCACACAAAACTCTAATATGTAAAATTCTTTTTGTATTGTAGCCTATCACAGTTACATTTACAAATGCATTTTGGTCCAAGTTCCCCACAACTAGTCTTACATTTGAAATTACTAGGTTATATCATTGACTGAGGTACTGCTTTTCTGTGAAACTGAAATATGTCAGACAAATGTTTTTTGAGTAAAATCTTAAAATGTCTCAGGATTATGGGATTAGGTTTGGACAAGGTTTTTGTTTGTTTGTTTGGGAGTGTGGTGTTCTAAAAAAAGGAAAACAAACAGAGACAAGACAATAAAGCTGAGCTCAGGTTTTGCAGGTGCAGTGGGTATGGACATAAAAGGCCATTTCCCATCCCATTTGTATTACAGAGTCACAGAATGGGTCTGGTTGGAAGGGACCACAGTGGATCATCTGGTCCAACCTCTTTGCTCAAGCAGGGTCATCCTGGAACACATTGCACAGGGTTGTGTCCAGGCAGTTCTTGAATATCTCCAGTCAGGAAGACTCCACAACCTCTCTGTTGTCTGTTCCAGTGCTTGGTCACCTGCACAGTAAAGAAGTTCTTCCTCGTATTCAGGCAGAACTTCCTGTGCATCGGTCTCTGCCTGTTGGTTAATAAGTCTAATAAGACTGCCACAAGCAAAAAAAATGTGAGCTTTATCCTAAAATCATTATATGCGCATTTAAGTTTCAAGAACTTTTAGGATGAGATGAGGTAGAAGAATATTTGGGACTATGCCTTATTTTTCAGCTGTGCCCATTCAGAAGAACTGTAGAGAAAAGGCTAGGAATTGAATGGCAGATCTGACAACCCTTTTGGGGAAGTTCCCTGAAGAGGTGAAGGAAAAGGAAGAGGAAAATTCTTAGATGTTCAAATCAAAGGGATTTTTCTACCTGAAAAAAAGTAAATGTGAGCACACAGATCATTTTCATGAATTAAAATGGCTAAAACATTCAATGCAACCTGATTTGATTATGAGATCATTGAATTCAAACCCTTTTGGCCCTTACATCAAATGAACTACAAAGAAAAAGCAGTACCTTTTCCCTAATTACAGTTACAGCATAACTTGAACACAATTTTTTGTAGGATAGTGTCAGTCACAACTTGCCACACACAAAATAGTATTCTCTAAAAATAAGAATACTGTATCTGTATCTGTACAAGGGAGTTGTGCAGATCTCAACTTGGCTATCAGCCTAGACCTAGTCTATAGATATATCCAATTCTTCTCGTTGGAAACTATTTTATGTCATGTCAAATTTTGTCTGGGCTTTTACAAGGATAAATGTACAATGCAGGAAGCACTGTACTTAAAATATATTTTCTTTCATGGAGCAAGGTAAAAGACTACTTCACCAATAAACAGCACTTCCCAGCTGTCTTGGACCCTGTAAGACAACCTCATGCACTAGATTCTTGCTGGACTTTCAGTCAGAGCAGTGTCTCTCCAAGACTTTGAAGACTGCAATAAGCATGAACCATGAATGTTTATTTCAACAATGAATACTGTAAACATCTAAGGTTGAGGAAATAGAGGAATGAAGAACAAGAGTCATCAGAACAATAAAGTGATGAAGATATGATAAAATAGATAAAAACCTGTAAATGGGAAACAGGAGAATTCTCATATTAAACTTCTTCAACAAAGTCAGTAGCAGGATGATCTGTTTATCACAGGAACACGGCTATGAAGCCTTTGTAGAACATTCACCAGCTGAAATTCAAAGGACATCTCATCATTGGTTCAGCTCCACAACGTGGAATTTGCTAGCATTGTGAAAGACGTGTGTTCAACAAATACATTCCCTCCTTTCCTCCATCCAAATTTCCCGTGTCCAAAGCCAAAGTCACTTCATTGTGGACTGTCACTGAGGGGTGTTTGAGAAATGTCTTCTGCAGGTTGGAGTTGACACAGTAGAAACACAAAGCCTCACAGGTCTCAGAGCTTTTGCAGCTCTTTCTTTTAAAAAGGTATATCACCTTCATTCTGATAATTTCCCTTTCTTACATATGTTCCCCTTCAAATGCCTCTGATCAGTGCTTTCTCCTCCAACAGCAGGGGCAGAAACTGTGAGGACTAGGAAAAGCACTAGGATACTAAGCATGACCAAGGATATCTATTTCTCACTATTGACTGATGCAGAGGACTGTAGGCATGAACCAATGTACTCTAATGCAGGTGGTAAAAGGCATGAAGGAAACCGCAAAAGAATATGAGGGGAAAACCTCCTGCTTTTCTGTGTAGCTGAGTAAATCGTCTCCTGCTTAAAACAAGTTTTTCCTCATAGCACTACAGTTTTCCATTATAAAACATATTCTTCAGTGACTCAGTTTCCCTAGAGGTCACATCAAGAATTTCAGTTTGCATGTGAAACATGGCTGGTAAATACACCTGTGGGAAAAAGCATCCCTGGAGCACTAATTAGGTTATCAGGTCACTGTTATGCTTAATATTCACTTGTTCTTTCCCTGTTCAAAATTTCACTTAAAAGTTTCTATCAACTGACCAGATTTTTTTTTTTCAGTATAATGACTTAATTTATTTAATGTTTATAGTTCTAAGGCCTTTAGTGGAATAATTTAAAAATATGCTTTCGGGGTCACTTTGTCTCTATTAAGCCTTTAAAATAGATTAGGTCCAGGGTCTTTGCTTTCTAAATACAAAAGCAGATCTTGCCTCTGAAGCCAAAAACAATTTAAAACTTATGAAATGCAGTAGAATTAATCTGCCCAGAACCAAAAGACTGTATTTATAGCAGTTGATTTATTTGTTTGATATACAGTATGTGCTCTGGTTTATAATTTTTAAGGTGTGTGAAAGGGTCACATTACATATTACAAAAATAGCAAGGCAATGATTTACAAGACTTCACATTGTGCCTATTGACCTTCTCAATAAGAAAGGTTGGTGATTGTAACAGCACTGAAAAATTAAACCCATGGGAGTCAATTTAATGTAGTATAAACTCTTTAACAACCAGCAAAATAGCCATATCAGCTGTTTCATCCTTAGATTATGTTTCAGCTGTAAAGTGCAGTTTTTAATAAAAAGTGCACAAGCTTTCTTTATTCTGCAATGCCTCTGTTTCCTCCTCTGTGGAAGCAGCTGCTCCCTACTTTTCTTGTGGCAAAAATGGAAGTATTGTGTTATCCCTGGTCCCCTCAGTGGGAGAAGAAAGAAAACAGAGAAAGAAACTGCTTAACAACAGTGCAAATCATTTTGTCTAGTTTCCTTCTGAAAATTAATCTCTGAGCTCTGAAGAAAAGATGTACATGTGTTTGTCCTTTGTTGGGGACAAATACATTAGTCTTTCCACAAGGAAAACAATATTAGTCCATGTACAGCTTGAAATAATCAATACCCAGACTTAACAATTGGGTAATGCTTCATGTTAACACACCCACTGCGAAAATGAGCGGTTAAGGGCAAGAAATCTCTTTTAATTATCAGAGCTGTGTTTTGTGGACATTCCAGAAATAATGGTATCTGAACACATCTAAGGCATTGTCAGGTAAAGGAAAGACAAAAAAACCGTTAAAAGGGTGATGTTCCTTATGATTTACCTCATTTTTTGCAGAATTATCTGGCTGCCTTAGTAACTTGCACAGACAAAAGCTGGCAAGAAAGACAAGAGTCTTTTCTTATCTCTGGTTCATCATCCCTAGGGTGTTCACCTCATCCACTTTTTATGAAGAATCAAACAAAAATCAGCCTAGAGGTACACAGAGATTGCCAAAGCTATGTGTTAATAGCTACTGTCCTCTAAAACAAAATTAAAACTACCAGCAAAATAATGTAGCTAACATATCAGGTATTCTGACTCTGGCTTACACCTTAGGAGGGGCCTTCCAGAGAGAAAGTTAATGGCAGACATGCAGTATTGGAGGTAGAGCTAGCACCTCTTGGCTGTTGGAAGAGTGCTGTGGCGTATTTTTGGTTTTTTAAGAAAAGAAGGCCTTCTTCATAGCTGCTATTATGATTTTGTGAAATGTGGAAGCTCACTGAGGTTTCATGCATTACACTAGAATTTATTTTACTGACTAGGGTAGCAAATGGCAAGACAGTTGAGGGCAAGAAGATTGGTGTTCATGCAGAAGCATATGACAGACGAATAAGGCAATCTGCATAATGCACTCTGGTGGGAGTTCTTTTTCAGTTTAACTCATCTGTGTGGGAAGTTCATTATGGTATTTCCTTTATAACTTATTTCTCTTACAGAGTAGCAGAATAAAGCAGTTGATGGTGCAGCAGTAGACATGTTTTTTACATCTTTCTGTGAAAGATCGGTAAACATTCTGCCTCTAATTCTCATTCCAGTTACATATTATGTATGAAAAGAACAGATCTCTTCGGAGTATGTTTTAAGTCATAGTTTGATGTGCTATGTACTGTAGCAATCTCCACACATACATTTTAAGTCGCATTCGATCTGTTGATTATAATGCCCTGGAGAGACAAAATGGATTAATATTTCAGGACTGTGCCTATTAATGGTTAACAATTTCATTGGAACATGATGTTCCCATACTGATAGTAGATGAGCTGAAGTAGCAGGGTTGATTGTATTAGCTTGTCAAAAAAGATATAGGCACAGATAGTGAAGCTTTGATAATGGTTAAAATTAAGGAAGTACCATAAAGCAATAGACGTGTCTTTGTGCTTTTCTTGATTCTAAGATATTTGTCAGATCTGAGAAAAACCCATAAAAGACAGGTGAAAACATCTGTTACAACCAGTCAGTGTTAGCAGCAGGAGAGCAGGCTGTACTATTGCTGGGACGTGAGGAAAGGAAATAAATATGAAAAAAATTCAGATTACTAAGGGTGTTTTTCTAAAACACACGTATGTTTGTCCTCCAAGCTCCTGTTTTCCTTTGTTATGGAAACCCAAGTGAAGTAAAACTAAGTCAAAATGCTGCAAGGTGGACAGTGGTTTCAGCACCAGGTTTGAAGAAGTGCACATGGCCATCTCAAAGAAAAGATGAGCAGGAGCAGATTCTTAAGTTCTTTACCACAATGTTAAATACTATTTTAAAATATGGTTATTAAAGAAACATTTTCCTTTCCCCTTCTCTGTTGTTTGCTCAGAATTTTCAAAGTGTTCAATGGGTAGCTGAATCTTTAGGAAGCAGAATCAACCAGTGTATCAGTAGCATTATCTGGAGTCAAGGGGGCAATGAAAGAGGTGGTATTTCTCACTTTGTTTGAAAGGGCTTTCTGAAGAGGAAGGTTTATAACCTTTTGTACCTGAGTTCCCTAGGTTGCACACACTTGAATATAACTCCCCAAAACCTATGAGAAAGGCATCCCAAGCATTCAACTTGAACTGCTTGGGTCAAAGATTAAAGAGAAAAATCAGGGTAAAAGCAACTCCAGAAGAGTTGTATTAAGGATCCTTGTATTGCTGACCATATGGCTGGTGGAGATAGAGGACTTCTGATCATTTACTGTCCTGTCACCACAGGAAGCTCATGCTAGGCTTTCTGAAGTTTCACAAATCACTGCAAACTAATAATCTTGTGGAAGGTCACGTAAGAAATGTTCAATAATGAAGCAACTGGGACAGTATCTTGACATTTGTGATAATAAATATTACCAAGAACATCAGCTGGAGTTCAGAGAAACACCTGAATTTTACATGTCAAAACTGCTAGTTAGAAGTATTGGAAAACCTTTTAGACTGACATTTTCCTAGGAGAGGTGATCAGCTCCAGGAATCCTTGTGCCTCAGGCATAATTCAATTCCATCTCTATCCTTTTCCTCCTTGATCACAGAAATTAGAGCTGGAGGAGACTGCCAGGTCACCTGCTATATATTTTCAAGCCTTTCCCACTGCTCATTTAATGAGAGAAAGTCCATTCAGTGACACTTGTACCATTTCTTTCAGGAGACCATTTCACATCTTTACAGGAGGGAAAAAAACCCCTCTTGTAGATTCTTCAATGGCCCCTAACAGCAGTGTCTGGTAATGTAAAGTGTTGCTGTACTGAGAGCTGAAAGCAAATTACATCTGCTTTGCAATTTCCAGTGGTGTAACTTAAGTGCACATAATGTGGAGTGACATTGAATCTGGCCCCTAGGATTTCACTTAAGAAAAATGCTGTAGTAGTTGAATGTCTCCACTCTTTTGCTTTTTCTTTTCACTTCTTCTATAGATCCTGTGAAATCTTAAGTCCTTGCAGGAGCTGTAGTCATATACCACATCAGCCATTGTGCAGAGGGAGAAGTCTCAAGCCTGTTTTGACTAATATTTCCAAGCATTGGTTTCTTAAAGGATTTTGCAAACAAATACGTTAAAGCGATAAATATACAGGAGTGGAAAATCAAATAAAAAGATCACTTTAGATCTACTAATAGTCATCTTCAAGCCTGTAGTAGCAAACCTCCTGGGCCCAACTAAGGCCAAGATAAAGAACTAAAACAAAGGGAAAAAAACAAGCTGATGTTTGACATGGTAGCTTATGAGAATGAGCTTAATAAATGATCTCATGTTTGTGTTCTCCAGTCTCTGCTATATTGCCCGTGTCCCTGAATCATAAACAATTTAGCTTATGGACATGGAAATCCTATTCAAACTTAAAAATGGCTTCAGTTCTCCTAATTTCAAAGCCTACCTCTTTCTTGTGACTTTTGACACAAGCTGAACCAAATATTAGATATGAGAAGATAGCCACAAGCAGTTGAGTCTCTACAGTTAATTTCCATAGGTTTCCATTTGTCATGGAGCTGGAATGGCTTGATGTATGTGTATGTGTCACCTAATCCATAGGTGGAACAAAAAAGCATTCGCTTAAAACATGGCAAAGGTCACAGTTGCCATTTTGTGTAAGTAGCGTTGAGATGAGGGTCGGTAGAAAAAAATATTTCTTTCTAGTACAAACCACCTCCATTATTTGAGCTAACACATTTTACTTCTCACTTATAACAGACAAGGAACATTCATGTGAATAAATAGCACAGCTTATCTGCCAGCTGGTAACTCCTTACGTCTCAGTGATTTGGTTGCTAGCAATAGTCCTGTTATATCCATAGTTTGGAAGAAGCAGGAAGCAGGCTTCCCATAGACTGAATGCTATGCAACCTTTCCAAAAAGAGAGAATGGGCATGGAGCATTTCTTACTCTTCTTTAATCTGACATATCTTTCCAGCCCAGAGCTCTCACATAAGGGACTGAATCATATGCCAAGCAACAGGGGTCAGCCAACACCAACATGGCTTGATCACATGTAGCTTAATGCCATGAACACGGAAGTATGTCTGGTTTCTTTATTGATACATCAGTGAAGGTATGCTAGGTGAGTAATCAGAGCAAATAAAACCTGCTGGTTTTATAGATGGGCATTACTGGCTGAAGCTTTCTCATTTTACCTCTGAACACTGCAGCAAGATATCTTTAGTGAGGATTTCCATGCTACAATGCAAACTGTAAGATCTGTTATAAGCAGCAGTTAAAAGAATATACATTCTGCATGGAATAATTGCTAAAAATGCCTTGAGGTTTAAAAATATTTTTTGAGATGTTGCAAATAATGTGGCTGGATTTAAGTGCAATTTGATATGTCTGTTCTACTGGGGTTTTTTTGCACGTAGCCTGGCCCCAAGTGTCTTTGCAGGTCTGCTCTTCAGTCAGTTAGCCACAAAAGCGACAGTACCTGGGTGTACAATATACAAACATCTGGGTCAATCTCAGGTCAAAGCTCAACTGAAGGAGGCAGCATGCAATAAATATAAATTAAGTATATTACTATGATAAATAAAAGTGGGCTACATTAATGCAAACAAGCTTGACTGATAGCGAGTACATTTCCAAGACACAGGGTCAAGCTTGATGCGTCAGTGAGGCATCAAGCAATTGCTGCAAGCAACTTAGAAAAGTCCCTACATAGTCTATAATAAAGTCATCCTGTCAGTAGATATTCTGTTCCTATTTTCAAATCTTAGCTGTCACTGTCAAAGAAAATGCTATTTCTTTCCTGCTACAACTTTTTTTTCCACAAGAATCTGGAATTGGTAGTTTTCGTTTGGTTTCATCAATGAGGCTTGCTCTCCTATTTAATTCTTTCATCTCTGCAATACTTACTGCCAGACAAATGATCTTTAAAAAAATACATGAGTTTCTTTAGATATAGTATACCAATATTTGGTGTTTTTATTTAGAAGATACATAATTTGGAAAAATATAGAAAGAGTAATTTTTGATGGAACCTTGACTTTTTAAAGTTTTGTGTGTAGTTTGTATCCAGTGATGGGCTGAGTTTTGACAAGGACTAACGCCATATAGTGTAACTCTGTGCAGACACGGAGCAGTTCATCCATGAACCTACCTGCTGCGTAGATTTTCAATGAGGGTTCCTGGAGTACTGTGAACAGAGCCACTGCACAAAATGTGCACATACTTTGTGCTCGAGCACTTGTGATATTGCTGAAGGACTCAACGCTAAGCTGAGTACCCAGAATTGCCCTCTGGGGGATTGTGGTGCAGAGAAGCACAATGGGGAAAACCTGGACAAGACTAGACAAAAGAAAACAAACAAATATTCTACTGCAAAAGTGGGGGGGGGAAAAACAAACAAGAGGAACAAGTCATAAGATTATGGATAAAGTCCTACAGAGGAATGGGAGGCACAACTTATACCATATCTGATTTCTTTTCACATCATTCAATAGAGGTCTGGAGAATGAGGAAAGTGTGATGAAATGGTAAGCAGCAACACACAAGTCTTCTGTATTTGGAGTGCAAATGACTGGTGACACAGGATGTTCTGTTAAATGATGTCCATGGAAAGCAAGCACATGGTGAATCATTTATCCACACAGGTTTGCAAAAAGACTGTTGCAGAACTCATCTCTGGGCTGATATCACTGCTATTTAATGTAGTTTCTAGCAAGCCATTTATCATATTTATGGCTACATCTAATCCTTTTTACTAGGTTCTTTTTTTAAAAAAGTTCTCCTAGAGAAAGGCTATTCCACAGCTTTATGAAGCTATGAACTGGAGAATAACACATGACCTAAAGCAAATGGAGGTGAATGATGCCCACATTATACTGGTTATCTAGACCTGTCAAAGAATGCCAATACATCGAACACTGTTGACCAACTTTGTCATGCCTGTAGATTTTAGAATAGGTAGTAAAATGCAATTGAAGGTGTGTGGATAAAGCTCCCATCATGTTATCCTGCATCAATATTCTCAGCAAATATGTATACTTGCATTACTTTTTGAAAACAGAATTCTCATCCTCATCTGTGCACTACAAGTTCCAACAACAGAAAAAGAGCACTGCCTAACCCTTCTAAATAACCATTTCCTTGGAGACTACACTTAAAAAAATATTCAGAGCTTGTTAAGAATGTAGCTGGCTATCAGAATACTATGTGTCTTTCAATAATTTGGACTGTTGAATAAAATCCAAACACTGAGTAGCAGCTGCTGGACCACACACCATGTGAAAGAAAGAAAAAATGTTTTTGTTGAGAGATTTCTCAGGAGTTTCATACCATGCAAATCCTTCTGCTTCAGCTAAATCCCTGGAGTATGTAATCCTGATAAACTGTTCTTGGATCATTTACTTCCCAAGAAGCTTACTTTGCTGCATGCTTGGTGTGCAATTAGTTATAAAGACCTGCCCCTTTGCAAAGCAGAAAACAGCTTGTGGTATCTCAGCTGACACTTGATCTGCATTTTTTTTTCAGAAGTAAAATTCATTGAAACATTACATAGATTCTCTGAGGAGATATGAAACATAACAAGAACTTCAGATTACTTCTCTTAGATCAGACCGAGTGTTCATTTTCCCCTGTATCTGGGATAAGCAGGAATATAACAGTAAGGGAAGAGTCCAGTGATGCTTCCTCAGGTTCTTGAATTTCCTGAGCCTCGACAGCAGAGACAGCTCTGTGGTTAAGTAATGGTCTCTTTCATTAATGTTTTCAATTGCTTTGAAAACCCATTGATATTTTGGCATCTGCTACATTTAGAGGCAATTAATTTTAGCAAAGAAATGAACATCTTCAGTTCTCTTTAATGACTGCAGACTTAGAGAGAACTCAAACTTTTCTGGATTGGATCGTTAGGTTTCCTCTTCTTCAAAATTTTTATATTGATACTCACTCATCTGTCTCACTGGCATGAGTCATTCTACAGTTATTTTATGAATATTTGTTAGTGAGACCTATTGATTGAATAACATGTGTCAATCTGAAGACATTTAGGCAAGGTGTTACTCATTTCTTGATTTTCTTTTTAATTAGATCTTGTTCCTGACAGCTAAAGTTGCATGAACTTTTAGTACGTGTAACTGCATGAAAAACATTTCCTCATGCTGGCCAGTTTCCAAACTCTAGTTGATGAATTCTACATATTAGTGGAGGGGGAGAATTTGTGAAAGATGATTGCTTTAAATTATTACATAAACTATATTTTGTTATTAGAAGTTAAGCTTGTGGAAATACTATGCTACCACCTATACTTTTCTGAGTTTCTGATATCTTTGTTCAACATACTTTTAATATTAGAGATGTGCAAGAGCATTTTATGCATTATACCTCTCACCTGAATTTTATAGATGCACGTGTTTAATACGGCTTAGTCAAAGATCTTACTGGAATGAAAAATACTATAAAGAAAAATGTTCTGGTTGATGGACTGACAAATGATGAAAGGAAATAAGGGATTACAAAAACACACTGAGGGAGAGAAAATTATCATTCATTTCTCCCCAAGAAACTGCTGATAACAGAACTAAAACGTGAAGGGTATTTCCTGATTCATTTTCCCCTGTGAATATGCACAATCTGAAGATTAGGTCAGACTGTGCTAACTGCTGAGCTTCTTTGAGTTCAGAAGAAGATTCAAACCAGGTATTTTTTTCGTCCAGTCCCATAACAACATTGCCTGATCTAGGCCACATGGGAATGGGCTGGAGTCAGGGTTAAGTAATGAGAAGCATCTTCTGGCCACAAAGCTGCCTGGAGTCAGTAGGATAATGCTGAAAGCAATGCGGGGTAAAATTTGACTTGTACTTGGTAGCACTGTAGGCAAAAAAAAGAGTTTAAATAGTGAATGTGGACAGGCAACACATGCACATGTATGTGTGAGTGAATGCCCAAAGCTGAACTGCTGAAGTCTAAAGCAGGAGCCTGTTACTTACCAGCTCCAGCTAGTAAGGGCTACCCATCGGTTTTAATAACACCAGCACTAGAAATACAAGGCATGTCTTGAACACGCCTCTTGATGAAGGGACATGAGACAGGACAACCAGTTAGGGGATTGATTAATGTTGTGCTCCTGCACACAGACTGTCTTGGCTCTGGGAAAGAAGCCGCCACACAGGAGCGGGGATGAAGACCTTGGCTGGAGGAAAGATCCTGGAAGGGGCTGAAGATTCAGGTCATCAGGGAGATGAATGAAGATGAACACTAGAGGCACATAGAGACCTTGATGGGTGATTCCTATGAGCAGTGGTACAACAGGAATTGACACAACTTTCTGCCCAACCTTCCTGGGCCAGCAGTGTTCACCCTGTGGGAAAGGGAAATCAAGATCAAGTGAGCACAATGCTGGAGGAGCCAGTGAGGCTGAAACAGTCAGGTAGGGCAAAAGCTTGAACATTGCTGGTTCTTAGACCAACCCCACTATTCAGATCCACCATCAGTTGCTGCTTACTGTGTCTTGCCTGTGACAGGCCAGCAGAGCACACATGAAGAGCCTTTGGCTGGTAGTCAGCAAGCAGTTTGGTAGTGCAACAACTTTCAAACTAGTTCACGTAGAATAGGCTGCCTCTTATATTTTGTCCCTCTCTGGCTTCACCACATACAGGTGATGAGGATCACATTTCGTTACACCACCCAGCAGTTTCCTGCAGGTAGGTGTTACAAACAGAATCCTGGTGTATCGTGTTTCATAGCCAGGTTTTAGTAGCAGGGGTGGGAGTGGGGAGCTACAGGGGTGGCTTCTGTGAGGAGCTGCCAGAAGCTTTCCCCATGCCCAGCAGAGCCAGTGCCAGCCAGTCCCAAGACACATGTGTTGCTGGCCAAGGCTGGGCCATTTCGTAATGAGGGTAATGCCTCTGTGATAGTACATTTAAGAAGAAGAAAAAAGAGTTGTTGCATAGTTGTAATTGCAGACAGAGAAGAGCACAGTGAGAATGTGTGAGAGAAACAAGTCTGCTGACACCAAGGTCAGTGGAGAAGGAGAGGGAGAAGGTGCTCCAGGTGTCGGAGCTGAGATTTCTCTGCAGCCTCTGGTGAAGACCATGGTGAGGCAGCTGTGCCCCTACAGCCCATGGAGATGGGGACGCAGAGATCCACCTGCAGCCTGTGGAGGAAGCCACGCCAGAGCAGGTGGGTGCCTGAGAGGAGGCTGTGACCCTGTAGGAGGCCCATGCTGGAGCAGGCTCCTGGCAGAGACTTGCAGACCCATGGAGAACGGAGCCCATGCTGGAGGAGGTTTCCTGGTAGGGCTTGTGACCCTGTAGAGGACCCACGCTGGAGCAGGCTGTGCCTGAAGGACTGCACCCCATGGAAGAGTGACCCATATTGCAGCAGTTTGTCAAGAACTATTGCCCATGGGATAGACTCATGTTTGAGAAGTTTGTGTCTGCGTGGGAGGGACCCCATGATATAAAGGGACATCATGGGGAAAGGACTCCTCTTCCTGAGCAGCAGGAGAAACAACATGTGATAATCTGACCATAACTCTCATTCCCCTTCTTCCTGCACCACTGGGCCAGGAGGTAGAGGTGGGAAAAGGGATGGAGCAAGAGAAAGGTGGTTTTGAGGTCTTATTTTATTTTTCATTATCCTGCTCTGATTCTGTTAGTAATATAGTGAGTTAATAGCTCTAATTTGAGTCTGTTTTGCCCCTGATGGTATTTGTTTAGTGATGTCTCCTGGTCTTCATCTCCATCCATGTTATATCCACTCAATCCTTTGTTATATTCTCTCTCCCCTGTCCTGCTGCCGAGGGGAGTGATAGAGAGGCTTTGGTGAGTACCTGGTATCTAGCCAGGGTTATCCCAGCTTGTCTTTCTTTTCCAGTACAGCTGGAATGAGAACACAACAGGTGATGGCATCTTCCCGTTCTCATGGGGACCTGCCACTCAGCCCAAACCAGGCTGTGGGAGATGGGGCTAAACTCTTTCCTGCTGTGTCTCATTTAGACCTACAACTCCCTGCTCCTCATGTCTACAGAAATCCCCCATTCTAGAGTCCTTATGAAACTCCTCTTTTTGAAAAAAAAAAAAATACCAAACCAAATGACAAAAAAAACCCACCAAAAAAAATAAACGCCCAAAAACCAAAACAAACAAAAAACACCAAACCAACCAACCCAGAAAAGCAAAAAAAACCCCCTTCAAAATGTGAGAGCAAGGGAGAAAAATAAAAACCCCAAGATTACTCAAGACGTGTTATGTGCCAGTCCTGAGCTCCAGTTCTTGATCTGTACTGCCCATCCATTTCTCCTAGTGGCTGGTCATAGCTTACACTTCCCACCAATCAAGTTAGCAAAGGAGCCCCCCACAGTGCACCTATCCTGACTTTCTGACCCTGGGATTTTTGCAGTCTTCACCAAATGATGCCACAGTTTAATCAATAGTGTTTGAATATACATTTTACATAACCCACATTGGCTTGTTGGTAAGTGTTTAAGTAGTGCCTAAGAAACTAAATGAGAAATTATAGCAGCGAGTCTTCCTAGCTGGAAGACAGGACAGCTGCATCTCTCCACCTTGATTGCTGGGATGAATCCTGGTAATAGTTTAAAGAGCAGCACTTTAGCCTCCCACATCAAAAGTCCTTCAAAAAGAAAAGGCTGCTGCCTTTTTATTTTTTGTTTTGTCTAACCTGGGAAAGGGAGCGGAGGGCACACAGTGAGCATTTTTACAATTTGTTTGTTGCTTAGGATGGAGGATGATATATTCTATATTCTGAGTAGTGCTTTGGGATAGACATGTGAGAAAACCAAGGAGACTAAATTGAAAAACTTAGTCACAGTTATTGAGGTACCTCTAACTGTCTTTAAATCTGCCTTTCATATTTTTTTCATAATTTCATATTTTCTGTATTACACCTCAGTTTGTTTTGAAGAGTCAACCCAATTGTTATGTTAGTCAGCATTTTGTCAGTGGTGGCATTTTTGTTTACTTACTCTCTGCCAATGAATGACACAAGATTCTGTAAAACATTCACAGATGATTATTAGTGCCAAGTTACACAGGTGTGTCTATTAGTGTGACTTT
Organism: Eulacestoma nigropectus; assembly: GCA_013397775.1. Taxonomy (NCBI): domain Eukaryota; kingdom Metazoa; phylum Chordata; class Aves; order Passeriformes; genus Eulacestoma; species Eulacestoma nigropectus. Next base: position 826,922 of record VZTE01004972.1, on the reverse strand, counting down.
AATCCATTTAATGCATACTTCACTGATGTTGTGTGGTGGCATTAATTGTGGCAGGCAGTAATAAGACAAATGCCTCACAAAAGCCTGCTTAGCCAGAATAGATGTACCAACAAAATTAATTATTCCCATGTATGTAGTTGAGATTATTACAAAATCATATTTGTTGTCATAATTAACTGAACCCTGTCCTGGTTTAGTACTATTTTGTGTAGGTCTGCTTACCTAAAGATTACCTGTGCTAGAGACACCTGGATAACTTCACAACTCTTTTAAGATCAGCTTGCTGGAATTTTTAGTTATAAGTTACTCAGCCCTGCTGATTTGAAGCAATTATCCCCCATGCAAGGGTTGGGTTTTTTTAATATCTTTCTCAGCTCTTAACAGAGTACTTCATCATCTTCATGTGAACGAAGCACTTCCTCTAGTTTCATTTCAAAAGCAGAACAGGGATTTATTTATTGCACACTCCTGCATTTCCTATCTCATTATTAATGGCATTATCATTTCTAGTTATGGGCTTGTATTATTGCTGGGATTTCATTTGTTCCTACTATACTTTTAAAAAGCTTCTCATTATATGTTGCCCAGAGACATAATGTTATTAGCCTCTCTTATCAATTATGTTCATTTCACAAAATATATTGGTTGTTATCTATTTCTTTCTTTCTCTTTTGTTCCATTCTGTTGGATTTCTCCCATTTGTGATAGCTTCTTTCAATTCACACCTGCAATAAAAGCATCTAGGGACAAAGTTTCTTCTCTCTTGACTGTGAACTCATAGCTTTCTTGCCATATAAAAAACCTTCTTGAAGAAATCTAAATTGAGTTTTACAATGATTTTTTTTTCCCTACTTGACCTTGTTGTCTTTTGACTCCTTCAAAAATACTTGAACTATATGTTCCAGATTGCCCTACTCTTTGGCCACAATGAATGTAATCATCACAATTTTTGTCTCTATAAAAGCAAATTCTTCAAGCCCAGTGATTTATTTATCTTCATGTCCCACAATAAAACTGAAAATAAATTTACTTTGCCATGTCTTCTGAATTAGAATATTTTAAATTTGGGGGTTTAGTAACTTTAGTGGTCTTGTACAACTGGTAGAAGGCAGCCCTTAGAGTCCGTGTCCCTGTGTTAGTAGTCTCTACCATCTACCAGCCTTCCTTATGCTGCTTCACTTTAGTGCTTTCTTGGCTGTGCGATGTAGACCTTATATAAAAAAAAATTACCTCACAGGTATAGGATTCAGATTATTACAGTATTCATGGGCAGTAGTGGCAAACCTGTAGTGTAGACAGAGGAACAAGCAGTGCCACTGTAGCAGTAATGTAGTGCCCTCTCCTCTGCCCTTTTTCCCTACCCAACCCTGCTCCTGAGAGCGTAGTGGGGTGCAGAGCTGCCTCTGAGGGGTGTTGGGTAAGGGGAGGGGGGGAACTTCATTATTCCCTATGACCTTGTGTGCACACAGGACAGAGATCTCTGTAAATACAAAGCATTCCTAATGAGTAAATAACGCAATTAACCTAAAATCATTTACAAATTAGGAGGTCTTATCTACTGCAAGATCTGTGAACTCAATTATCTATGGTTGGTCCACCTTTAGCTGAGGTCACTGTGTGTAGCTTCACAAGAAAGCTTTAGAAGATTTTTTAATGTCAGAATAATATGAAGTTTCCTTTTAAACAAGCAAGGGTTTATTTGTTGCATATAAGCAGGAAATAAATGCCATTCTGGCATATTTATTTGTTTTATGTCAGATCTTTGAGCAAAAGCTATTAGTGATTTGGAACCAAATGTTCTTCTTTGTCTTTGGCCTGAAGCAGAGGAACAGGATGATTTTGAAGTCCAAAATTACATTGTGTCATCTAAATCAGAATTTTGATGATGTTGAGTAAACAAATTATAACATGTAAGTTAAGATTAGTATGTGACAGTACTGGCAGTGGTATGGGAACATAGCCTATTCATTTTTCCCCTATAGCCTCATTGCTTAAAAAATATGCCACACTGATATTCAGCTGGCTATAGTTTTGGATTTAAAATGGTTCTGCATTCTCAAGTGTTACCTGTTGCTAGAAACAGTTTCATTTGGAAGCATGCCTGTAGGAGCAAGAAAATGAAAACCATTCAGTCTTTGTTGTTTTAGCAGCTCTTCATGGATCCTGGACCTTCATTACAGCAAGTGGAGAGCAGGCATGGTCTTTCATAGAATCACAGAATACCAGGTTGGAAGGGACCGCAAGGATCATCTGATCCAACCTTTCTTGGCAAAAACACAGTCTAGACAAGATGGCCCAACAGTCTGTCCAGCTGAATCTACCACTTCTCTGGGGAGGTTATTCCAGTGGCTGTTTATCCTCATTGTGAAAAATGTTCCTCTTGTGCTGTTACCATCCAGTTCATAAAATTAATAGAAATGCCTCTGCCCAAATTAAGGTGCAAATGAGACCATATGCCAAAGCCAATAGTATGGAACTTATTTACCAGTAAATATGAGAGAGAGAGAGACAGTCAGAGAGAGAAAAAGGAAGACAAAGAAATAGAAAAGATGTGGGGGGACAGAAGGATAGTGACAGCGATAGATTAAAAGAAAATATCACCACTCCGTGGATCCCACTGGCATCCTGACGATCCTCTCCAGCTGGTCTTCTTGGTGGTGAGTGTCCCCCAGAAAAGACAGGATCCAACGTGCAGTAATCATGCATGGGCAAACTCTGCCCTCCTTCAGGTGCAAAGTCAAAGACAAAATGCTGTTTATTGCGCAGTGTGAATTCCCTAAATACCCCCACAAAACAGGATATAACATCATGTAAACAGGAAAGATGTTCACCACAGTGTCTCCCTATCACCTGGAGCAGTGCACAGACATTGCCTATTATGGTAACAGGTAAACAATACCCTATAAGGTCACAAACTACAATCTTCACTTCTCACAGGTCCAGCTTTGTCCACAAGCCACAAACCTCTCTCCGCCCATCCCCGGTGACCTGGATACAGTCCCAGGGTCACCTCCGTGCCCAGGAAAGAGGCTGTCTCTCCGGCCTTCCGGGCTTATCTCTCTGTCACCACATAGTGTAACCCAACACAATGGATTAATATATACTCAGGCCAGGTGGGAATGCCTGGGTACTTCCCCTGGCGCGGGCGGGGGAACAAGTTTGATAGAGTCTTTGGCAACAGACTCTGGATTTGTTGCATCACTTTGCATCACATGCAGTCCTGTGGAGCAAGGCCTCATGAATAAGTCTGGGGAGCACTTCAGAGGGTGTTTGGTGGATTATGACACCCCTCCTCAGCTGCTTCTCAAGTGAATGTCCCATGGATGTAGCCTTCCTGGGGTTGGGGGTTTCATAGATGAGCAGTTTGTGTAAGGGAGGATGGGTGTTTACCTGGCCTCTGTGGGCTGTGGCCTCCCCCACCCCAAACCCAGCCAGGGATGGTTTTCTGCTGGGTCTGGCTTTCTTGTGGATGCATTCCTTTCCCTCAGCCTTGTTTACTTCTCCCTAGACCTGAGATGATTGAACAATAGTGTTCCCTTTATCTTATCTAGCCGGCTTAACTCGCAGTCCAAGTTCCAGTCAGGCATCTTCAGGGATGGTTGGGCTATGGTGGTTGTAGCTTCTTTACACAGTTTTTGCTATAATGGGAAAAACTCCTTCATAGCAAGATTTAAGTCATGAACCATTTCAGTCTCTGACATGTGACCAACTGGAATGTCCCTAGAAGTAACCCATTACCCCTCATCTTTTCCATGTGATGTGACTCCTTGGAAAAATAGGGTCTCTATCTTTTTTACAGTCATCCTTTAAATACTGGAATATGGTGCTAAGATCTCCTTCAAGCCTTCTCTTCTTGAGATTGAACAAGTTGAGTTCACTCAGCCTTTCCTCACTCCGAGCTTGGCAGTCCTTTTGTAGCCCTGCTCTGGTTCATCTCCAGCCTGTCCACATCTTCTTGTGTAGCATGGACCAAAACTGAACATGGTATTCCTGATGTGGCCTGACAAGTGCTAAGTAGAGTGGGATACTGACTTCTTTATAGAGTCATAAGGGCTGGTGATGCCCTTGATGCAGCCCAGCATCCAGTTTGCTTTGTCTGCCACAGCAGCTGAATTTGCTCACATGGAGCTTGTTGTCCACCAAGATCCCCAGGTCCCTTTTCACTGGGCTGCTCCTCAGCTGGGTAGATCCCAGCTTGTGCTGCACTTGTGGATTATGTTTTCTTCAGTGCAAGACCTTGCACTGGTCCTTGTAGGACTTCGTAAGGTTCTTGTTAGCCTAGTCTTCCAGTCCATCCAGATCTTTTTGCAGGGTGACTCCCCCTTCTGAAGTGTCCACTTCCCCACTCAGTTTGGTATAATTGGCAAACTCTGTCAGTGTACACTCGATCCCATCATGCAGATCACTTATGAAAGTCTTAAACAGCACCAGGTGCCATATCGATCCCTGGGGAACCAACTTGTGATAGGTTGCCAGTTTGAAAAGGACCTATTTACCTAGACCAGGGTACCAGGGTACAGCCTGGCAGCCAGTTCCCCACCCACTGCACAGACCACTTGTCTAGAGCCTCACATATCAGTTTCTATGGGAGGAGACTGTGGGAAACAGTGTCAAAAGCGTTGGAGAAATCCGGGTAGACAATGTCCACCACTTGCTCCACATCAACAAAGCAGGTTACTTTGTCCTAGAAGGCAACCAAGTTTTTTAATATGATTTGCCCTTGGTGAATCCAAGCTGGCTTTTCCCAGTCAGGTACTTCATCTAACTTGTACTAATACTGTGTGCCTCGAAGTATCTGCTGACACAAATACTACCATACTGATGAAAGTATTCCTGTAAATCTCTCCAGGCCAATCATATGGTCAAACTGAGTCAAATTTTTCATCCCTTTTCTACCTGTAGTAAGATGTCAGATAATTATTGTCTTAAACTGGGTAATAGTCTGTAACTCTTAACCCAGCTAAATCTATCTCACATAATGATATTATACCAAAGTAAATAAAAGAAGGTACTTTGGGGTAGCCATGAGAAAAGAAAGGAGTGATCCAGGTCCCTAGTTCTTATTCTTGCGGGATTTTTTCTGCTCTGTCTTCACCTTGTAACCTCAGAAGTCCTTCCATCTCTGTCTATTGGCACCATTCACCTTTGTTATTTTCAGGTATTGCATTAATTGCCATGTTGCATTAATCATCAGTTTATCCATGAGCTTTCTCCTGTATCCATGTATGGGTAAAATTTATTTGTCTACTGGTTTCTGGCTTTGATATGAATAAAACTGATCCATTAACTCATCATAATTTCAGTCCCCAAAACAAGCTTGTGGCATGCAGATGAGTTCAAGAGATACTCTCCAACACTGAGAGATGCATGTACAATTAAGTGTCTTCTTTATTCAATGTCTGTCTTCTTTCATGTGGAGTATAACCTGTTATCATTTATATGGGTATTTTACGTAGCTATACAGTTAGATGGAAGAGTAAGTATCCTCTTCTTGCCCAGACTGTGACATCCCTTGTTTAAAGTATTTTGAATGCTAATTAGGTTTTCACTGCCCCTCTCTTTGTGTCTGCTAGAAGTTAGCTCCTATCCAGTAACCACCTTGAAGTTACCATAGATCTTGCTAATTATCTGTTGTCCCATAATTCCGGTGGGTAACACCTGAACCTGTCCAATCTGTGACAAAGAGGCTTAAATTATGCAGTAAATGCCCTGGATTCTCTGACTTTCTAACACAGCAAACTGCAAATACTGCAGCTTCAAGTAAATTTAAAAGAATGAGATTATTATTGCATTCAAATGCAATAATAAATGTATAAAGTGAATAATCCATGAAAGAAATTCTTTGCATTATTTGCCACCGTAAATTAAGCTCGTGTTACCCTGCACCTGCATTTCTGCACTGCTTCTGAAATGTAAGGGAAATGAAGAGCTGAGGGTGAAAAAATCATCAGGCTCAACGACAGCAGTTATGCTGGCTAGAAGATAATTTGGGATTTGGGGCATGAAGAAAGCCCTGGGAAATGATTTGAGACTCAGGATTCAGAACTCGCTGTGAATGCTTCTGCTTAAAAGACAAGCCAGTAAAAAGCTTATCTGCTTAACATCTTAAATGGCATGAAAGAAGTGCAGTTTCAGCCTGTCTGCAAATGGGAAAACAATGCTGAGCTGCTTGCATTTGTGCTAAAGATTTGGCAGAATTTCACTATCCAGAAAGCAACAGTTTTATGGCCAGATCCACACAGGGATCATAAATATTGCATAGCCTAAATTTTAGGATGGAAGGATGTGTCTCAAGCAGTAAAGAGGAAAAGCTGAAGAGAGGGTATGTCTTAAAGCTGACACTTTCCCTTGCAGTGGCACAAGGACAGAGATGGATCAAGATGTCTCCTGACTCCCAGGGCTGGCCAGTGCCTTTGCCTAGGCGACTCTGGTTCCCACCTCAACTGCTCTTCAGAAGTCACTGCTCCTGTCATCAGGCTGGCGGCAGCCTTGGGACAGAAGGGAGGAAGAAATACTGTCCTCTCTGGTGTAGCAGCACCCGGTGGCTGACACTCATCATGAAACTGTGAGGTTCTCTGTTTTCAATCCACATCAAATAATTTTGTAGCTGAAACCGGCAGCCCACCACCCTTGCTGCCAGATGAAGTGAAATGCCTTTTGCACTTCAGCTCTCCTCTTCCCACAATAAATATTCAGTTCATTAAGAAAAGGGAAGAGGGCAGGCATGTGTGAAGCATACAGGGCTGTGTACCCTCCCCACTAAAAGGTTTCTGGAGCCACATGAGATCTATGGCTCCAAACCACACTTGACAATAGGAACAGTGATATCCAGGGAGAGCTCTTAATCCAAGGCAATGTTGCTTGCTTTTCTGCTTGTTTTTGCAACTGCTGATAATTGGTGAGCTAATGAGCTCACTGGGTCAGACTGCAGGCATGCTATCCTCAGAGGTGCTGCATGGACAGCTTGGCTTTGTGTCAATCTGCCTGTCAGGGTGCAGAAGAGCATGTTGCGTTTTGGAGGTATGGCAGTGTCCCTGCTTGGAAAACATTCCTCTCTTTCCAGAATCTTAAATATTTGTCTTTTTTGTTGTTTTGTTCTGGTCTTGATTTTATCAATTACATACAAAATACTCCAAACATTTCCATTCTGGTTTTTGGCCTGCCCTCCAGGACTCACTGAGGAGATGTTTAGAGCCCAGCTACATCTATGCTTAATTACTCTTTACTGGCATCAATGACATAAATAGAAAAAAGAACTGTTGTGTTTAAGACTGCCTTCTAGCACTCTTATACTGTTGAAGTATTAGCTGATACAGGAACAGATGTATAAATTGCCTGGGCTTTATACCCGGGTACTGGGGTCTTTTCCAAAGGGATGTGTTATGATCCAGCTGCGCTCACAGCTGGTGAGGATTAATGCTCTAAATACCTTTTCCTCTTCTTCTCAGTACTGCTCTACATTAAATTCTTGATTTGAAGATGACATACTCCTCTGCTTAAATGATAGCTAAAATGGAGGACTACAACTCCTCTCCAAGTGAATAAGGAAAGACAGTGAAAATGTCTAAAATAATACTCATGGTCAGAAGATTCATTTATTTCTTTCTAGCAGTTCACACTATTATTGGCTTGTTCCTTTGTATTAAATCTTTTCCACTTTTTTTCTGATGTAGAAACATGATTTGCATCACATCTTTTTCCCAGGAGGCAGGTGCTAGAAACTCCTTAGGAGCTGATTAAGATTTTTCTCACTGAGTTCACATTTGTCATATAATGATTTGTGAGTAGCCTGACTTGTTTGAAATACTAATGCTAGAAGTTTGGCTTAATTTACTAAGTCCTGGATTTTCTATAAACTTCATGAATTCTTTCCTAATTTCTTTCATTATAGTAGCCTGCCGAGAAGTGGGTCAGCAATCATCATTAAAATGTCATTTACATTCTGTGTAACTTCATTCTCCAAACCTGCTATATATTATACCTGCAAGATGGAATTTTTGTGCTAACTTCTGCAAAAGTGACAAGACTATCACAGAAAAGAAGCATGTGCTGAAAACACGAAGAATTGTGGTTAACTTTGATTCCAGCCAAAGGAGTTTTATAATGGAACCATACCTATTGATCTAATACTTGTGATGCTTTCCCATTATCCAAGATCCCCTCTAAATCACTTAATTCAGGTCCTTTTAAGACTTCCTTTACATTACTGGACACCACCATACCTTTCATGCAGTTGCACCTCTTCATATATTACATGCTAATTAATGCCCTTGGAAACAGTTTCTCTGCTTTGCACTAACTAATCAGGCAGAGAGTCCGGCCTATTAGCCAGTATGTTGGTGAATATCTCAGCATTAATAAAGAACAAGTAGACAGGACTATGAGAGGCAAAATCAAATTTGTCTTTGTTAGCTTTCAAGTCAATTAAAGATAGGCTTCTATTGATTTGAAATTCGCTGGCATTCCAGGAAACTTAACAGGGCTGCAAGTCAACCCCTTACTCTGTTTAATGCCTCAGTAAGGCTTTTCCTCTTGCTCTTTTTAGTCAGCTACCATTTCCTCACATATTCCTTCACATTTATTTCTGTTAAACTTTCCTAGCTGTTTTTCACCCAGGATCTGAACTACTGCAATGTCAGCTGTTAATCTTAGTGTGCCGTCTGAGCTTTTAAAACTACTTTATCCATCAGTTTTGCCTAGATGGGAATAACTACTTGCAAATGAAATACTCTTTGTGATTACACCTCTGCGGTATACCCTGTTTAACACCCATCAAAATACCCCTCTAAGTGTAGGAAATGGTGATTTCTTCAGTTTTGCTGAAGACTGACAATGGAACTGTTACAATCAAGGAATGATTTTAAGTTGCTAAAATCCAAAAAATCTTCCTAAACCTAGGAAGAATTTACTGAAAACAACACAAAACTGCAATTCTGGTAGTCTCTGTGTAAGTATACCTTGGGTTAACTAAAGTCTTTTTTAATTATTTACTTTGGTGTTCAGCTTCTTCCACCTTTACAGGACGGACTAGCTGTCATATTAAGCCAGATGTCTCACTGCCCAGACCCTTAGAAACATGGCTTGCTAGATATTCTCAGACTGTGCCTGAAACATAGCAACAGAATTACATGTTTCATAAAAGAGAGATGTTCCAAACCTTCTTTTCTGTCAGAAATGCAATAGGAGATCTTAGTGTGTATTGACTTAATGGCTATCATGTTCTCACAAGAAAAGGGAAACCTGCACAACTTCTCCTTCTGTCCGAGGGGATTCAGATCTCCTTCAAATCTCAGAATTTAGCGGCCTAGAGAAAAGGAAAAAGAAGGAACACACCTGTATCCTAAAATTACCTGCACTTCTTCAGGAGTGAAGAGGCCAGCATTTTAATCACTGTTCCTGGGACCATGACTTTTTAATAGAAAATTGAAAAGCAGTGCTGGGAATGGTGCTTCTGGGTTGGGAAAAGTGGGATTGAAATACCTCAGGTCTCCTCATTTGTGGGCAGATATGGTTGGACATGGTTTCCTCCTCTTTCTCTACTCTCAGCTGTCATACTTTTGCAGGAAGAAATGAGCCATGCTTGGTGCTATCAAAAAGAATGTGTGTGTCTCTGTCCTGAAGAGCTGGCTACGGGCTCCCAGGTAACACAGAGATAGGGAACTCATGCCCTGGTGCTGCCGCATGACACTCAGCTCCCTTACCTTCCATGGAAAGCTTCAAGCTCGGTGCCTTGGCTCTTTGGACTTGCCATTTTGTGTCACCTAAGTCCCCGTGAGCTGAATGCTAGGCTTATTTAGCATTCTCTCTTCACTCCTGGGCATCCTATTTCTCCAATCAATGTTTTCCCTCTTACTCTGCTGAACTCCATGCTCATTTATCCTAGAATCTAAGTGGGGTTATCATTTTTCACAGTTCAATGATGCTTGTTAAGTGTTCATTACCTTTTCACTGGTATGGTCAGGTATACAGCATAGTGCAAAAGCCAGGGGTCCTAGAGCAAAAGCCCATAGCTCTCTACAATGTGTATGAGGTACACATTGTAGAGAGCTATGGTACACACCTACATATATCCAGAAAACTCTCTCTCCCTTGCTCCAGAGTTCCTTTTGCAGGAATTTAACACTTTTTTGACAAGTTCCTCCTTCTTTATGTCAGTCAGGTCGGGGATTTCTTTCAACCCAGTGTTATTTCTTCTTCCTCAATTCTCCAAATTATCTGTTTTTCAAGTCTTTGCTTTTAAGATCCTGAAGTCTCTTATCTCTATCAGTAACTGTATCTGAATGCCTGTTTAAGCCTGCCTCAACTTCAGTCACTCTACCTTTTATTGTAATTCCCTGAAAGAGGCTTGCATCAAAGCCTCTATTGATGTTAGCTCAGACAGTAATTCTCTAATGTCTGCCAGTCTTCCTCTGTTGTACTTCATTTGCAGCACAATGCTGGGCCTTCAGGACCTCCTGGGGCCCCAGTGCTCCTCTTTGGCCGCTTGCAAAGGTATCATTAATGCCAGAAGTGCCCCTCTGTACAAGTGTGCTGGCATAAGGGATCACCAAATATTTTAGGAGGGGCTTTGGGATAGTTTGCATTTTTTTGAAATAATTGAAAATGATATACTGATGGCTGCTTAGAATAACTTCTACAGCCTTCAAGACGTGCCTATTGCTCTGAATAGCCTCTACTATCCACTTTTTCTTTTACATTCCTAAACTTTTCAGACTTTAGCGAAGGGTGAGATCAGCATCTCTGATCCAGGTTGGGACACATCACTCATGACTGCACCATCATGACACTTTCACATGCAGGTAATATAGAATTGTTGGGAAGAGACCGCGGGAGACAAGCACATCCGATGATGATCAACAAGTCTCAGTTTATTGGAGTTTCAGCGTACAGATTTATAGTATGGTTAATTAAGTAATGCATATTCTGTAACCAAACATTGTTATTGGTTATTTACTTCAATGCCCTAAGTTTGGCTATTTGCCTTATATATTGATACATAATAACTCTAGTCTAGCTCTCTACATTTCTATTGGTTCTTGCACATTCCTAGAACGATGGTTATCCCAATGTTGCAGCAAGGCCACTCTGTCCTCACTGCTGATTGGACCTAGGGTTGGCATTCAAACAATAGAAGCTGCAAAATCAGCTACCTCAGCTATACACAGCTGTTGCTAAAAGCTAACTTGTCTAAATCTACATGTCCTTTTTCTATTAGCCACATTTCCACGACATAGAATTACTTAGGAAAATGTGTCACAAGTACCAACCCCACTTACCATGTAAAAGTGGCTGCCCAGCCTCAGATCTACAGGTTCAATCTTCTTCTTTTGCCAAAAAGCAAATTCCTATGATTAAGCATATTACTCATTGATGCCTTTCCTGCCATATGAATATGGCAAAAGGCCTAGCCCTGCATTCTGCATTTATTTAAAGATGGTCTGTGTCTTCATCCTTCTTCCTAGCTGTCATGATATTAATGCAGAGTAGAAGAAATGCCTTCTTTTTCCTCCCCTCCCCTTTCTACAGTGTTCTAGCTACCACTGCAAAAGTCATTTGTTATCTCCTTCAAGTAGTTGTACTCAGCCTGAAATTGTTCTCTCCTCAGCTTCTTTTACAGCCAGTACTCATACAGTTTGAAATCAAATGCTCCATCCAGTGATGAGGCTGCCTTATGTTCTCTCCCTGGCCAAAGTGAAAAAGTATACATCTAGTTGTCCAATACCGCAGTGCTCAGGAAAACATGCTGTAAAATGCATAAATAGGAAATTCTGAGGAGAGAGGTGAATCCTAAACACTGTCTTCCTCTGGACCTCACACGTCTTTGTGTGAGCTATCTAGAGCTCAGAGGGGATTAATTTCCCAAAACACTTATCTGGAAATAGATATCCACAGTGCACAAGAGGACACCACAGAACCTGCTGTTAAAACCGTGCTGAAAAACATCACAGTTATCCGCTCTAAATTTGCCCTTTGGTAATGGTAATATAAAATCCCAACTCTGACACCACGGGTACAAAGCCCAGGAAGGTGCCCATACAGGGCAAAGAAACTTGTAAGAGAAAGAGCACCCCACGCTGTGTTTTGAGTGAGAGCCCAAACTCATGCACCAATCTCAGTTCATGCTCCTTTTTGGGTGGCTTAATAGCTCAGCTGTGGTCTCTGGAAACACAGCAAAGCAGACAACAGTCTAAGCAGTATCTGCTGTAGCAGCCCACTTTGACCTGGTGGAAAACACCATGTGTTTCATACCTGCCATGACTACTGCTGCAAAGGCCCTTGCTTTCCTCTGAGTGTGGGTTTATAAGACTACTGCAATGAATCCTATAGCTGCTGTGTTCCCTGTCACAGGAACTGTAGACACAGCCTAAAAGAGAGAATTCTGCACAGGTCATATTATTCCCCTCTAAATTAAAACATGGAAACCCCTTATCGCTTTCTCTGGAGATGGAGAAATCAATCAGCAATCCTCAACCTCCATGAACGGAAATGTATGAAACCGTTTCCTTTGCTTTAATCTACAGGGCATTCTGCTCTTGCTTTTTTTGTTCCATTTTCTCCTGGTCCAAAATCTCATAACCCTGATTTAGGTGCTAATATGCCGCAGTGAGTTCCAATCCCCAGGCAGCTTCATCATCTCCAAGCTGTGCAGGCTTAAACCCTTAACCTGTCATAATACCATGATTAAGGCCCATCATACATTTGAACAGTTTGAAAGCCCATGTCTGCTTCCTCACCAGACACTCTCACTCTCCAGTGAAAGGCAAAATCAATTGCTCCCCACAGGAAACAGAGGGAAGCCAAGTGGGTATTTTCTGTGGGCATTTACAGCATTATAGCCCAGCTCCCTTGACTAGGTTTATTCGAAACGTCTACTGTTTACAGCCTTGCTAGTCTTTGTGGATGAAACAGAATAATAATCTACTTCACACTGCTGATATTTCCAAGGGACTTTAAATGACCATAAACTTACATTGTAGTATTAAATACGTCCCGGACGCGGTGTGGTGGGGGGGTTGAGAGCTGACCGCGTTCACCCGAAAACCGTCCCTGGCAGGGGATCAGCCCGGTGGTGCAGTATAGCACTCTAGCTGGCAGATTTCTCTCACCCGTGCCGGTGGAAGGCACTAAACACACGCTCACACCCTAGCTAGGATAGCTCATGCGTTACCAGAGACAAAGAACCCTGAGGGCACCTCGTGTGGATTTATTCCGAAGCAGACAGCACAGCATCGAAGGGCGTTCCAAACACGAAAGAGCGCACGGCAAACTCAGGTGCTCACCTATATGGGGTCACAGAACCAACTATCCAAGGGCCCAGGGGCGGAACACAGGCGGGACTAAGGCATGGGAGCCAATGGGGAAATTCTGGGGGAGTGGTGAGGGGGCAAGGTTTCTCCTTTCATCATGAGTCGGGGGCCGCCCACCATTTGGGGACTTGAGAGATCTTTTGTCCCTCGGGCTTTACCTCAACAATGTCCTATGACTTTTAGATCACAATGTAGCACTTTGCACTACTCATGTAAGCCATAGGTTTTCCCAATGCATTATTTGTCATTTGGGTACTCCTAAGACAGCCCCATTTCTAAAAATAATCATAAGGATTGAATAACTACATAGCGTCTAGTTTAAGAAGGTAAGTGATGGTGAGTCATGAGCCCATGAAATCTCACTAGGAATGTTACAGGTAGTGCTGCCCTGCTTGCAGAAAGGATTTCTTGCTTTGTGCCATGCAGTCTCAGAGGGTGTATTCGTATGTGTGTTAGTTACCTCCTACTTTCCTTTACAGTGGAATAAGAGAAGTTGAACTAGATGCTCAATGCCAGAAAAAAAGCTTAAGTCAAATCAAAACAGGAAAGCCTTGCTTCTACACTAAGCACAGATGGTAGATATGCTAAAACAGAGTATTTAGAGCAGCCAAACAAAAATAACTGCATATGTAAAAAGCCTCTGTTTTTTCCAGTTCACATATCAGTCTGATTTCCATCTTGCCTTCAGTGACCAGGAAGAAAAGAGCTCCTATTGTTTAGTGACATTTCCAAGTATTTATAGTTCTCTAGTAGTAACCTTTTGTTTGTTAGATAGAAGAGTTTGCACAGTATGTTGAGTATGTCATTAAACATTTGCCTGAAGATCTGAGTGTTGGCATCAATGACAAGAGTTTCCTAAACATGTCACATTTTCTTTGGCTGTCATGAAAAATTATAGCTACTGTGACTCACACTTTAATAGCAGCTATTTGGGATATTTTAACCTAATGTACAGCCCCAGAGGAGAAACAAGAGACACAATAAAGCATCTGCCACTGACTTGCTTGAACAAAGGGATTCCAAGCATTATTAGGATGCCAAATTAAAGAGAAAAGGCTCTTATGTCAAATGTCAAAGGGTCTTGGTGTTTGTTACCTTTAGTGTAATTTATGTCTTTGAGAGCATATAAAGAAGAAGAAAAGAAATATTCCTTTCCTCTCTATTGTCCCTTTCACTGTACTTATCTGCATAGTTCTTGTGATAGAAAGGGTTAAATACTTTTTAAAAAACTGACACAATTAATCATTACACTTTTTAACAGTTAAATACTTAATGGAAATATTTTTTACCTTCTAGTGTATCTTATTTTTTCAATATAAATTTTAAAAAGTTAAAAAAACCAATTGAACCATATGGGTGTCTTAGGTGCCAAATGGAAAAAAGACATTTGTGATGTATTTCTCCACATTTTCTCTTAAACATATTGCTCTTTTCTGCAAGAGAAAGCCAAAGAAATGAATTTTTCAGGTGCCTGTAACATGAAAACCGTTGTTTTCCTGTTTATCTGCAATCTTTCCCTATTTCTGTCAAAACTTCTTCTGCCATCCTTACATACATCAGGAAACTTATTCATGTCATAATTTGTCCATGTGTAAAATGAGAATAGAAACACTTGCCTCCTTCTAAGTTAAATAAAGTGTTATTTGGAAATGTTTGAAGAGAAGATGAAATAGTGCACAAGTGCACAAATTGGTTTCTATAAATTCAGAGATGTAACCCATACAATTAGGATGACAATGCCAAAAGCTGAGCCCCAGAGGAAACACAAACAATTGTCACTGATAGCAGCCAGCTAACAGATTTTCCCATGATGGAGCTCTTGGAATCTATTCTAAGAGCAAAGATTAATACATCATTCTGCACCAATATCATCAGCCACCTAGAAATCTTCACCCTGGAGTAAAGGAACCCTTTAGGCTTTATAGCAAAGGATAAAACTCTGCAGTCCTGTGTGTGGCTTCACTGTATATCATTTTATTACCTCACAGGAACAAAAAATTCATGAAAAAATCCATGAAATGTGATGTTGTTTTTGCTTGTCCTCATGGATGTTCAGTAAATCAGGCCACTGTACAGCAGCAATGTTCTCATTTCAACATAAAACTCTGATACCACCTAAGCAGCTTTGTGAAATATGTTCTCAATAAAGTGGACTGAAAAGTGAAGTTGTTATATGAATTAAAGAACAAAACTTTCTTAAGGAAATTTTGATGCCCTTTTCAGCAGTAAATGTCCAACGTATTGTATGTGTTAGGTTGATACCTACAGATTTAAAATATTTTTTCAGAAATTTGCTGATTGCACTATTTAAGCAAGGCAAACCTAATAATGATTTTCAGGAAACCAAAAGTCTGACTGACATCATCTTTCTAAATTTCCACAGACTGCATTTTCTATTTTCATTGACTGCAGTGACCCCTCTGAAATAAGGCTTGTGTTTCTATTAGATGTATTAGCACAAGTACATCCATCACTGTGTGCCTTAACTTTGCATTGGAATGCAGCCCTAGATCCTTCCTCGCAGAAACACCAACATGCATTTCTGACCCATAACATGTAGTTGGGTGAGACCTATCATACACTGCTTTTTGTGAGAGGATTACGAAGATAGAACAAAGGTATTTTATTATAGTTTGACCACAAGGAACATGCATGAATGTTGCATTTCTCTCTTCAAAATTTAAATGAAATTGTTTACTAGAACAGAAGGACTGCAGCTGTCACACATTGTTATAAGATCAGAGACAGAACTAAGACTCGGACTGCTACCAAGATTATCCTTTCAAATGAAGATTGCAAGAAAGGAAAGAGTACGATCTCTGTGACAGTTCTCTTCAAAACAGGTTTTTCAACACTTTGTAAAAGGATGAGGAACAGGAATTCGACATCTAATTCTAATGGACACAAATCGAACATAGAGTCCAGAAAACCAGAAGCTGTCCTTGTGTAGAACCCCACTTTTTGTCTCAGTCCCATGAGAAGTCATATTAGCAGTTACATCTGCAATGCGATCTCTCACTGGTTATGGCTTGGACTAGGATCCTATCCATGGCAAAGTCTACAAAGGTTCTTCGGAAGACACCATCAGTGTGGTCTTGCACTCGCACAGCAGTACATCTACCTCACTGGGATTCAGACAGTTTAGAAACAAAGATCATCTAGCTCTAGTCCATAGACCAGTAGCAAAGCATAACTTCAATGTGAGTTACTGTTGATCTAAAATTTCCTCTTAATTGGACATTTCCCTGTCTAGAATGAAGAGAGACTTAGCACAACACTCAGAACATTCTATAAACTGTGCTTTTGCTTCTATAACAAATTCAAATGTGGTGAGAAGGTGTATGTGGAGGTAAGCTAAATTGTTGCTGAAGGACAGAGGAAGGGGGAGAAGGAGGGAGGGAGGTTACAGAAGGAAAAGCAATCTACAAGGTGGAAGGAAACATAAACCATCCTGATTTATACTTTTTCCCCACCCCTTCTGTTGATTGCTTTTCCTTCTAGAGACACATCTTTTCTCTTCTTCTACAAGGTGGATGTCAACTGATTTACGCTGCCTTTCCAACAGATAGTTAACCCACCCTCCTATTCAAGAAAAAAAACCATTAAAAAATTAATAAAGTGTACCTTGTTCAGCTAGCTTTGTCCTCACTGGCTGTTTTTTTTTATTTCATGAAAATCAGCTACGTTGGTAATATATAAAACACCACCTAAGTTGTTGCTTTAACTAGTAATAGTAAGAATAAGTATGCTTAAGTGAACCACACAGCAGTAGGTACTAGGAAAACATCAGATGTCAATGAGCCTTGGGTTATTCTGTGTATCTGCTGTGTGGTGGGTAAATATGTATACCACATAGAGGTCAATTTATACTCTGTTTAACAACTCTGATGATATAAATTGCTATTCTTTCTTGCAGAAGCTGCTCAATGGGTGGAGGAGTCATTTAGAAGCAAACTGATCTCACAAAGTTGCCCCATCCTTGACACCACATGGTGTTAGGGCGAGTCTGAAGGCAGTTATATGGGAAAACCCACAAAGTTATAAGGAACAGTGTCGAGTTCTCCTCTCAAAAGAACTGAAGCCAGCTCTGTGATCCACAATGCAGTTAGGTGGGCAGGGGAGGCAGCCAGGTGGTCATGGCCTGGATGCAGAATGAATCAAAACATGTAGGATGTCACTTTTTTCAAGTGTGAGATTCACTCTCATGTTTAAAATACTGTTTTCCTTTGTAACAGACAGTTTAATAACACTTCCTGTAATCACTTCAACAATACAAGTAATGACTGCTTGTGACTTATGTGAGAAGGAAGTTTCCAAATTTAAAGACAAAACATTGCATAATTCCACAAGGATCATGTCTGGAAAATGATGCAAAGTAGGACAAAAAAAGCATTCTCAGCTTTTTAACCAAACTTCTGAAAAACTCTTCAGTTGCATATTAACTTTTTGATACAGCACCAACGTTTGAGAAGCCCAGGTTTTATGAAAGGCAAACCATAGTGAATCAGTGTTTCCAGCAGTGAATTACGATCAGGACTGCTTTCTCTACCAGCTCCTCTGAGGTTTCAGATCTGACAGTAGATGTGAAGCATAGGACACGAACCTGCAGCTCCTGTTTTTATGGTACTGGAAAAAGCAGTTTCTCCTTAGCACTGATGATGCTGCTGGGTTGAGGTATCTTTTAGCAGGAACCTGGAGCCCTACTGCTCCAGGTAGTGATGCAGTGGCTTTCCTGACTTAGCTGCCTGCTTGCAGACCACCTACACTGGACCTTGCCATTTTTTGATCTGCTGAGGCCTCATGTGTTTGTATCAGAGCCTCTGCCTGCTGGTGGTGGTAGAAGAAGAAAGGATCTAGATGGCTCTTATTTCAGTCACAGTAAGTACAGTAGAATTTTTTCACGTCACCTCCTATGTCCTGTTGGCCTTTTAATGTGAGGTCCTTTTGGGCCGTAGTCTGTGTTACAGAGATTTAATAAAGCACCTGGTTGACAGAGCTGAACTGTCTGCTGGGGGCCTCCAGGAATACGAAAGCTTAAGAGCATATGGAAACAAAGACAGCATTTCAAAGGTCTCTCTCTACAGTCTCCACCAAAGTGACCTGTCAGGGCTTCATCTCAACCTGACATTTTGACAGTGCTCTTCAAGTAAGAACTGAGAAGACTGGATTTTGTTGGAACTTGAGTTGAAAGGATTTTCAACAGTTCCATTTCTTATTTATTCCCTTCTGGCAAGAAAAGCTTTACATGTGAGAATCTCATGAAGCAGAAAATCCAGCTTTTATATGGCATTCCCTCTTGGTTACAGAGGACACTAGAGTGACTCAGTCTGTATCACGGCCTCAACATGATTTGTGTTTAGAAGAGGGCTGCTCCCACTCCCTGCAGGAAAGTTGTATCATTACTCAGGCTATCTTTATCTAGATGACATATTGAAAAAAAGTTGCATTCTGTGCCTGCATAAAACTTCCACCATCAACTTCTAGCACTAGCAGCATATTTTTAATATAAAACAGACCCCTCAGCTGGGGTCTTGAGTAAGTGATACAGTATGAAGTAAATAATGTAACACTTCTTTTGTATACTACATTATAGCATAAGATATTAGAAACAATACTCTGGCACAGTAGTGCTGACACCTTTGAAAATGGTTTTGTGCTGGCTCACTCACCATATTTGCCTTCCATGGAAGAAAAATATTGTGAAGCCACTTAGGAGGAAATGAGTTCTGGAGGTAGTTAATCACTTGTGCGAGTGCAAGGTGCGGGGTGCAAGATAGGATTCACAGGCAGCAAACAGCAGGCAAGATGCTGAGAGAATGTATATTCTGAGTGCCATTAATTTGCATTGAGTACACGGGGCTAGAGGAAGTGGTCTGGTTAATTAAACCGCATCACTGAAATGGATTCAAAAGAGTTTTAGTTTAGCATTAAAATCAGCTTTAGCCTATATTCCACATGGGTTACATTGAGATAATTTATTCTGTATCTGAAGAAGTTCAGATACAGATTATGCAGTAACACTGGCTTTGTAGAGCAGAGTTACTTTTGAAAACATTCCTCAATACCTGTATGCCATTCCTCTCACTTCACTCATTTGAAAATACCAGTACAGACAAAAAAATTAAAGGATGAGACTCATGGAAGTCTCATTGTTGCAAGAGACTAAAGTGGCCTACTGGAAATTTACAGTAGCTTTTCACCTCCAAGTATCTGTAACAAAAACCACTGGAGTTTGATCCTGTCTATTTATTCCTTTGTGTTCACCCAGTAAATCACAGTACAAGCCAGTAGGAGTAGCTCTTAAAATATTAGCAGTGATGCATGTCTGTGTTGATAAACACTGATGAGCCAGATAGAAGTCAGACTAAAATAACATCTGTTTGATCAGCACCTGTCTCTATTCACTTTTATCTTCATCACATTCCCCAAACAGTAAAATGGGTGTTATTTGCGTAGATAATACATAAGGGAAAGGAGTCCACTATATTCACAGATGGTAGTCCTTCATCTCAAATTAAAATTATCATCTTTTGGTAGCCCAAAATTTGCTTAAATGAAAGCAATAAAGCCCACAAGAGTACAAGGAACAACCGTATTGTAGTATGACTACCCTGTTTTCTTAGACAATGAAAGATTATCTTAAATTTAAATATTTTTAAAATTTTAATTTCATCCGAGGTTTTACCATCTGTGTGTTTACTGAACTCCTCCCTGTGCTCTTAGTAAGGTTCTTGGTTTCTTGACTTGGGATCTAGAAATAAGGCAGGCTGCAGAGATGTTCAGCAGAGCTGATCAAAATTGACTTTAAAAGAAAATTTTAATACCTGGAAAGTTACAGAGCTATTCAATGTGAAGTGTATACACTCAAATTTTCTATTTTCTGAAATATTCCATTAAAGAAGAATGAATAACAGAAGTACCCTAGAAAAGTTGTCAATAATTCCAAGAATTTTTAGAGAAGAGTATGGCTCACTGAAAGTACTACTGAGTATCTAAAAGCTCGAGCTTACAGGCAGATTTATGATCAAGGGAATGATCATCTTTACAGTCCCCAGAGCAGTTCTGCTTCTGTGACCTGGAAGCACTCAGGACAAGATTAATCTTGTAAGGGTTTATAGGACCAGCTCCCGAGAAACCATAGTCATAGAAGAACTGAAGCTATCCAAACCACACAATGCAAAGACAGTTAATTTTGTACTTAAGTAAAACCCCTGTATGAAAGTGTTTTCTCACTTCTATTATTCAGTGTGTGAGGCAGTAGAGGGACAAGAAGGAATTAGGTATTGGTGTTGAATGTGCCTGTTACAGAGAATTTGCTTTGTGTCCTATTGCTAAGCAAAACAGCTGCAAGCACAGAGAGCAATGGACACACAGCAAGTCACACAAAATTGAAGTCTGAGAATTTTTAGGAATCGTATCAAATGTTTATCACACCCTCCACACTTCCTGCCACCTAGCCTTTCAGCTTTCTTCATTTTCACCAGTTATATTCCTACTTCCTTTGTGATCAACGTGGTATACAAACTACAAACTAGAAAAATCATGGTACCAACATGTCAAACAAGGTTCCTAACCAGGATATGACAAAACAGTTGGTGAAAATTGAATATTGTGAAAGAAATGGTCATTCAGATCAGAGCTCAAAAAGAGATGACTTATAAAACAATGTTTTAAAATAAATATTTTAAATTTCCATCTACCAACCTCTCCCAAAAGCATGCATTGCTTTTTCAATATGCAGTTCCAACATGCAATTTCAACACACATAAAATTCCTAATAAGAAGCCATATACTAATAAGAGGCAAGTAAATTCAGATGCAAGCTAGCTGACAGGCCACAAAATGCGAAACACCAAGAAAATAAGCATCTATTTTGCCTCTCTTTGTTATGTCTCCTTCATTTGTAATAACTGGTTTTAGTATCCTGTAACAGACAGTAAAATGGATACCTACAAAACTGACTGCAGATAGGTAAAGTATCGTTAATTAAGAGATAATACCCCTTGAAATCAGACATTGCCAGCAGTTTTTGGTTATGATCCATTAATATTTTAACTAGCAAGTCATTAATAGTGGTAATAACCAATTCTATGGAGATTATTGCTTGAATAAACTATTTTAAATGATTTTAAATATTCTGAAAAGCTTGGTCTGTTTTAACTTTAAATTTTGATCCTTTTTAATGCCTCTGTAGGAATAAGTATTTCTATTCACAAATAGAAATAGAAGCATTTCTATGAGCACACAACACAGTCTTGCATGGATTTTGCTCACGATGTGTAAGGCAAAAGGTCTCTCCTGCCTGTATTATTATATCTGTGATGCTGATAGTCAGTCATGGCTTCTGTCATCTGCCTTCTTTCTTTTCTGATGACTGCTGTATAGCTCACCTTGATCAGGGAGACCTGAGATACTTCAGTCATAGCCTCTAATCCAATCTCTTGCATCAAACTGTGGCTCTCTTTTGATTTAGCTGGGTATGTACAATTACTCTCAGATGGGCTTCTTAGGGGAAAAGAGATATGGTTTACTCCAGGCAACATTATTTTTGTGCCTGTACACAGCATAAGCCTAATATTTAGACTCTGTCCCTCTGTATCTATTAAAATACTGGAATTTATTTTACAGGCGTCTCCCCAACAAGGTTAAATCATATAACTCTGGAGAAATAAGTTGACACAAAAATGTATATTTCATGAGAATAGTCTCAGGTCTATATCGTGTTCATACAAATATAGCTGGAGATAGGAAAGACAGATAAGAAAGATAAGACATAAAGAGCCTCTTACCCCTCTGGAAAGCAGAGATCACTTTCCCTCAGGAGACAGTATTTCCCAAGTTTGATCTTATCAGGCTAGCCAGGAAGGAAGTGGTATCTGTTTTATGACACTCCCAAATTCCCATCTTTAAACCTCTGCTGGAAATACAGTTTTAAGCAGTCAACTCTTTCCTTGACTCAATAAAGGTATCAAAAAGGCTACAGACAAAATCTTGGCTTCTCTACTTGTATCATAGGCAAAAGGAACAGGATCTAACACTGTCCAGAAAGCAGATCCAGGAGCAGGCAAAGCATCAAGGCAAAGAATATCAGATTTTCTCACATTTTCCTATTTTCATTTTCTCACCTTCATTAAATTATAGTCTGGCTTTATGAATAACCATTTTATCCAATATATATACAGGAGTTAAGTGTTTGTAACAGTTTTCTGTTTCTAGAGACATAACAATGCCTCCTTTCCGATTTGACACTATTTTGCATTGTCAAGAACAATCAATCTTTTGGTGGGTAGGTGTTCTATTGAGGCTCCATCCCACAATGTTTTGGCACTAGATGTCTCCTTTGTTGGGCCTGGCAATTCCTGAGGGTGGAAATGCTGTCAAACACAACCCAGCAGCACTGTGAGAGGGACTCTGCTGAGGACTCAGTAGAATAATCTCAATCACTTCAGCATCTCATAGTGGATGATTTCACACAAAAATGTGAGAATGCGTGTGGTCTCTTCCACAAATAACAAATATACAATCAACTGGCACCATCTACCCCTCAAAGCACTGCTTGTGTGCATTATGAACGTACTCTCCAAGAAAATAAAAGCGTGAATGAACCAGTATATTTGATATTTTGAAACTGAATTGACATTGAACACAAACAATGTAAATATCTCCACTGGCCCTTTTCATGATTCCTCAGAAGCCCAGGTAATTGCAATGTCTGCCAGGAAATCCACAACTTTATTGTGTCCAGGCCTTGATGCTTTGCTTCTTCCTAAAGATACATCAGTAACCCAGATCTTACAGCTTCAGACAGTTCCCAACCTCTCCATTTGTTCCCAATTAGCATAGTATGCCTCTTTCTGATTCTTTCTCTAGCTGTCCCTTCTCAGAAAGCTTTTTGCAAAGATAATAGTTTCATTTTCATACAGAAAAGAAATCATTCATAGAAACACATTCATATATAACAAACAATGTATGAGAGGTTTATAAATTAACTGATAGCAGTCAGTATAGCTATCTGGTAATTATTACACCACGGAAAAGGGTGATTTAAGACACTGGTAAGATGACAAGGAATCTCACTTCAAGTCTGTTAGTTACAATTCTTCCAAGTCAATAGAGACTAAAGAATATTACCTCCTGTTTGGACAAGTTGTTTGGTGGCTTGTGAGGGAGTGTTGACAGGCAGTCAGTGGCAGACTTAGGTGCATAGAAGTGGAAAAAAATACAGAAGAATTCCTTCATTCTTCCTTCTTCTGCTAGGAAATACCACAGCCCATCCCATTCCCATGCATCTGGTTTTCTGCTTTTTAAAAGGAAATACTTTATGGCAAAAAGCCTTTGCTTTCAAACCTAGAAACTTTATCACTGAGAAGAAGCCATCATTTCTGGATGAATAAGTAGAAGCCTGCACTTGACACTTGTCATAGCACTGTCCATGGTTTCACCCCATGGTCCTGTGTATGTCTCATTGAAATGCTAACCCAAGATTGAGAAAGCCATCATCAAATAGAATAAGTACAGATGGCAACACAGCAAACACAACAAAATACAGAATGGGGAAGCCTCACTGCTAGAGTTCATTCCTCCAGGTTATGGCGAAGCTGGGAATATGTAGGGGAAATGTGTTAGGCTCCAAAAGCAATTGTACTAAACTCAAACCTGTTGCAGTGGGGGGGGACAGAAACCAGCAAAGTGAGGCTAACAGTGAAGTTTGGCTTCTCTCCTTTCCCTGTTTTTTCTGGGTAGAAGCGGATTTTAGTTGCCATGGCTGCCAAGAGCCAGTGATGCAACTCACTAAAAATAACTCTCACTGCTCAGAAAGATACAGATCTTACAGATTGAGCAAAAATGAAGTCATTCCTTCTGTTATTTACTCACTTTCTGCCTTCTCCTCCAGAAATACTCCCAAAAAGGAAGCAGGACTTTAAAGCAGAAGATATTTTTGTGATAATTTTGTGATGACCTGACCTCCATCAGACACACCCTTAGATTTGCAGTCTTCCATGCACAGACCCCTGGAAACAGGTCAAAACTCTATGACAGATACTTGCAACCCACTCTGAGGTCTAGCCTCCAGAAGTCATTTTCAACTCACCATATATATCAAGTTCAGTCAGAAAAAGCATTACATGTTTGATTGGAAAGGATCAGGATTTACCTCAGAAATAAAAAGGCTGATAAGTAGGGATGAATAAGAAATAAGATTTGAAATGCATATGTGATACAGTGAATCTTGTCCTGTGTCAATCTGCTCAAGGCCACTTTTGCACAGCAACATAACAGCAGTGCTAAACACTAGCTGTCCCTGCAAGACATGTTGAGATCTGCAGAGAAAAGACCTGTCTGTTGCTGCAGCGTGTTCTCATCGTGAGCTTCTCTGTGAGACTGCACAGCTGGGGCATTCAGTGCATAGTCGTGAAATAAACAGAATTTCCAATTTTCTTTTAAGTTCACCTTTACAATGATGTTGTCAACTGGAAATGAAGAAGGAAGGAGGCAATGAAGCAAGAATATTCAACCACAGCTGAGAACAGAAAAAGCTGGGGTAAATGCCAGCTACAGGTACAGAGGAAATGAAAAGAACATTTATAAATATGTCAATGAAAAAAAAAAAAGGAGGGAAGAAAGCAAGAAAGAAAAAGATATTTTAAAAATAACCAGGCACAAAAATGTCTAGAGACTGAAATATACTGCTGGGGTTTAATCTGTTTTTCACAACAGAATAATAGGTAGGAAAGCTTAAGAGCTACACAGGCATAAAATTCTGCAGGCTTTTTATACTGTCAACCAGTCATGAGTATTTGGTTGATGCAGAAGTCTGCACCACAGTTAGAGGGTGATTGTGGGACTGAATATTTTGGAGAAAGTGCCTAGAAATCTATCTCTGCATAATTTGAATGTAATCCCTAAGTAAATTGCCTTTCTTAAAACTTCACTTACTAGGAAAGGGAAGACACTAGTTACTAAATACTTGAGCTAAGTTTACTTTGGAAGAGCTAGCAGACAGCTTCAAGTTAAAACTACTGCCTGTCCATGTTGCTATCTGCAGGCCTCAAATTAGTCTGTGATTATGAATGACCTGGTGTAGTGGGTGGCGTCCCTCATGGTGGGGGAGGTTGGGACTAGATGGTATCTTCAAGGTCCCTTCCAATCCATGATTCTATGATTTTATGACATAGACTCATTTTGTAGAGGAGATTGTGTGATGTGCAGAGGGCATGGGTGTAGGCTGGGGCTTTGCAGAAAACTGGGTATATTTTGCTGGAGATGTAAACCAGCGACATCTTCTAGATGACCTGGCCTTTTTTCTGGCTTCCATCCCAACTTCTCCTTTCTTTTGTGCTTTCCACAGCTTTAAAACTGTGTGATCCTACTACTGGCAACTGGAGCAGAAGCAGCACTCATTGATGACCAGTATTCATATCACTATACACTTATTACTCATTCTCTCTTTTCCTTCTATTATTGGCCTAAATATCTGGTTTATATTTGTTGAGGTAAAAAGTTGCTAAGTACCTATTAACGTTGCATAAAGCCTTATTTGAAAGACACATCTTATGCAAAAGGGAAAAAAACCCCAAACATTTTCCTGCTCAGTCTTTGCCATAACCTCTATGAACTCTCTGAAGACAGTATCTGTAAAAACAGTTTATTCTGCCAGTGAATTTCCATGTATGCTTGGATTCTGTGCTGCTTAGTGAGATGACTTTTCAGTTGTGGTAGCAAAACTCATAAATGTAAGCAAAGTCACATACAAACAAGGAATTTCTACCATCTGTTTACCTATTGCTGTGGAGCAATATCAAGATGCCTATTCTGGAAGAATGAGTGTACAGATGATGTGGGGTACCCTTAACGTGGTCTACTTGAATCCCCAGTAAAAACTCCCTTCTATATGTGAGGGGAAAATACCCCACAGGCTTAGGAAAACCAGTAAGAAGTCAAAACTTGGTTAATTGCCACTGGTTTCAAGACAAGAGTTGCACTACTGTGATCTAATGCAAGGATTACATGAGAGTTGGGTAGCAGACCTATGAGATTTAACTCGTCACTGCATTCTGTGATATTTCCTAAATCTCTGGATATCTGAGGTACAGTCTAAATCACAGATATGGATTTTGGTGAAGCAATTATACAGCAAATTAACATACAGACTAGATTTATGTGGAAGTCCACAAAGGAGAGAGTACTGCCAGGCACTGCAATCCAGAGAGACTGAGGGGCAGGGGAATGGGGCATGGATATGAAGGGTGAAGTGCAGACCCACAGAGGCCTAAAGTAGGACCAAAATTTACTTTACCACCTTTATTAACAGTCATGAAGATGGCAAAATAAAACCACATTCATCAAATTTGCAGATGATGCTAAATTGGGAGATACTATACAAGTCAAGATCAAGAACTATAATACAAAGCAGCTCAGAGAAATACAGGCTGAGAATAGCAAAATGTGATTCAGCTCGTAAAAATGCAAGCTAATGCATGCCACAAGGGAAAGATAACTTGGGCTGGAGGAAGCCACAAATCTGATAGAAGGCAAAAGCCTCAAGGCGACAGTGGGCAACAAATTACACAGGAGCATTCCCGACAGGATGGGTGCAAAGGGTAGCACAATTGTGGGCTGCAAATGCAGAGGCACTGACTCATAGTCAGAGAGATTCAAGCCATCAGGTCTTATGCGGGATACCAATTTAGCTTCAAGACAGATATACAACTCCCTAACTCAGATATATTTATGAGGTGAAATTCCCACAGATAGCTTCTGATGTGAAAATTGTCTCTGGTGTTTGGGATACAGAATCTGAAGGCAGCAAAGTGGAGTGAGCTTAGAGACAACAATGATTCAAGGATGGTAGAAAGCAACAAACAAAGGACACTTCCATGACCTAACTGTGTATGACACAGCGAAGGAAAGTCCTACAAATGCCTGAAAATAGAGCAACTGTATCCTGCAAAAGAATCTCATGTAGTTCTGTCGTCATCTTTATTGAGATGCAAAACCAAAAAAACTAATATTTAGCAGTGTAAACTAGTCATAATATCTGGAAGATCTTGTGGAATGTTTTTTGAGTAGAGGTGATGAGCAAGATAACTTTGGAGAAGCAGTCCTGCACTGATAGGATGGTGATGACAGAAAAAATTTTTTCATTCTTTGATACCTATATTAAGTTTAGAAGATCGGTGTCACAGCTATGTATTCTGATATTTACTTCTGTGAAGCAAACAGGGATTCAGGAAAATAAAGACAAAAGCAGTAAAAGAAGTAGAAACTTCTAAAGAATTGGCATATAAGTACAGGAGCAATGTTTAAAAAAAATTTTAAAAACCACTAAACAAAAAAACCCTTGTAGACCTCATGTTATTAACTAAAACTAAGGTGAACCAATCACAATAATAAAAATAAAGATGTTGAATTGCTTCAGAGTTCATTCTGGAGGAAAATCAGGAAGCTATGGGGAGGATACACAGGGGAATGTGATCAAAGATGGATTAAGATCCTACATGCCCAAAGGTTGCATATGCCATCTCACAATAGATACAGCAAGAGTGAAAATGACCACTGGGGATAAAAGGAAATACTGGAACAGCAGGACATTTAGAATTATAAATTATGCTATATGAAAAACTTTATGAAAAAATCTGGAAGACAATATATGTTCAGTTCAACAACATGGGTTACTACAGAATACTAAATAGAAAAATAAAAAAGAATATTTATGAAATCCTTTGGTTTCTAACCAAGCTAATCAGGTCCATGACAAGACAGCAAGATATTTTTTCCTGCCCTTTCAAGTTTACTCAGGTTAAGAGTTTCAGTGAAGTTGAATAAATAGTGTGAAAAATTTTGTATCCATGAGTGAGTGTGTTCTTGATTTGTCTGACATTATTCCATACTTCACTATTTCTGGATTCATAAGTGCATGGAAACACATCCCATGTTATGAAAAAAAATGTCCCCAAGCAAACCTCTGCTGGAAAAACTTATCATAAGCATTTTGTCTCAAATAATCTTGGATGGTAGATTTGAAATTTTAATTTGAAAATCCAAGCCACTAGCATATCTGCACTCAGTGGAATAAGCGTGTGAACCTTGAGGTTGATTCTGTGTTTTGCACGTGCTTAACTTTATGCCTGACAAGTGGTCCATTGCCTTCAGCTCAAAAGGGAACTCACTGGAGCTCCTGGCAGCGAGTGGAACAGAGCTGAGGAACACTTCTCTGTCAGGTCGGGGTAGGTCCCAGCCCCCAGTGAGACCATGCTGCCCCTCCCTGCCCTCGGGCACATTTCACAGTAGGATAGGGCCTTCCCAAATGCAGTTCAAGATCAAAAGCTGACCTTGGGGGAAAACAAATCAAGCTTTTATGTATTTTTCAGATAGTTAGAAGCAGTTCAGGCTTGTTAAACAACGGAAAGAATTTCTGCAGAATTCATCAAATATGAAATAGAATACATGAAAATGAAAATATAATTGATTTCTAGAGCTTACTTCATTTTCCCTTCTGCTTTCCCTATAGAATAAAGCAGCAAAGAGCTGCAAGCTACTATACCTTTTGTGTATCCTCAGTGAAATATTCACTAAGCTCAGGCAGAGAACCACTGACAATAAGGGGGCTGCAGGGGTGTCAATGAGAGCACAATTATAAGTCAGTGTGTTACACAGTCATCTCAGGGACTAATTTGGCCTGCAGGTCTTTATTGCTGCTGATGGTAGGCAAAATGGGGAGAAGCTAAGGCTAACAGTAAAAGCCCACAGTGACTTTGCAGGAATGGCAGACACAAAATCCATCTTTTTGTTTGTAAGCTAGGCCTGTTTGACAAAAAGACAATAAACATGGAGCTATTTTTACAAAGTCACTTTTTTTTCAGAACAGAGATGCATTTCATTATACCTCACGCTAAGCTCCTGCCAAAATTTTCTCCCAGTTTTCTGCTCCTGCAGGGAATCTTTCTGAAGCCAGGCTGTAACTTTGATCTTTCTTGTAATAGCTATGAATTAGGGTCAGTTATGACTAAGAGCTTTAGAGACCCCACTGCTCTTGCACCAGGATGTGATTTTAAATGATTTCTAGAGAAAAGAGATTTATGATTCAATAGTTTGATTAGAGGATCATCCAAAACTTTAGCATGGAGGTACACGAGACACTGGGGCAGGGTAGAAAGCACGTAGGAGAATGTACTGCTGGAGAAGGTTGCGGCAGGACAGGGAAGAAGTCATAGAAACAGGCTAATGTTCCTCTCCACACAGGTGGTACATGTTCATATATATATATCTCATTAATATATAAATCCTGATTGTTCATCTAGGGGGTTATGGTACAGAGACTTTAAGAACTCAGATCCTGCAGTGCTGAAGCCCAGGGTGCTCCCATACTCAGTTGTGTGCAAACCTGAACTCAGACTCTGCTTAGATCTCCTCCCTATCTCTCTTTCTCTGCTCAGGACTCCCCTGGGAAGAACATAGAAGCACTTGCTTTGCCTCACATCAGCTGATATGGTATTTGGAAATCGGGAGCAGAAAGACACAAGGTCTTTGAAAGACACAGAAGGAGTCCACTTGGAAATTAAGCATGCCCTTAGGTATCCTTGGAAGTACGACCTGTAGATGTTCCTAGGCATTTCAGAAGAGTAGTTATAGAGTCAGTTCCAGAATTATTACAGCTGGAAAGTCATAAGGTATGAAAGACAACCTTGGGCCAGCTATACCCTGGTTCAGAAGAGTATCCCTTTAAAAAGTGGAGGACCTTGGTAACTATAATTTGACAGACTCCCTATCTAACCCCATCTTCTTTTCCATAATTAGGAACGGGGCAGAGAATCTCAGAGACAAGCACAATTCAGAGCCTGCAAAAACAGAAAGAGAGGTTCTCATTAGCTTCAAGAGAATCAAGTGCTTTAAGACAGTCTGAGATTACGAAGAGTTCTGTTTATCATTCTAATCTTACGGATATATCTATGTGCAGATGTCCAATTCAAGTGCAATTAATGATGCCACGTAAATATGACCTCTATGCATTAACATAATTCAGCAAGGGAGGGACAAGTCCTAAGGAAGAACGATATCATACTGTTTTCTCAATTGTTACAATTGCTGTTTCTTTTGGTTTCTTTGATATAATTATGAAGATTACTTTTTTTATTGGTACTCATTGTATGTATCTGGAAACAGGAAAAAAATTAATGTCATGCTCTCCATGTAAAACTGCAGAGGAGTTGTTGGAAATAATGATGAAAAAGTGTTTTTGTTTCTTGGGTGTTTTCCTATGGCAATACTAGGACACATTGGATTGCACTTGGACCTATAAAAGTAGCTTATAAAGTAAGATAATCCATTAAAACAGGGACAGCGGGAGGGAGAGGATGAGGGAGAAAAAATCCTATTCATTCAAATTTGAAAGTTATTTCTTTCTTTTTACAGGATGACACACCAGAATGAAGATCAATCACAGCCTTCTTTACGGGTAGATTTCCACCTTAATGAAGTGGGTTCATCATCATACTGTTAGGACAATACTTCATTTTTATGCACTCTTCCACTCCTTTTTTGACTCTCTTGATTGAAAGAATCATGCTGCAGTGTCCCACGTGATAACTGTATTAGTTAGGGTAAGTAGCTGATCTATTACCACAGGATAATACAGTTTGAAGGCAGTTTAATATGGGCCGGCAGATTTCAATATTATTAGAGGGTCATAGTGTGTCTGTCACTTCAATTTGTTACCAGACCACTCATATCACTAAGGCAATCATTAAACATAGACTCTAATAAGGTTTCTGCTTTGTAGGGTCATTCATTATTGACAAGGAGAAAAGAAATAAATACCTTCCCAGGGGCAGCCTCAATATGTAATACAGTAAAAATCATCTGAGTCTGGAACCATATTTTCTAGATTTGCTGGCAAATCGAGCATTACATTTTCAAACTGAACCAAATGAAGGACTACAGATAAAAACATGAATACTTAAATTCTGTCTTTACATACTGTCAGAACACTCATTATAATCACATATATATAAAAAAAAAATCGATAATTAGGTCAAGTTGGCTCATTTTACCACTATGATGGGAGCTAATAATGCACTTGTGTCATCTTCAGCTTTATGAGGTCTGTACGCCTGGGACAAACTTTGCATATTATAATTAATCATCATAGATATCTCCAGTAGCTATTTAACATATGAGCCATCTTCACCTTTCAACTAGGTAGGCCTGTGATTTAGCTGGGAAACAAAAGGAATATGTTCTTCATAAAGGCCTATTAATGTTTCCTCCATAGATTAATGTTTAGTTTATTTGGGTTATGCTTTAAAGTTCCTTTTTTAATTTCAGATTTTCCCTGAATGACCTTAAGTTCACATTCATTTCCCGCATCTTTTAAAAATTAACTGTGTTGTACTTTAAACACAAATTGAGGAAAAGGGAAAAAATAGTTTGAAAGAAGGTGAAAGATAGTGTTAAAACCACAGCTAAAAGGATTTGGACAGAGCTATTTAATTCTGGAAATTCTGTTTGGAGAAAAATTAATTTGTGTGATTTTTTTCTCAGTTTCTTGGGAATAAGTATAAATTACATAGAAAATAGGGTTGTTAGGATGTACTACAGTGTTTGGTGAAGAAAGAGCAGTGTTGCACCAATGGATACAATCCAGAAAGGGACTAATCCTGCAACTGCATACTGTCTTTAGTAGTCCCATTGGCCTGATCAGAATCCATCCAGAACAACAGAACTTTTAACCAGATTTCTGAATCAGATGGATTGGGCCCAAAAGAGCAGTTCAAAGGAGAATCAAGCTCAAGAAAAAATGAGTTGTTTTCATTTACTGATAAAACAGATGAACTGGAGCATCCATGGTGACAGTGAATTAGTTTATAACATTTCTTCCAGATTTAATAATACAAGGCATTATTAATAACTCAAGTGAAAAAAAACTTATCTCCCACAATTCAATAACGTGATCCTTTCTTTTTAATTCATGACAAGAGCTTTAATTGGATCAGAAAAGCAACCAGCAGACAAATAAATTGACAATGTAATCTAATTCAGCTGGTGTAGTGAGAAGGAATCTTTACTGACATTTGTTTATTCAACCTCACTTCATTCCTGGGTACCAGCTTAGTCAACTCCAACATGACAGCTTCTCTCTGGCTCATCTTTGGGAGTCCCCCTAAAACAGCCATTTAAATCTTAACAGTGCAATACCTTGGCTCAGTGGAGCAAATTGTTCTCATCACATTTCTCAGCTCCCTGATCAGGGAGAGTAACATTCAATAAGTCAAGCAAGAGATGCTGAGCTCAGAAACTGTTCTTCCTACAGTCACAAGATACTGCAGGAGAGGCAGAAAGGGATGATTGTAGGCAAGATGGCTTGAATATATGTAGAAGGACTCTAGGTTAAAGTGTAAATGAGTAAGAGAGACTTCCTGGACTGAATAGAGTAAAGAAATTCAGTTATACAGTGAGAAGCTTAAAGACTTTTCAAGAACATCTGAGATTGTCCAACTTAAAAGCTAAGAAGCCTAACAGCATTCAGATATGTTGAGGTACTTAGTTACAATGTGACAATGCTGGTAAATATACCACTGTCTTCTATAGCCAGTCTATCACAAGCATACCTTATATTCAGCTCATATTTCTGCATAACATTGTACATTCTATCAGAGACTCATGCAATATCAGAAAATAAAGTTTTATGCTATTGATCATAATATAAATAAGGTATTTATTTGGAACCATAATTAATATGTTCATTTAGTCATTGTTTTCTTCAAAATAATTTACCATATGTCTAGCAACTAGGCAACCATAGTTATATTTTTGTCTGGTGGAAAAAAGTGTCTTCTGGTATGCGTATCACTGGTAATTTAGGATTATCAGACCTGGACAGAATGAAAAAATGTATCTTACAGGAAATTTTTCTTCATATGAAATACATTGACAGAATCACTTAATCACAGAACATTTGAAGTTGGAAGGGATCTTAGGAGATCATCTAGCCTAACCTGTTTTATAGATTCCCAAAGAGAGAGTCACCATAACCTCTCTGGGCAACCTGTTCCAAAGTTTGACCCCTCTCTCAATTTTTTCTCACAGAAGATATGCTTCCATCCCTTAATCACCTTTATGGCCTGTTCCTTGACTTTGTCCAGTAAGTCTGTGTCTCTCTTGAACTGGAGAGCCCAGAACTGGACCCAGCACTCTGAGTATGGCCTCACCAGTGCTGAAGAGAGGGGAAGAATCATCTCCATTGATCTGTTAGCCACGCTCCTCCTCATGCAGCCCAGAATACCCTTATCCTTCCTTGTTGCAAGATTATATTTCTGGATTACATTCAAACTGGTGTCCACCAGACCCCCAGGTGCTTTTTTGGCCAACCTACTTTCCAGTCAGTCTGCTCCCAGCCAGTCTGTATTGGTGACTGAGGTTATTCCTCACTACATGGAAGACTTCGCATTTCTCTTTTCTGTACTTTAGGACATTCCTATTGTCACTTTTCTCTAGCCTGTCAACAGCCCTCTGAATGTCAGCACAGACATTTGCTCTATCAACTCCTTCTCTAAGCTTTGTATCACCTGCTAATATGCTGAAGGTGCACTCTGCTCCATCATCCAGATCATTATTGAAGCTGTTAAACAATACTGACCCCAATATCCACCCCTAGGGTTTCAGGGCTAGTGACTGGCCTTCAGCTGGACATGAGCAGCTGAACACAGTTCTTAGAGCATGGCAGTTCAGCCAGTTTTCAACCCAGCTCACTGTCCATTTATCCTGTTTTTCTATGAAGATGTTATGGCAGACAGCGCAGAAAGCTCTACTAAAGTCAAGATAAACAACGGAGTAAATCATCTCGTAATAGAGACCTATCAGGTTAGTCAGGCATGACTTCTCCTTCATAAATTCATCCTGATTAGTCACAATCAGCTTCTAGTCCTTCATACATTTGAAAATGGCTTCCAGGATTATTTTTTCCATCACTTTTGTATAAGATACACACCCACTTGAAAATTACTTGGAAAACAGAAAAATGTATTTACGAAAACAGAGAAATGCAAAAATAGTATTGTTAGTAGTTTTGTTGTCCCTTTAGTGGATGAGACACTTATGAACAAGTTTGAGAGCAAATCCCAAAAAGTTTTTGAGATGCTTCCTGACTGGACTCAGTCTGAAGGGAGCTGTTGCAGGTACAGAAGATATAAAAGTTTCTTTCTAGACAGAAGAGGTAGCATAAGTATAGTCAAGCTAGTTCCCATTTCTCATTGTGGCATAGAAAGAAAGGATAGATGAGACAAAGGTGGGGAATAGGAGTCAATTTAAACTCAAAATCACCAGGAATCCATTGAATTTTCTGGAGGCAGGATCAGGCCCACGACGTTTAATTGTCTTGTGTTCCGTTACGGAAATATATGAAAGGTGCAGATGTTTTTGCAGTTAGATTATCTTGCATTTCCTATTTGGTTAGCCAAGAAATTGTAATACAGAGCATTATCTGTTGAAGTGTGAATGCAATTTCTATGAACATAGACAACCTAACTGTAGCAGCCCCCACTCACTGGAGAGAAAACAGGAATCCAAAGCCACCATGAAAGGGGTAGATGTCAGATCTCAGCAGCAAAAATGAGCACAGCTTGTGGATTTTAGAAAGAGGAAAGAATGCTGCAGAAAAATTAATATAAATTGATGTGCCTAATTTAATTTACACAAACCAAAAGGAGAAAGAACAAGTAGTTAACATCTTGGCATTACCTGTCATCTGCAGCGCAATTACTGTTACAAAACATAAGGAGTATTGCAGACTGTAAAAGTTTTTACATTAGCAGCTACTAATTTACCAGCAAAAGCAACTTGCTTCAGAGCTGCTAGCTTCAGTTGAAAATAGCATATCCTCATGCTTGTTTGAGTTGAATTTATTTGTTTAGATGTTTCAGAAAGAGAAATTAAGTATTTTTATTCATACGGTTATAAAGCATTTCCATAGTAGCAGCAGTTCTAAATTGCTAGAATCCAAACAATAGCCAAATTAATTAACATCAATACCACTCCAATATCATAACTGTTAGTTTCATGCTCCATCCCGCATTATGTTCTGTAACCTAACCCATCACACTCACACTCCACTTCTCTTGGCCTTTCTCTTCCTGTGCCTTTGCCTCCATTACACCCCAGAACCTCTATCAATAGCAGGGATGTTGCTACATATGTGTTTCTGCTCCATTGCTGGGGAGAAGAAGGGACTGGAAGTGGATTATGTCTAGTTTACTGGGGTTGTTTCCTCCAGCCAAGATAACTCTATTTCTTTTGCAATAACATGAGGGAGAAGAGCAGCACTGCCACCCAGATGTGATCCATATGACGTAAGGGTCTAAGAAAAATGGATGAGAAAAATCAGTGCTGGGACAAGTGGTGATTCCGTGAAGGGGGATTTGAGTGTTCTAGCACAACATCCTCCACCATAAGATGAGTTCTCTCACAGTAGTGTGTTTGTAAAGGGATAGAACTACCCCACGGTAGACCAAAATGTCTTAACAGAGTCAAGATGTTTGAAGGCGTCATGATCCTTCTTGATGTCTGTATCTTGAATTCTGCCAGAATAATCTGCTTGGGTTTTATCCATTTAAGTATAAACATCTATAGGAATACTCTAATCTTCTTATAATAATCAAGAGAAAAAATATTCTACGGTGCATATTTCACAAGAAAATGAGGCTAAAACAGTCTGTAAGGTAAATAACATAGCCATAGCAGTTCAACTGGTTAATCTTTTCTAATGTAAACAGGCAATCATCAAAGACATTCTAGTGGAAAATCCCAGCAGACACTTCAAACAGAGAAATGGCCCAAGCTGATCTAAGGGATATTCAGCCTGGGAGAGGTATCTAGATGTGTGCAGGTGATGTCTAGGACGTCTGCACAGCCTCAGTGCCTGAATTCGGCAGTGTCTGGGCATTTAACCAATGCAAGTCAGTTTTCTCTACTTCACTGCCAAAATGGATCAAAATAATTGAATTAGAGCTGTTTTAATGCTGAATGAGAATGTCTATAATGAGGATCAATGCAGTTTAACAAACCCATTTTAACCAATACTATTATTTCATTCATATGTACTTTTCTAGCTCTTCCCACACAGAGGAGCTCTCAGGGAAAGGTACATCATGAAAACACATTTTAGACACCATCAGTGCAGGGTTATGGAGGGTGGTTACGTACAAAACTCTTCCAGATGAGTGGTGCACATCAGGATCTGTTGCCCCACTGTTACATGTCTATAACAAATATTTCATTGGATCTGAAAAGCAGTCCTTTGGTATTTGAGAGGAATAAATTTGTTTAGGAGATTACTACGCAGTAAAAAACTTCCATCACATTAATTGCAGTGTCACAACTAGCTGTGGTTGCTGGAGCTGAGATGAAAAACAGTAACAACTACTCTTCAGGGTTTCTTCTGTTTCCTTCCCTCATCCTCAACCCAAACAAAGCTTCTGGTTGAGCAAAGTCTGTAAAATCTGAGACAATGTGCAATTCGTTGCTGTAGCAGTACAGTAGCTGTTGATGAGGACACAAATCTGGCTTATGCACCATGCCTCTCATACTCTTTCAAAGATCTACCCTATGTTTGACTTTCTGGTTCTTGGCCAAAAATATGAACAGGAAAAATTCAGAAGCATGGAGAACTTGGAAAGATCATGTACTGAGCATAAAAAAAAAAAAACAACAAACAACCCCCAAAACCCAAATACACATGCACAAAAACACACTGTAGATAGAAGTCAGTGGACATTTTCTACTCACAAGTGGGAGAGTCATTTTGGAGATAACGATACCAAAATAACGTTTGGAGTAATTTTCTTTTTTTCTCCCTGAAAAGCATTGACACTTCTTGATTCTCCACATTAGCTCAGAAGTTAAGTATCTCAAAGAAATGTGATTAAATGGAGACTCTTACAAAAAATCTCTGTGGAGGTCAAGTGGGAGATCTGAATTATGTTGGAGATGCATGGGAAGAAACGTGTTGAGTGGTATGCAGAAACCACTCTGACAATGGAAAAGTCCTTTCAATGAACTACAGCTATTCAGTACCCCAGACAACATTCACCTGCACAGCCCATCCACTGGGAGCTCTAATGCACACATCTATTTAGCAGTCTTCTGCTGGTTAAAATGGGTGTGTTTTTTCACTCATTTAATCACCAACCACTTTCCTATAACTGACTCTTTACTTATGAGCATGTTAACTAGGGCTGATCAGAGCTGTGAGCAGGAAATGTAATTTTGTTCTCCAATTGCCCTATTCATTATCCTCCTCAGCATTTGCATTCTGCACATTAGGATGCTGCATATAATGTGATCATTTACTATGTGGCTGTGACTGCCAAATACAATGAACGAAATAGAGTCTTCTGAGAGAGTTATTCTGCATACAGGAAAAACACAGCTTGTTTTAATGGGATCTAAAAGTGATCAAGTGTAGAGCAATGTTTGTATAATACACAGTCTCTGTTATCAGTCTTTGTTTACATATAGAATAAAGTTGGTTAATATGTATGTAAGTCAAACGATTCATGAAGCAACATATCACTTCTCAGACCAGTGTAGGTCAGGATGTAACATTGTACCAAATTGCTCTGCTTTTAATAGATCCAGGGACAGGCAAAAAGAAGAGGACATTTTTCCTCTCCTATTCAGATGATTTTAGATATTAAAGATTTATCAGGCTCTAGGGACTGGGGAAACACAAAACCATTGTGCTTCTCCTCCCTATTGTTCCCCCCCCATCCCCGCCAAAAAAAGCTGCTTTGATCCAGCCCAGGCAGAAGGTGAAGAAGGCATTTATCAAATCTTGAAGCAAGATTTCAGAGGAGCTCTGGCTTACCAAGATTCCTTCTGCCATTCCTTCTCTTACCTCCCTCTTCCTCCCTCCCTGCCTCCCTCTTTTCAACAATTGGTGTCAAGCTCTAGAAATTTTAAAACTCAAGACTGATTGATGCAATATATTTTCAAAAATATATATTTTTTTTTTTTCTGAAGAGATCCTTTCATGTAGAATAGATGTGGGACCATGGAGATAAAATTCAGGTTAGAAAAGGTATTTGCAAAAGAGTCTGTGTATTTCCTTGAACAGCTACATTTCTTTCTGCAGTGTCCACCTGCATAGCTGAAATTATTTTAATGGGTAAAAAAATGCACAATTAAGCTGCTTTTTATGTAAGGGATTTTCCTACTAAAAATTAGATACTAAATGACCAGTGTCATATAAATGGTATAAAACATATGAGAAATGTAGTTTTCACAGCCTAGTCAGAAGCATTCAATTCTGTACATCATGTACACCTGAATTATTCATCCATTACCTGGCCTTTCATC
Organism: Eulacestoma nigropectus; assembly: GCA_013397775.1. NCBI lineage: Eukaryota > Metazoa > Chordata > Aves > Passeriformes > Eulacestoma > Eulacestoma nigropectus. The sequence continues at coordinate 788,265 of VZTE01004972.1, read as the reverse complement.
TGAGGTTTTTTATGCTTGGAAATAGTTCCTCTACAGATGTCCTGCACAGTTCTTTTACATGTAGGAGAGGTTAAACCCAGTGTCTGCAGCTCAAAAGCAAACAGAGCCTGCTTTGACACTGGCACTGTTCTACTCCAGTAAAACCTATGCAGAATATGTTTTTTCCATACAGACTGAGATAAGGTCCCAGTGTGATGTTGTGCCACTAGAACAAATTCTCCTATCACCTGTCTGGACTCATAGGTGGTCTTACTCTGCTACAAGTTTCTTTTGACTTATCTGCTATTTGGGAAGGGGTTGAATCTCTTGCCCTTGTGCAATGGTAAGAGAAGTTGAATTAAGAAAGCTTTTTTTAATAATTACGAAATTAAGACTGACGCCACAGACCAGCATATCCTTTCCCAGGTCTAGCTGAGGTGGCTAAAAGAAAGTTCAACCACCAGATCTCCTTGCTTCCCACCAGAAAGAAGCCACTGTATCTGCCAGGATCCTGTAACAGTCAGGATCATTAGCTCAAGCCATCAACACACCACATGTACCCAGCTGTCTTTGAAGTGATGAAGAAGCCTCACTCACATAACCACTGCATGGTTATAAGAAGGGAGGGATGCTGCTGTCTCTAACTGGCATAACAGTTTGCAAAGGAACACCAGTCATTCTGAGATTGAAAAGGATAAGGATGGAACAAAAGTTACCTCAACTATTTTAGTTCCAGATTTTCCTACTGAGACTTCTGGTTTAGGAATTTGAGGTACTGGTATAATATAACATGATACAGCTGGTTTTGACTCTGAAGCTACTGGGGTGAAGAGTTCTCCCATACAGTGGAAGCTCTGGAACACACGCTATGTATAGCTCTACACTTGCTTCAGAAAAGGGATAGCTTTAAAATGGTGTTTGTGTTTCATCTTTGACTCAAACATTTAGTTAGATACTGCACAGGTCTCAGAGTTGGGAGGAGATGGAGAATTCAGTGTTGGGGGGGTTTTTCCATGTGTTTCTGGCTACAATGCCTCAGTCATGCTCCAGATTTCCAGAACAAAAATTTAATTTACAAAAAAAGTCTGGAACAACACTGGGTAATTAAATTTTAAGAGCCATTGCTCCCTGGACCCTTTAAAAATGTGAATATAGGAGTGAAAGTGAATGCAACTCCAAAATTGGTGTCATCCTCCAGAGCTTAACCCAAAACATACCCCCAATATACAGGAGGAAAGCATAACAGATGAACTTTAATGCATGGTGAACTGAATGCCCGTCCCTTCTCCTTCCACCCCCTCGATATGCTTTTATACTCAGACTGATCCAGCTCCAGAGGGGCAGGAGAGGAGGTTCTGCAGTGGAGAACAAATGCCATCAGGGCTGATGCTGCCAGCAAACACCCACTCTGAGGCTGATGGCAAAGGCAAAGGTTGCCTTGCTGGAAGTAAAAAAACCTGTCTCAGAGGCAGACACTGTGTCACAGAAATTTCTGTTTCTGTGTGGTGCTGTTGACATACGTGAAAAAATCATCTGCAGTGACAGCATCCTGGCTTTGTTTGCCCTGCCAGTGATAGCAGATGATTATTTGCTTCTGCAAAGAGAGTCTGGAGTAGCACTGCATTTCTCTTTCCTAAAATCCAACTTGTGTTTGCAATGGGGTGGATTATCCAGCCTCCTGATCATACCACTGACCCTGTGAAAGCCCACTCATCTCATTGCTCATTCTCTGTGCAGGTTCAAGAAATCTGTGCCTGCCATTGGCTGGTATTTCAGCCTGAGGTGCTCGCCACTTCTACAGAGAGGAGGTTTGCTCCCCCCCTCATCAAATAGTTATTGCACCTAATATATGTCACTCTAAGTGCAAAGAAAGCCCCTGATCCCCACATCCACATCATTTGCACCTCATTCTTAAAGAATACAGTTCTGGAAAAATCATGCCACCTCATTCTCTTTAATACAAAAGAAAATTTCAAAATTTACTTTACTGAGTGTCCTGTAGATTTGTGGGCTGTAATCGTATAACCATAACTACGTCAGTTTCTCCCAAGTTTTTTCTGGTATGGACTCCACTGCCTATGATTTTTTTACACCCCCACATCTGTTTCCCATAGCAAACAAAGGTATTTCTGCAAAGCCATTTGTTAGCTTACATTGTCTGGCATAATAAATATCTCTGATGGTGGGCCTCAGATATATGAGCCTAAATGAACGGGCAATCCTTAGTTAAACTGTAAGAAACCACCAATCCTTTCATAGAGACAGGGAATGGTAACTCAGCACATCCATCAACGCTTGAGAGAAAGGACAAGGGAAACAGAAACCTCCTGCCAAAAGTAGTCTCCTTTGCACAGTCATCCAGAGCTAAGCTGGATGTATCACCAGACAACATTTAATTATTGACAGACTATCTATTATCAGAAATCTTTTTATCTCATATTCCAACTCCATGGTAAAATCAGCAAGGGGTCACTCAACTCACCCGCTCTTGCTTTGGCTTGACAACCAGGAAAGCGGAATTAAATGGGAAGTCGCATGAATGGGTTTGTGGCAGTATCAGTGGCATCAGCAGAATAAGAAGGTAGGAATGATGCAGGGGCTCATGACTAGTGGAAGCAAGGATGCAAGAAGGCAAAGCAATTAATCTGTACCCCATGAAAGGGAACTAGTCTAATTAATTCTATTAGTGCTACACTCAGAAGAAAGATGAGCACTGGGTTAGGGAAACTGTAGTGAGTGCAGTACTGCTACCAGCTGCTGAGAGAGGTGAATGGAAAATGTCCTACCTCTCAGGCAATCAAAAGCAGGTCCTGCCTTCATCATTTATTCTCTGTATTGGCTGGCAAATCTCTTTTTGTTATTTTGCTAACAAGCAGGGCTAATCTCATCTAGATATACATATAGATTTAGATATGTTGATACAGATGATAGAGATATAGGTGTAGACATAGATAACAGATACCAGAAAACATATAGAAATAAGTATAGACAGATACACATACAGATATAGATGCAGATGCGGGTAAAAGCACAGCCCTGCTTTATTTACCCTCTGTCCCCTTCTCCAGCACCCTGACACAAAATCAGCATTAACAACTAGATTAGCACCTCAAGCACCCAACAGGTGGCTGCAATTCTGGGAGCAATAAAGGGAAAAATAAAGCAGAAGGTGGTTAACCACCACAGCTAAGTTGAGTGTAGGCCTGTTAGGGGAGTTGGAGGAGCAGAAAACAGCAGATCAGAGAACCAGGAAAATACTGAAGCTGCTATTCTTTCAGTTCACCTCTCCCATGCTTTCTTTCCAAGTTTTCACCTTCCCTTTTCTCTTTTGCTCTGTGCTGGTGTGATTTCACGTTCTGCAGTGAAACAGCAGGCTGCAGATGTGCCCTGAGAGAAGCAACACAGACTTCTTTTTTTTTGAAGTGACAAACACACAAAGAAGATCTTTGAAGCATAGGGAACAAATGCCACTCCTGGTTTTTTTTAGTGTGTAAACACACAAGTTTGACTGCAGCTTTTTCTGTTATCAACCTTGTGATCTTTTTCCAATGACTTTGTCTGTCCTTTTCTCTCCTGTAGGTTCTTCCTCTTGGAAAAGATCTATTGGCAGATGAATCTTCCATTGTAAATATATTTGAAAAATTAAATTATTGTTGCATCAAAGATTAGGAGTTCTTTAATTGTTGCATGACTTTGTGTGTGGTTAGAAATAGATAAAGGGATAGCAGGACCCTAACATTACGTGCAAGTAACACCTTAGCCCAATCTAATTGCTTTCCTTTATATTGCTCACTCCGTTTGCTCTCCAAACACACACACAGAACATGGAACAGATTGCAAAGTCTGCTTTTGGGGAGAAAACAGTCTAGCTAGAGGCTCCCTGGCCTCACGAGGGATTTAGGGACTTAGGCTCAGGGCCATGCCTAACCACATAAGCAGCTCAGCTCATTGCATCTAGTGACAGGAACATCACAGGGGCTTTCCAGAGTCCGACATGTGGCATCCCTTCAGGCCTGCTTGTTCACAGCTGTCCCCACAGTCTCAGTCTGCCGCCAGCTCCCTGCTTGGGACAGCTTGCCAGCATCATTCTCCTGCCTCCCTCAGCACAGGTAGGCAGCTCGGGGCTAGTACAACTAATTCAGTATCAGCCTTAACCACTCCCCTTCAAACAGCGGGGTTTAGAAGCTTTTCGCTTATGTGGAAGTAAATTTAAAGTTCCAAATTGTCTCGGTGATTTCCCCTAAAACTGAGGAACACACATCGGTAAACCTTTTCTCAAATAGGGGAAGAGGGTGGCTCCAGCACCAAGCAGCAGCACGACAGAAAACAAGGCAAATAGCCAAGCCCCTTCCCTGAGTATGCAGGACTTGCTCTTCTCCTCTCTTTGAAAAGAGAGCATTTCAAGTCCTGAAAACTCATGGGCAGTCAGTGCTGGGAGCTCTGAAGAAAACAGTTTGAGCCCTTGTCCTCCAAAACCACAGACAAAGGCTCCGAGATCACTACACACAATCCAGTTCCTATGGCCTAACCAGGTGCTGTGTGTCCCATGAGCAATGATACATAACCGGATGCACACTCTTAGGCCACTTCATCTGCAAAGTAAAATGCATGAGCTTAAAATCCCCACAAAAGGAAATGGTAAAGCCAAACCTCATAATTTCAAAATTTTCCCACAAATAAGAAACACTAGAAATGGATGGGTTGTCACAGAGTGTTTCAGTGGAACTGGAACTGGTCTCTGAGAAAAGACTGTTCATCAAGCTGTTTTGTCCAGTTCTGTCAAAGCAGGCTTTGACAGAAAATGTTCTGTGGGGTTTTTTTTAACCCAGAGACAAATGAAAGAAACAAATCTATGGTGCTCTGATAGTGGTGTCTGTCAGATAACTTCTAATGATTTGTTTGCTCCATCTGGCAAGAACTTAAAAGGCTTATTGTGTGATGGCAACCAATATCTAGTGATATTCTTAGACTGTCGTTTAAAATTAGTCCATTGCAGCAGAATCTACTGCCGTATGACCAAATTCCAAGAGAAATATGAGATATGGAATAAATAATCTGAAAATAATAGAAGGCAAGGAATTACAACTTTGAAAAACAAAAGGAAGAAAGCTTTTAATGCTTGATCATTTATTTAATTAGCACTTAAAATTTTTGTGAACTAGAAAAAATAGCATCTGGGTTTATTTTTTATCTTTACCTTTCAAAGAGTAAGAACATGTCATCCTAGAAGAAGGAAACATTTCCCAATACAGCATAACTTCCATTTTTCAATATTGGTAATAATAACAACAAAGCATTTGTTTTTTAAAGAACACAAATCAATGAAAATTCTGTACTGAACAAAAAAGCACTATATCCAGGAAAATCTCAAAAGGGAAACTTGGCTTCATAATCAAATACCAAAATGATTTGAAAAATCTAATAATCAGCCACATCCCAGCAATAAATAATACATCCTGCAAACACAAACTTAGAAGGAAAAATGTCTTTAATCGCAGTAATAGTTCTCCCGCTGCCCAGTATATCAAATTACCTTTTCCTTTTCAAAACAATATATCTTCCCAATCCCATTTATTCCTATAGCCTCTGGGCCAGGTTCTGATCTCAGATACACTGTTCAAATCCAGAGTAACTAAACTGAAATAATTCCTTTCAATTGGGACATTTTGTCTGGGTTAAATAGAAATTATTGACCAATGCAGCTGCACAAATCGATTACACAGAGGTCAGTTTCATGTTTCAATCCATGAACTCTCTTTACTTAACACACCACATAACATTGGCTTAACTGAGCATTTGCCTAGCCAGACCAATTGCTATACTGTTTTAAATGCTGTCCTTCGTGTGGAATAATTTTTTTTTTAATTATTATTTTGGTTTTAATACTATTTAAATACAAGGAAGTGAGACTGCAAGGAAGAGTCCTGTGAAAAAATAAACCCTGTGAAAGTGACCCCATCCTTCCCAGACAAATACATCTCTGAATCCTCCAATAGCTTTCAAAACCCCACCTGGTCTGAATGATCCCCATAAGCGCACAACTACCATTTCTACTACTAACCGCACTGTCCTGGCATGGCAGTGTGTCTCCAGTTGGCCTGGGAGTCACTGGTTGTCTCCTCCTGCCTACAGAGCTGAGTGCTAGGCTAAGGTATGGCTCATAATTCTGCTCTCTTACAGTACTAAGAGGCAAGGTGTAGAAATTTCACAGTCTCTCTGGGCAATGTATTCAGTGCTGCAATGTTCTCCTGATGTTTTTGCCAATGTCCAGACCGAACCTAACGAGCTGTGATTTGTGGCCACTGCCCATATTGTATCATTAACTATTTCATGAGGAAATCATCGCCATCTTTGAAACTGGCTTAAGTATTTGCAGGCAGCTGTGGGGTTGTCCCAACACCTCACCAGACCTGACCAGCCCAGCAAAGCATCCCAGGGCAGAGCTAAGAAGGCACTATGAGGTAGCAGTAGCTGAAAAGATGGAGTAGGCGTCACACAGTATTTAGAGATGGGGAGCTCAGAGGAGTAAAAAATATGCAATGTTCACTACAGCACAAGTACATTAAATATATTAAATCAGCGTGCTTATGGTGCAAAAGAAAATAACTGATGTTTAGTCTAAGAATGAACCTCTTACTGTGGCCAGGCTTCTTTCTCGGGCACCTTCAAAGGAGTTCTCTGCTCCTTGAAACCTTCAGGTTTAAAAATGAAACAAAGAAGGAAGGCTGGAATATGGAGAAGAGGGGGAAGGGTGTTTGTTAAATGAATTGAAGGCAGCATCCAAACCTAGTTCTGATTACAAGCGTCAAGGCTTTACTGAAATATCTCAGAAGAGTGGAAGGTTGGACAGATTTATGGGTGTGCATACTCCACTGGTTTTTATTTTGGAGGTGTATATATATGAGCAAAGATTAAAAGCCAAAACAAATGTTTAAATCATTGTATATTGGTGGCACGGTGGAATAAATATAGCATAGACCTCAAGATTCTAAGTAATGCTGATTGTAAAAGATAATTTCATCTTTGCATTCACCGCACTGAGACAGAAAAAAATGCCATAAGAATAATGAGAACAAGTTCATAAGTACTACTACCTCGTCTCAGTTCTTAAAGTGTTCTTTTTCTATTTTGGTGTGGATCTTATTAAAAAGAGAATGCATTATAGACTTGAAAGTGGTTTTATTTAATATAACACTCCAACAGCAGGTGGTCATATTGCATGTCGAAAGTTAGAACTTTCTGAAATGGTAATACCACCCCCCTAAAGAACCATTAACAGTTATAAAAATACTGCCTTTTGTTATTGAAGTACCTCCCATCTGACAGGTCCCAAACTGCTATGTGTACAGGAATCTTCTCACTATTGTTAAAATATTTGGAACAGCTGTTCCAAAATATTGCCATAGGATTTTTTAAAGCAGAATGTTGGGAAATAATTTAGAAAATTGTGATCATGAAAGGTACAGTTAAGGCAGGCCACTTGTAAAGCCAAGGAAAAACTTACATCGGCAGATTTATAAAAAATGGTCCTTTAGTGACCACAAATAGTGGGGATCATATTTTACATCTACTCCAATTGACATAGGTTGGATTCCTGCATATAAAAAATATCTAATGTCTAAGGCACCCCTTGTATGAATTATAGACATAAATAAAATCAGCCAATATCATCCTTCTATCCAGAGAATTAACCCTATAAAATCTGACTTTTTAATTTACTCCTTGCTGAGAAACAAAGATTTAGTGTGCCCATGTGCATTTCAAGCAACTTGGTCAACAAACACATATACCAACATGTGCAGGAAGTACCAGCACAAATATGGCTGGATTTTGTACAGCTTCATCACACAACAAAAGCACAGAAAAAAAAGGTTGTTCTGCAGCTAATCAATATCTAGAGGTAACGTCTGTGATTATATTTGCGACTGCACTAGGATCTCAACAAATATTCCTGAACTTTACAACAACCCAGAGAAAATGCCAAGTATCGATAACATCCAATATAGAAGTTTAGAATTTGCCATCAGGGCTTGTTTCCTGCAATCTGGCAGGCACTGTATATCCTTTACAAATAACAGTTTTATCTGACTCATCTCCACATGACCAGGAGAATGGACCTGGGAGTTCTGGTCGACAGCAGATGAACATGAGCCAGCAGAGTGCCCAGGTGGCCAAGAAGGCAAATAACATCCTGGCCTGTCCCAGAATGATGTGGCCAGCAGGACCAAGGCAGGGGTTGTCCCTCTGTACTCAGCACTAGTGAGGCCGCACCTCGAGTGCTGTGTCCAGTTCTGGGCCCCTCACTGCAAGAAGGACATTGAGGGGCTGGAGTGGGTCCAGAGAAGGGCAATGGAGCTGTTGAAGGGTCTGGAGAGTGAGTCATACGAGGAGTGGGTGGGGATGCTGAGGTTATTTAGCCTGGGAAAGAGGAGGCTCAGGGGAGATTGCATCACCTTCTACAACTCCCTAAAAGGAGCTTGCAACAAAGTGGGGGGGTGGCCTCTTCTCCCAGGTAAGTAGCAACAGGACAAGAGGAAATGGCTTCAAACTGTGACAGGGAAGGTTCAAGCTGGACATCAGGAAGAAAATCTTCACTGAAAGGGTTGTCAAACATTGGATCCGGAGGCCCAGGGAAATGGTAGAGTCACCATCCCTGCAAGTATTTAAGAACTGACCGGACATGGCACTTAGTGCTGTGGTTTAATTGACATGGTGGTGTTTGGCCACAGGTTGGTGGAGGTCTTTTCCAGCCTTAATGATTCCATGATGATTCTGTGGCTTGTCAAAGTAGTTCTGACCTGATCACATGCCTGGCCATGCACAACTGAAATATTCAAACCAAAGTCCTTTCTTGTAGACTGATGCCTGTATCACAAGGTCTGGAAGAATCTTCAGACCTTAGCATTCTCTCTCCATATAACTGAAGTTTAAATAAAAGATTTCTAAAGCTCCCGGAGTTTATTTAGTCCCTCAGGAGTGCCCAGTAGAGCTATCCATTAAGAACACTCCCTTGTTTCCTGTAATATCACTGATGTATGTCTGTAAAACCAGTGGAGTTATATTAGCAAATGCCTGATGTGAGAGGATTGTAAAGCATGTATAAAGGAGATTTGGATTTGGTTCTAGTCCTGCTTCAGACTAGGGAGCTTGAGAATGTGGTGTGACTAAATTTTAAACATTACCAGTATTTTCTAGATCTGATGCGTTTCTGACTTCTCTGAAAAGTACAGGCCCTTGCATCAACACAAGAAGACATCGGTGGAGTCCATGTTTATATAATTTTTTTATTTGGATTCTTTATTATTTAAAAGTGATCTCAGTCAAAGAGAAATATTCTTCTTGTTTTGATTGCGAGTTTCATGCAAGTAGATATGGTAAGCAGAAAGTTTTCTCCTTTAGGAGTATAATGTCTTCTAGTGCTGATTATTGAAGATAAAAGACACATTTTTACCTACATTTCTTAGGATTATAAATCACTAAATTGTAAGCTTCACTTACCTTACAAATTTGATAAAAATATTAATAGAATTAGGAGCTTATCTGCCTCACCAGGAGATTGTTAAAAATGGAAGCTGCAGCAATATGAAAAAAAGTAAAAAAAGATGGAAAGACATCTATTTTTATGGCCAAACCTGGTTTTATTTCTTATTTGTGACGTAAGGCAGTAATTGTGTTTTCTCTTGTTCCGCAAGATTATACAAACCTTTTTAAAACAATGGAAGAAATTCTACCCATTATGGTATGCCTGTTTGGGTTTCATACATAATTAAAGCTGGACAAAGGCAGCCTCTGATCAGACTCTAACAAGCAGAATAGAAAAAGTCCAGCAGCAACCTGGTGCTGATAAACAGGAATTCTAACAGGCTGATAAGCAGAAAGCCATTGTTATTCAGAAGAGGATTTACTAGCCTCTGTTTGGTTTGTTTGCTGGCTTCAGGGCAGGATCATCTTCTGTAAAAAATATTGAGCTTTAATTGCTCTTCAGTATGCCCAGGTTCAATGAGCCTTGAAGCCAGTCAGATTTCCATCAGTTTCAGTGGGACTGAGATCACATTTGAGATGTGAGAAAAGCCCTACATCTTTTCTCTTTCCATCCCCACCTTTGTGCAGCATTCAAGTGAGTTGGGAATGTGTTCCAAATTTATCCTTGCATTTCTTTTTCACCCCTGCCCTTAAAAAAGCAATAAATTTGAATTTTACCACTTCTGTGCAAAACCACAATGTGGTATGCAGTAGTCTCTGAAGCTGTCAAGAAGAGTGGATAAAATGGGTCCTACTCTCAGTCTGGCTACATGAAACCAAAGTAGGATTTAGAAGCTCCAGCAAAAATAACTCATGCTGGCTCTGTATGTTGAAGCGTGACGAAGTTAGTGAGAAAGGTAACATTTTCCCCAGGCTGCACAGAAGCAGTAGCTATTCTGGAAACCTTACAGTACCACTCACAGCTGATGTGCATCTCCTGACAGCATACAGAGCAGTTAAATCAGCATTACTGAGGATGCCATCCCACCCCTAGACAACGTCCTTTTTCTTAGTAAACAACAGTATTGTTGAATGAAGAACCTGCACATTCCACACGCATATTTCTAGTACCCAGCGTGCTCCTGCAGCCATCCCAGCTCGACCCAGCCTAAGACAGACATCACCTTCCAGCACCTGGGAGGAGAACAGAACCAGGCAACTTAAGTAATAGTAAGGTTATTGCTGATGTTGGTGCTCATAAGACTCTCACACTGCTGGATGTGGAACTGGATGTGGAAGAATTGAAGCCATGAAGGACAAATTACCTCACAAGACTTGTGCATGTAATAGGTATTGATGTACCGATTTGTACATCTAAACTGAGTGCAGAAATACTATGCTTTTGAGCTTAAACTGTGCCCTTTCTAAGTATCCCCTGCTTGACTTAACTTGATCTCCTTTTATGACCTGGTGATCCACCTAGTGAATGAGGGAAAAGCTGTGGATTTTGTCTATCTGAACTTCAGTAAACTTCACTTTGTCACTGTCATTCCCTTGGAGAAGCTGGCAGCTTGTGAGTGTGCAGTCTTTGCTGGACAAAAAACTGTCTGGATGGCCAGGCCCAGAGTGGTGGTGAATGTAGTTATATCCAGTTGGAAGCTGGTCACCAGTGGTGTTCCCCAGGGATCAGTACTAGGGGCCAGTCCTGTTTAATATCTTTATCAATGATCTGGATAACGAGATTGAGTGCATCCTCAGAAAGTTCACAGACAACACCAAGTGGAGTGGGAGTGTTGATATGCTGGAGGGCAGGAAGATTCTGCAGAGGAATCTGTACAGGCTGGATTGATTGGCCGAGGCCAACTGTGTAAGATTCAACAAGGCAAAGCATCAGGTCCAGCACGTGGGTCACAACAACTCCTTGCAGTGCTACAGACTTGGGGAAGAGTGGCTGGAAAACTGCTCAGCAGAAAAGGATCTGGAGATGCTGGCCAGCAGCCAGCTGAATATGAGCCAGCAGAGTGCCTAGGTGACCAAGGGCCAATGGCAACCAGGACTGTGACAAGCGGGTGAGGGAACTTAGGTTGCTTAGTCTGGAGAAAAGGAAGCTCAGGGGAGACTTTATCGCTCTCTACAACCACCTGTCATGAAGGATTTTTAGGTTGCTCAAAGAATCACCAGCAAAGGTATTGGCAAAAGTAGGTTTCATATAAAAGTGAAAGTGTGACAATGTTTGTTGGCAATGGTCACTCTTCTAATTACCAGATGGTCAAAGCTCACAGAGAAAAATTGGATTAAAATCTAAAGTCAATCAATCTAAAGCTAAAATCAATCAAAAATTATATACATGGAGGCTGGGGATGAAAAAGGGTAAGGATGGGAAAGAGAAAGGATAAAAAAGAATAAGGGAGACCCTCCTGTTGAGTTACAAGATTCAGAGCGAACCATCTTGCCAAAATTATCCTTGGACTTGACAGGTTTTAACAGCACTTAAACGTAACATTTAATCAACAGCCTAACTTAAATCTAACTAAAGTTTCAATAGAATTTACTATAAGCACAACAGTAACACACTTACAGGCCTAACAAACTCACAAATCTTGTGTATGTATGTCTGTGAGGACACGGACAGTTGTATTACCATGTTACCTGAAAGGATGCTGTGGCAAGGTGGGGATCAGTCTCTTCTCCCAGATAACAAACAATAAGACAAGAGGAAATGGCCTCAAGTAGCACCAAGAGAGACTCAGGTTGGATATTAGGAAAAATTTCTGCGGTGAAATAATGGTTAAGAATTAAGTGGAACAGGCTGCCTAGGAAAGTGGTGGAGTCACCATTCCTGAAAATGTTCAAAAACTGAATAGATGAGGCACTTTGCAGTACAGTTTAGTGGGCATGGTGGTATTCGGTCAAAAGTTGGAGTTCATGATCTTGGAGGTCTTCTCCAGCCTTAGTGATTCTATGATCTCAAATATGTACACTTTAAGTGGTCAAATGAGCAAACAGCAGTTTCTGGGGAAAGGCACGAGGAGTGTTTGTTTGTGCCCTGGGCATGTAAATTCCCTTTGAAGTCCCTGGAGATCTAGCCAGGAGACCCTGGGAGTCTGTAGACCAATTCAGTTGGCCCCAGACACCCAGCAGGTTCAGGGAGTGCTTGACAGAAACTCAACCCAAGAGAAGTTGGAGTTCATGATTCCTCGTGCTGATGAGGACTGTCTGAGTTGCCTGTCCATAATGTCTGGTAGTGCCTGGGTCACTCCTACGCCCCAGAAGTGTGGGTCCCCAGGAGGCACTCTGTCATTGGTGCCATCTTGAGCAGATGCCTATGGTAGCCCAGGGCATCTCAAGTGGATGTCTATGATTATACAATTGAATTGACTCATGTTTTAGAAACTGGACTCCTAGGGAATAAAAAAAAAAAAAAGGAAAAAACACAGAAGCAGTGTTTCATAAGGGCTTTTGCTCAGTGGTACATACCAGAAAAGGACCTTGTGCAACTAACATTGTTAGTAGGGGCAGCAGTGGTCAGATCACAAACCCAGCTCATTTACAAAAACTGACTTAATGAAATCCCTTGTGATATCACCTCACAATTGGATGGAGTAAGGAAAGCCTGAAAACCAGACATCTGCCAGACCCAGGAGGCCTCAAGATCTTGACCTTACCAAAGGTACTATCTGTCTTCCAGTCAAACATCTAAAAGAAAGGAACCAAAGACCTCTGAACGTTAGCTCCTCTGAATGGAGTTAGGACAAGACTTGCATACCATAGGTTCCTTTACAAGAGTGGGGGATTGCCAAGGTAAAGGTTGAAGTTAGTTATCTTTTAAGTGATTTTATTTAAGTATCTTTGTCTGGGGGATCTGGCTCTCTAGAATATTCATAAAAGCCTGATTGATCACTCTTGCCATTTGCAATTACAAAATTTCTCCACAGTTTTAAATCAACCTGGGGTAAAAAGGGCTTGGAAGTTCAATAGAAAATTGAAAAATAAAATTAATTTTTTAACTTGCTGCAAAGACTTGAATAAATCTTAAAGAACTATGACAGTTCATAAACTACAGGGGGTAACTAATTCAGTAAATATTGCTAAGTATTAACATTTTAAACAACAGGATGTAACATATATGCATGCCTAATCTCTGGTTATCTTCGTAGGTTTTGTGAGTAGTTACAATGCAAGCCCAAATTATGCACCAGACTCCCCTAGATTTATCCAGAAAAAATATTTTAAAATAGTTTTCTGCTACTCTTTGTAGTCATTGAATGTTAGTGGCTGGATGAAAATCAAAACTTAGAATTAAAACATTGCACCAAAATACATTTCAAAGGTTTTAGCCTGTGTTCTGAAATATTTTCTCTTTTTCATGATCATTAAAAGTACTTCTTGGAGCTAATTTCACACAGCTCACAGTTCTGAAAACTTCATTCTGATTTGTTAAAATACAAATTCCCTGTCTATGGTATGAAATCTTATAAGCTGCCTTGGAAGATTTTTTTCAGCTTGAGGACTCGTGTGAGTAAATCAAGAAGGATTTGGCAATATTTTCATTTTGAAGTAAGACTACTTGCAGGAAATTTGTTTCTAATCTAGCTTTATTTCTGAGCTGTCTACTATCCAATATAGATTTCTTAAATAGCATTTGTTATCTCTGTTATTGTATATTTTTATTATATTAATGCCTAAAGACCTTTATGAGGTTGGCAATTCTATTGTAGTAGATGGTGAATAAATAGGAAAATAAAAAGATAATGTGTTCCCTGGAGGCCTTACAGTTGATAAATATTTGCTTAGTTATTTAAAGAAACAATATTCTGCACATGGCTTGTTGGAAGCTATCCATTTCAGCTGTCCACTGCAAGGGTTACTCCACGTCCTACCTCAAAGCCCACTTATTTTGTTCCTTAACTGGATGACAAACCTTTTAAGCAATAGAAAGACAAATGGTGAACAGTAAATAGTACATTTCCTAGAGGAATTTTTGGGCAAATGACCACCTGTGCTAAAAGCAGTGAAACACTGAGGACTCATAAATATTCACAAAAACATTTGACAGTTCTCCAAATGTTTGCAAATTAGCAGCATGACTCTACAAATAACGATGACACCATACATTTCTGGAAAATAATTAGAATATATAGATGTGCTATTCAATTCTGCATGCTTCCAGGTGCTTTCTGTTAACAAACCTCCCTTTTGAATGATTTTTTCATCTCACTTCTTAAAATAAGTACTTCCACATATGCCACTGCCAAACACTTTCCTGAAAACAGCGGCAGCACTCTCAGCTCGAGATAGTTTTCCAGTGACACCACACATTTCAAACAGTACCAAGCACAAGAAATACGGCCAGGGCAGCATCTTTATAGAGATCTCCAACAGAGATGGTCTGGAATGGAGAATTCATCTCAGGAGGGCAATAATTCCAGGAATGTTATTGTAAACCTGCTGACATCCATTCCTATTAAGGGGAAACATGCAGTAGAATTCTTTCCCCTTCTAGAAACATCTGTACACAGACATCCATTTTTTCTCAACATGTCCAGAAAACAGCAGTAGCCAACACAGACCCTTGTGTATCCAAGCAATTAAACCCACTGCAATTAGAAATAGGCCATTTAAGATAATAGCATTTTTGAGAGATGAAGAAAAGCCACAGGTGATAAATCATGCTCTGAAAAGATTTGCTAAACATATCAGAAGACCAAAGATTTGTAATTGCATACTTTGTTGATCGAACAATGGGGATATAAGCACATCTGCAAAATAACTCAACAAAAAAGGCAAAGAATAATCTGAGATGACAGTATAACACAAACCCATCTCTGAATAAAGTGATTCAGTCAAAGTTATAAACAGTACAAGTAAAAGAGGAAATAACTTGTGAGATTACAACAATAAATTACTAATAATAACAAAGCAGAATTACTTCAGTGAAAAGAAACTTCTAAAATGTTTCTAAAAGCAGAAGAAAAAAAGTTGAAATGCAGAATGCTAGCCCATCTTAAATTTACTTCCAACTCAGAAGCAGAAAGACTGCACACTATTTATATGACACCACAAAAGTGCATGGCTTCTTTTCTGTGATATATAAGCAATTTTGGACTTTAAAGAGCTCACAGTCTAAGCATCAGATTTCTCAAATTATACCATCAGTCACAAAGTTTAGTATCCCGACTACTCCTTTTCTGAAACTAATCTTTAACTCACCTGCTGCTCCTGTTCTGTTAGTGTTCATGGGAAAAGATGACACACAGAGCATTCTCAGATTGATCCTATGATTACACAGCGGACACCACTCTATACTAGAAATCAAATAATCGATACTGTTCCCCAGTTAGAAGTGAGATTGGCACAATAGGCTGTTAAAATATATAACAATCAAATTATAGACTAAAATACTAATTGCTTATTTAATGACCCCTTCAGTAATACTTATTTTTAAATGTACTAGGAGAGCTTTTTTCTTCCCTTACATATTATTGGGAACTTCTTAGCACTTTGGTTTTGTAGCCCTGGTCCTACCAGAGTGAAAAAACCTCTGGTGTATTTCTGATACAAAACCCTAATGAAAGTTGCTGAACAGAGAGACCATCTCTCCTGTGCTTTACACAAAAGGGAAATGGGATTTTCCAATCTACTAACAACCTAGAACATCCAAGTTCATACTGTTAGCTGCATCAGTGGATGCTGTAAACTTGAAAAATGAGGAGGATAAACAAACAGAGAAATCAGTAGAAATTCTTAATAGTGGAAAAAAAACCCAAATTAACTGGATGTTGCAGTCAATCAGATATTACTTGAATTTTATAGATGAATGTGACACTGAAAGTTAATTCACTGTACAGAAGGGAAGAGTTGCATCTGCAGCCTTTGACTGACTGTTATCACACCCCCTCCTCCAAGGGCTCTTTAGAGTTTTTTCTAGTGCTATTCATTCCTTCCTGATCTGCATTTAATTTTTTTCTTTTTTTTCCCAAATGAAGTTTCATTTTCAATTTTGTCTTTGAGGAAGCCCAGAAACTGGCATCTTAAAGAGGGACCATTCATGGACATGAGGACATGTACCCCAGGGGAGCTGAAAAACAAGTCACCTGAACAAGGATCTGAATTCAGTCCACTTATGAAGAAATGCTGATATTATCTACTTCTTGAAAAGATTCTTCTGTGCAGACCAGAAAGTGGAGGAAGTAGGAAGCTTTCTGACTACTAAATGTTTCCCATTTATCGTGGTTTCTGTGATATCCTGGCAGAGATTGATTTATAAAGCCAGTGGTCCTTAGTAGTTGCTAGGAAACAGTGCTCTGCACTCCATCTGCACACAAGGGGATGTGCAGCTAGAAACTGTGGTTTCTAATGGAGTAATTCTTCTGACTTCAACCTTGCACAGAGAAATATCATTGCATGTTTTCCCCAGAACAACAGGAGCAAGTTTTAGTCCTGTGTGCATATATTGTGGCTAAAACCAAGCTCAACTAAAGTGAGCCCTTAATAACTTTTTTCCCCAGGTCCAATGACCTGGTGCAGATTCCAAGTACTGAATTTATTCACTACAGAAATTTAGAAAATCCAGGGATAAGCTGGGAGGGAATTTCTGGGTCATATATCCAGTCCTTTGATATTTCTGGCTACCTACATAATCCCCTCCTTATATTTATCAAACTCCATTTTTAAAAAAAGACAGGATTTTGTGCACTACAAACTCCTCTGGTAAATAGTAGCCTTCTTTTAATGTGTAGCATAAATTTATTTATGGATTTTTTGGGTGCTGGGTGTTGTGAACATTTTAGTTTCAGCTAAACAGCTTTCTTATCCTTTTTTTACCACATCAATGCATTTGTAGGCAGTAGTCTTATCTCCTCTAAGTCTGTTTTTGTTTGACTAACCAAACCCAACAAAAGCCCCTTACTCTTCTACTGTGAGTTTTCTTTTCCTGTTGTATTGTGATGCAGCACTTTTCTGTAATTCTTTCTTTGAATTTTTCTTTCTTGACTGTTGGTGAACACAAATGTGCAGAGTGGTTCCAAGTAACATAAAAGAGTGCACGGGTGCTTTCCCCTATCTACTGGAAAAACTTCTCTTGATACTGCCTAGTGCATGGGTTTGTTTGTTTGTTCGGTCACACCAGTGGCTCAGCAACATCCTGTGACTGAAAAATATAAAACCCATCTATTTTTTGTTTTTCCCTACCCATTCTCAGTGGGTAGCAACCATTCTTGTTATTCCTTCTTTAAAGAACCACCTTGGATTTTGTACTAGTTTATCTAATTCCACTCTATAATTGCAGGCATCAAGTTAACCAGATTTCTACTGAATTTGCCCTGTTGATATGCTTTGTACCTTCAACAAATTTAATTATTGCACACTGACTTCTTAATCACTAATAGAAGTATTTAAGGAACATTGTTTTAGAGTGCTAGTTTCCCTGTCAGCATAATACATCACTGTCTGCCCTTTGAGGAGTTCCTTGTACTAATTCTCATGTCAAGGAATACCTAACCATTATATGAAATATTTTACTGAAGAATGGGTAGGCTACAGATACTGTGGTGCTATTTTTCCCTTGCCAAAAAAAAAAAAAATTCAGTCATTAAAGAAGCCTAAAACTAAGTCCCTTTTAGTAAGCTGATACTGTATTTTAGGATATCATTTATTACTCCCCATGGCTTTCATTTTCCCCAGAATATTGCAAGTCAGAATAGTGAGTCTGTGGCTGCTAAATTTGCCCTTTAGTATGTTTTTGTAACTGACTCTTACTAGCCTCCATTTAGATGGACATATCAACTTGGCAAGTTCTGAGCCAACATTTGTGGAGCCATTTCCACTTTCTATGACCCTGTTTCCCGTGAACAGTCACATCTCTGTTCCACCTACTTGTCTTCAGAGGTAGAGAAAAAGAATTATTTGTTTGGGGACCATGCCTACACTAGCCTTAAATAGTATCCTTACTTTTTTTTTTTTCCTAGCTCTTTATTTATTACAACTGGAGAATCTTTAACTCTTTCGTCTGATTTCTCAAGGTCTAAATTATCCCTGCAGTTCACAACTCACATTCTAGTCTTTCACTTTCAATTCTCCAAGTTGTGGTTTCTTTTTCTGAGCCAATTTGTTCTGACTCTGCTCTCAAAGATCCTTTGACAAATTTCAACAGCCTGTTTAGCAGAATTATTTTTCTAGAGAGGTCTGGAGTTCTATTGCTTAAGAATACAAATTTCAGACCAGTGCTCTACCCCAATAGTGTGTCTTTGCTGTTTAGACTGAATTACTTTGATATAGTCCTCCCCTTTACAGCCTAACATCACAACTACCAACTGGTCTCTGTTGATACTGTTATTTCATTTAAATTAGAATTGGATCAGTACTGTCATCACTTGACAGTGAATTATTTTCTCTATTATTTTCTGTATAATAACTTTGCTACTTGCCCATCACCAACATAAAATACTATAAACTCTTACAAGTTCTGTGGCTTCTCCAAATAGGAGATTTTTAATCTTCCACTCTGAAAAATTACTAGATTCTTCTGTGGATGTAACATCTGTTCTCCAGCCTAGAAATATGAAATTTAAACTCTCCCACACATCACCATGTAGCTTTATCTCTCTCATGATACTAAAGCAACCCCAATTTCAACATTCATTATAGAACCCAATCCCTTTCCCATTGCAGAATCCTTTCCCAACACATTTTGACATAAGCTGACCCTGTCTTACCCATACTATTAATTAACATTTCTTTACTGCCAGCCATATTCTTCATATATAATGCACCACATTATCTTTACAATTCCTTCAGCATTCCTTTCAGAGTGTTCACCTTGTAGTACTTGCACTCCAGTTGCAATTAGTTGCAATTATATTTCCGTTTTCCCTCTAATATCCCGTTTCATGTCATGCATCCTAAGCCTACTATCTTTGTGTTCAGGTAGCTTTGTTGAATCTGTTCTTGCCATTTCACTTCACCTGGTTTTATAGAGCTCCCCAGCCTGTTGTGTACCCTTTTGGTGGTGTCAGCCAGGAGCAAGTGCAGATCATAATCAGGGGAACAGAAAGCCAAAGGTGTGTCTGTTAAGCCTGGGAAAATACAAGATGACATATATCATGTCTCTCTGTAAACACATATGCACCAGGCAAAGGAAGAGCTGTTTGATCTAAAAGCCAATGCTGGCACAAGAACAAACAGACCCAAACTGGCTATGAATACATTTTTACTGGATATTTTAAGAAAATGTTCAATCCCCAGAGCAGTGAGGTTCTGAAACAGCCCCTGAGAAGGCTGTTAGAATGAAAATCTGAGTCTCTTAAGCTGAAATCAGTTTAACAGTGATCTAACATCACTGTTCAAGAGAACAGAAACCTGACTCATGTCCCACAAGGTTGGTCCCAGTCCTATGTTTCTTCCTAAATAATAATACCTATTAATAAATCAACAATTTCTCTTCAAAAACTGATTGCTTAAACAACCTGTCAACCAGTGCTATGATTTCTTCTTGGAAGAGGGTATACTGTGGTGAGGAGCTTGATCAACTCAGTCCTGCATCTCATCTCAGAAAAAGCTTTAAACATAAGGTGTTATGAAGGAAAAACATTTGCAAGCATCATTGACTTATATTTAGAAGTATCTGTATAACAACGAGCACGTGCCTGTTACCCCTTGAAAGTATTCTGAATAAAGATAAGCATATGTTAACACAGACTTCGACACGTAAACTCTTCAGGGCAAGGAGTCTGCCTGTACATTTATTTTTTTTTAAGCAAAGTACACATCTATACAAGCAACAACAAGTTTAGATTACTACTGTTGATGGCCAGTTGACAGTTACTTCATTAACCTCAAATGTGCAAGAGATTACTACCAGGTACTCAGACCTTTTTGAGCAGTGCGACATCTGAAATACTGTGCACTGGGCCTATTTCTTACATCCACAGCAGGGGTGTAAATATTCACAGTCATTTGAGCATCACTTAAGCAACAGCAATAAAGACCCTGAGCATTTTGTGAGAATTAATGACTGCTGACAGTGTTAATAGCCTGAGGTGGAACTTTGGGCCATTAACCCCAACTGGCCATTAAACTTCAAGAGAGGTCCAAGGCTGAGGTCATTATGACAGTTACAAATTCTAGAAGGAAAGGTATTTTTATATGTGCTGATTGAACAGTATTTAGTCTGTACTTTTGTAGATCAAAGCTACAGATAGTGTAAAGAAACTACAGATCTCTAGATGCTGGTAACAACCAACAACCCTTATTCATCTCAATGGAAAAGACTGAAATTGTCAACGTATCAGAAAATTCACAGCCAGGTTGAAAATGTGTTCAGCATTTGTAAAACATTTACAAAATCAGGGAGGGATTTCTAAAATTTTCATTAAATAAACCCTTGAGAATCAATCCAGACTTCTCCGTCAGAGTCACAGACCCCTGTATGTATAAGCCCGGACACCAGGCAGGAGAAGGAATGTGAGGTGCATATAGACACTAAAAGGGGTGAAAGTCACCCAGATCCAGGATCTAGCTCTTCTTGAAGTCCCAGTTTTAACTTGATGGTACTCAATGCACAAGCCACCTGCCAGCTTCTAGACCGATATGTAGTTTACACACCGTGCATTTCTGGCAGCGCAGAGCTTTGCCACACACATGAGAGACAGGATGAGGATCCTGAGTGCAGATGAGGGACCGCACTCACACCAGCTCAGGAGCTGTCCACCACTAGATGTTGTGGGTCAGAAGAGACCTGAGAGGAGCAAGGCAGCCAGGGCACAGAACTCAGGTCTCAAGCACCCAGTTAAAAAAGGACACATAGCTAAGGGCATCCAGACACTCCTTACACAAATGAATGAGCTAAGAGCAGTGAAAATGCCTTGATTTGTAAGTATTGAAGGGTGCTGCTTCATGTGTCAATGGAGCTGCCATAATATCTAGGTGCCTCTCAGAGAGTATCCCTAATCCCCCACTTACTCTCCAACTCCTGATTTTGTGGTCCTGCACTTTTTAGATGCCTCTATAAGACCATTCAGCTCACTAAACTGACAGAAACCTGGAGGGTAGGGGGTATTGTCTCTTTCCTGGTCTGTTTATTTGGGAATCAGTAGGAGAGCATACCCTGCAACCAGGAAATGGGAATGGAGAGACACCAACCATCTAGATCAGCTCGCCCTAAGTGATACACCATTTCACACAGCCAGAAAGAAGTATTAAGCTACAGTGATCTGAAAAGCTTATCAAACAGGACAGAAAAGTCCCACGGAGCAATCTGTCTCCATGAAAGACAGTGGCAAAATTCCCACCAGCTTCACTGGAGACAGGAGCTCACAGACATTCTTTGCCACATCTTGAGCAAGATTTCCTGCTAATTTCTAGGGGAGAACTGAATAGTACTAAAAAGCTTTAAAAAGACAAATAAAAATTTTTAAAAAAAGAGCTAAGTAAACATATTACACTCAGTTATTTGTAACAATTAAAATGTAGAGACAAGTAGCATTTCAGAAACACACATACCCACTAAAGAGAAAACTTGCTCACAATATATCTAATTTCCCAGCTGTTTTAACCATAGCAGTTTTAGAAACCAGACATGAAGTAGGCTGTTGGCAAGGAGCCAGAGCATTCCTGGATTGCACATATGTTAGATGTGCCTGGCATTTACTACAGCAGTGCAAGAGCACCTCTGCAGTCAAGGGTCAGTGAGTATTTCTATTACAAACAAAGAAGTCAAGGCTCTAATAGCTTGCTTGTTTCAGAAGTCTAAGTGAAAAAATGCAAAAAACCAGATGTGTAGAGAAAAGCTTGACAAAGAAGGCTATCAGACAATTCTAGTTCAGAGATCTTCCAACATCAATTTTTTCAGAGCCAGGGGAAAAAAAATAGCCTGTAATATAGCCTATAATATAAAAAATAGCCTGTTTTTAAAGCTTTTTGTTTGCTGGCCATTCTGGAGGTAGTACACATTTTTTTCATCTGTATGTTTGACCCATGAACAGTTGTGGCATCCTTACGCTCTCTGCCGTTGGTTCTCATCTTATACAGAAATCACAAAGCACAGACACACATTTAGAGCAGGAGGTTATG
Source organism: Eulacestoma nigropectus (assembly GCA_013397775.1). Classification (NCBI taxonomy): domain Eukaryota; kingdom Metazoa; phylum Chordata; class Aves; order Passeriformes; genus Eulacestoma; species Eulacestoma nigropectus. Next base: position 765,756 of record VZTE01004972.1, on the reverse strand, counting down.
GCTTACGCTTTCTCTAAAGGACTGGGAAAGGTTAATGCACCTGCCAGACACATCCTGATAGACAAACTTTATCTTGCCTTCACAAGTCAGCAAGCTACCTCCCTATCAACCCCATGTTAAACTGAGATTCTGCAATGCCCACACAGCCATGGGCAAACAGGTATTGATGTCCTGGGCTGCTTCTAAAAAAATCATCATACTCGGAGTGAGCCACCATGGCCTCAGGCCCATGCCAGCACATCAGACCCTGTGCCAGGGTCTCATCCCAGCTGGAGCTCTCTGCATTAGGTGGCCTCTAGTGTGTGCTGTGCCAAAGCCTGTTAGGAGTGGGGCTTGCAAAGCACTAGTTCTTCATGATAAAAGAGTGATTATTGGTGTGTGCCACTTGTACCAAAGGTGACGGGTAACTGAGATTATGCCTGTGCCTTGAATTCAGTGGGAGTAATCTGTTATTTCCATCTAAAAACTGAAAAGGGAAGAACCTAACAGTGTTCTTTGGCCAGACATGACTGTGGTGGTGACTTTGAAACTGCTGTGACAGCTGCCTGTTTGAAGGAAGGAAACAGAATTTTATAATTTATATTCCTTGTTTCCCACAAAGCATTAACCTAAATTGTTACTAGGGATAGAAACAATACCATCACTCTACTAATGGGCATTTGCAGATCCAGCATCATGCCACTCAAAAACAGACCTAAAGTACTGGCACACTCAATGTAGACGGGAATTCATCTTTTAAAGAATGAGCCAAATACTAAAGCATTCACTTTTTCGAGAAAAGGACAGGAGCCAAACAGTTGCTGTGCAGCCTCTTCTGTTAGCAAGAGTATCCACCGGTTTCACCTGTGTTAAGGGGCATTGCCTTCAGAAGGGCAGGTTTTTAGAATATGTCACATAGGTGTACTAAGCAAGAACCATTACCAGGCCCTTAAATTCTAGCTGAGACAGTGCAAACACCTGCTCTCTGAGGACATGTCATGGCCAGGAGAGAAGGAATGGATTCAAAAGTTCCCTATCTGCCCTCAGCATGAAGAAAAGCTATAGATAATGGCCTGTGGTTTGCAGTTACCTACTCCTAGTTCTGTACAATCAGGGGGACGCCACATATGCCACAAGCTGAGTGCAAGATGAAGCAATTAAAGCAGATACTTAAAAGCAGCCTAAGTACACTTTGCTTGGAGTCATCCATTACAACAAGCAATATATCAGACACCCTTCATTATCAGGAATCTGTCCTTCAGGTACTGGGATTTTTCCCGCTTGCTTTATATTGGGCAAGAAGGTGAATTTTTCCCCATAGTCCCATACAAAGGATCTTACACCAGTTTCCACTGAGACTTATAAGCATAGGCTGAGAGACCAGGATCTGAACTTTGAATAATATTTATGGATATGTTCAGGCACTCTAGCTGTGTGTAATGGTGAGTGACCTCATGTAGATAACTAACTACTGCTTACAGCGACTCTCCCATTTCTATTAGCTGGTATCAACTTCTAGCTACCTTTTACTTGGATATTTTAATACCATGTCACTGCATACAATATGCATAACATTGTAAGAAGCCATCAGTGTGGTCAGAGACATTTATGTTATGTTTGCTTTACTTTGATCTGCCCTCATTGCCTCTGATGCAGCACTCACCTTCATTTTATGTTGGAGTCTCTGGACCAAAATCGGGTGTCAGAATCTGAGGCTGTGACAATCTTCTTGGAGAGTCAGTTTGATTTTCTTCTCTGAGTCCTCTCTGTGGTGTAATAAATTTAAAGATTCAGGATCTAGATCAGAGGAAATACTAGTGTTCCAGGACTAAAGCTGGGAAGGTTCAAGAGTGATCTGTAGTTTGGGGGCTTTTTCAGTAGATTCTTCAAGGAGAACAAGTATTTGCAATGAAAATGCTACTCCTTATCCCCTTTTATGTGTTTTGTGGCTAGGAGTAAGTTGTCTCTGAGGAGATTTATATTCATGCACTAAAAAAAATCCATTCTCCTTAACAACTGTAAATTTCATAATTACCTTCCATAATTTCGAGATCCTGTTCAGTCCATTTCCTATTGAACACTCCTTGGTTTCCCCTTCCTGTTTTAGCTCTGTGCTGCTGGAAGTACAGGAAGGCCTCATGCAAACTCCGAGTTGGCACCTTTAGGAGGGCTTTGGATGAAAAGAAATTGAAATGCTTTTACTTTCCTCTCCTCCTTGGTTTTAATAATTATTCTTTCCATGGCAGTTCCCATCCTCAAATCTGGGTTATCTTGGTTCATTGGATGTGACTCTAGTCCTTAATATCCCTTCCACAATGAAGCATAGGCGAGACTGTGTGTGTTCCTGTTTAATTTAGGAAGACACCCCTGTGAGAGCACCATTTTGGAGCTGGAGCGCACTCACACGCAGCTCTTTAGTGTTGGTTCTCCCACTTCAGGAGCACATCCTTCCAGGATCCACTTCAGCAATACAGAGTGAAAGTTTCTCGGCTTTGGAGATGAAAGTAAAAGTTCATGTGTGGCGCCCAGGCTGCGCACTGCTGATTGTTGCTTAGCAATGAAATGTGCAGCACGCAGTGATGGTGCAAAGATACCAGAGCATTTTTTTGAAAAGGAAAAAGGAAAGGGATAAAAAGGTCACACTAATAATCATGAGAAAAATGGGAACATTATCAGATGCAGCAGCTAGAGAGGAGGTCATACACCCTAGCCTGTCTGTGAAATATTCTTTCCTCATTTACTTCCAACTCTGAGGGACAAAAGCAGAGGCAAATTCAAAGTGTTTCGTTCCCACTCCTGCCTTACTGTTAGCAATCCCATTCCATTTTACCACACTGGAATAGGATCTTCTTCGTGTTTTTTCCAATATAAGCTTGCTCCTGGGTTAAAGTGAAAAAGGCAAAGAATCTGCCTCATTACTCTGAAATAATGGTTTTAGAAAGAAAAACATTTACTAGTGTAGATGAAAACACAAATACTATTTTCAGGCTAAAGCAAGACATCCCATTAATAATGTTCTAGCAAGGATCCCAGAGGCAGCTAAATAAAACAAGGAGGCCAGGCTGAGCTAGGCAAGCAGCTTACGATCATAGTTGTACTCCAGCCCCAGTGGAAAAAAAATTAAAGAAAGAGAACTGACATCCTTCACAAAGCAGAGTACAGAAGAAATGTGACTTGTGGCCTTTTGTTAATACAGTATCAACTTTAATTGAACCTTCAGTCTTTGATTCAAGTCAATATATCTGGAGCGTCCTCGAACAATAAATCTTGATGTTAACCAGAGTAGAGGTCAATCTCTGTCTAATATATGCTTTGCAATGCATTTAAAGTGGAGCTATAGTATGCAGATGGTGAATTATTCATACACACAAACTGTTAATGAATAAGTCAATATACGGATAAGATTTGGGGCCCTTAACATTACCAAGATGAATTAGGTCTGCAAGAACACAGGTTCCCAAAGATAGTCTGACACCATGACTTACCTGTGCACTCATTCTATTTGTTTTTACCTCATTTATTTTTACCTAATCTGAGTCCATTTTTAGACTGAAAATTTGCATTCTGAGACTTGCAGCCTGGGAACACACCTCTCCCATGTTGCACACAACCTGTGCGGAGAGGCTGAGACCTACCCATGGCTTGGAGGAAGCTGTGGTTTCCTACCAGAGCTGCCCTGCCTCGGGGAACAGTGAGTTCCTGACAAGGCACCACCTCACCCAACCTCCCCACACCTCTCTTTGGCTGTGTGGCAATGTCAGCAAACTCTGGTGGTTCTTGTATTCCTCCACCACCCCAGGCAGGTGGGATGAAGGACTGCAGCTGAAGCTGCAAATTCTTTCCTCCTGCCCGCCAGCTGTGGGAGGGAAGAAGGCAGACCCCAAGGACCACAGGCACTGCATCCAGCAGAGAGGAGGTTTATTTCATATCCTGCAGCTTATCTAGGCCTACTGGACTCACAATTCAAAGATGCTCCATAAATCATGGTACCAATGGGCATGGCCACTTGGCTCATCGAGTCTGGGAGTGGGAGAGAGATTACAGCCTGCCTCAAACAGGAGACAGGGCTATGTGATGGTGGGCACAGCTGGGTCTCCCATGAATGAGTTGCCATTTTACAATGTAGCCTGGTGTCTCAGCATAGCAAACCATTAGCCTCAAAATTAAAGATCATGTAAAAAAGCATGGCTGCAATTGAATCTGTTGAAAGCAAAGAAAGCCACCTCCAATTCCTCTGTCATACACAGTCAGTGCAGTCAATCCCTGCTCATACATATTGCTAGAGAACATTACACAGTAATCTTTGAGACACCTTCATGAAAAGAAAGGGCACGGAAGCCATTTTATGAAAACTGAAGTTGTAATGTTTAACCTATGGTGCAGGAAAAGAAAAAACAAGGAAACCCAGTAAGATACAACTTTAAGCAACATGTTATGTGAGAAACCCAGTCACAGTTAGTGAGTACAAAATACATGGGCAAGCCTGTGGCTCTTGGCTGCAAGAAGAGATGTGTTAGAATACATGCAACAAGAATGGGGGTTCTGCTTTAAACAAAATACGTCTTTTTTCATTCCTCAGTGAGCATATATCTTTTCCAATAACATTCAAGGAAGTTAGTAAGCGCATCAATAAGAGAATGTGGCAGTGTTTGCCAAGTGTCATTCAGATGTGAGAGAGATTTAACCATTTAGCACAGCTCCCCTGTCCCATTCAATCACTGGACTTGCTTGTTACAGCTGACAGATTCTGAACAAATGTCTTGACAGAAGGATCCCCACTGGTACTGCTGCCGAGTCAGTCAGAGTGCCTTATCAAAGCAGAAAAAAAATTAGGGATGCAAACTTCATTTCTCAGACAGCAAGAACTTGCTGTGGTGAATAACAGCTGCAAAACTCCACTTGGGCCTTTGCTAGATTTAAACAATCTATAGTAATTTCACCCAAATAGAAATATGTGATGTTTGTAATGTAATCTGATTTTTCTTTTATGCAATCTAACCCACTATCTCTGTGAAAAGTGCAGAGATCAAACAGAGGAGGTATCACCACTTTGATTTCTTGGAAAAAGTATTTTTTCAAATCCTAGCACTGCTTTTTGGTGTGTCGTGCCACTGAAGTGGCAGCAGTGGGTGGCACACAGCTTCCTGCAAATGTCTGACTGTAGTTCTTGGGTCATGGAAAGCAGCTTTCAAACAGAAGAGCTTTGCTCCTCTTCTCTTCCCTCTCCAATGTTTCTGTCAAAACTCCCACCATCTCCAGCTTGAAGGATTTGTCTGGATGCTTGCAATGATCATTTCTGTAGTTTTTTTGTTCATGACAGCATCTTATTTCTTTCTGTGTAAAAACCACATTATCACAGTTGTCTAGAAGAGTAAACTATGTAGAAAGGGCTGGAAAACTTCAATAAAATAAAAACCTGGGTTTGCTGCCTATTCTACTCCCTTCAGCTGAATTCTAGACGCAGATTTTATATTCTGATTTAACGATTGTTCCTGAAAATGCCAAGGAACAAAAACACTGCTGTGTATCAGCAACCAGACTTCTTGGGGTGTCAGCATAGATATTCTATCAGAAGAGGAGGGGCAGACACTGACCTCTTCTCTGTGGTGACCAGTGAAAGGACATGAGGGAATGGCCTGAAGTTGTGTCAGGGGAGGTTTAGGTTGGATATCAGGAAAAGGTTCTTCCCCCAGAGGGTGGTTGGGCACTGGAACAGGCTCCCCAGGGAAGTGGTCACAGCACCAGCCTGACAGGGTTCAAGGAGTGTTTGGACAACACTCTCAGGCACCATGGTGTGATTCTTGGGGATGGTGCTGAGCTGGACCAGGAGCTGGACTCGATGATCCTTGTGGGTCCCTTCCATCTCAGCTTATTCTGTGATTCTGCAAATGTGACTTCTGGATATATGTATCTACAGTTAAGAGCAACATAACTTTTCGAGCAATTCAACACATTCAGTATTTGAACTTCTCATTTCAAAAATTTACTATTCTTAATTGTGTTAGAGAAAAGAAGGAAGAGGATGAGCATTGTGCAGCTATGAGTTCTGACACAACACAGACCACCTTCCATACCACTTACACACCAACTGCCCTACTCAGTATCCCTAAAACTAAATGATTGTCAGTGCCATCTTCCCACTTCCTAATTTTTCGCTATCATGTTCAACAATACTGATCGTTCTAGGGAGGGAAAAAACCATCTTCCTTCACATGAGTTATCTTCTTATTCCTTAAAATTACTTTTATCAATAATTCTTTACAAAGCAGTCATTATCAGCAGTCTAGTGTCTTTTCTCAAGATATTTAAAGCTAACAAGATTTGCCACAGCTTGTTAATGCTCTCACTAGACAGCCATTATCCAGACTAACCACCAGCTTCATGGTTAATATTGTTACTGAAATGTGGAACTTGAACTTTTAGCCATTTGACTTATAGGACTGGTGTATTTGATAACCTCATAACTAACAGGGTAAAATTAGAGGGACAGGAAGTGTTTGCTGTTTCAGGCATGAAGCAGATGTTTAAAAGCTTCATGCATTTATGGGAATACTGGAGCATAGGTCTACAAAAGGTCACACAGATAACTGAGTCAAGTTCTCAGCAATCAAGGGCAATATGAAATAACTGTTTAATCCATAGAACAAGGTATAGGACTGTAGAAAGCTTATAGTCCTTCTAGGTCTGCTGTTCCTGGAACATCTGTCTCACAAAGCCCTGCTCACCAGAGATAACAAATTATTTCTCAGCACTCTGTGTCAAAATAAAACTCTGTAATCAAACTAAAGATTAAAAGACCAGAGGTATGTGAATGCACCGAAGGTAAATACAAGGGAAGATCATTGATAAAAATATTCAAAGTCCCAAATAGAAGCCCCTAATAATCCTGTGGAGTAGATTGGAGACAATGAGTAGAACAGCATGCAAAACATAAGCAAGAAAAATTGTTTGGTATTACAACAAAATTCATACATTTTTTTCTGAATGCTCTTAACCTAATGACAACTCCACGTCAAAATTCCATCTCAACAGCTTTCAGGAGTAAACTATAAATGGATTTTCCTTTGAAGTTTAGGAACACTGTAATCTTGAGGGATTTGGAAAGTCATTCCTTATTAGAATTATATAGAATTAGGCACCCTACCCTCTGGAAGGCTTTGAAAGATTTACATTGAAAATTCTCAGCTCTCTCTTTAATCAATATGCCCAAGCAAATCATGTACCATCACAGCCTGACCTCTGCATCTCTCCTTGGGTTGAGCTAGGGTCTGGCAAACGAGGGTAACACTGTCTCTGATGGAGGGATGCTTTGTCTTCTGGATGAAATAGGATGCTGACCCTGTACTTACAGCGCTTGATCTATTTGTGCATGCTTATCCATATGAGAATATGGTTATGCATATAATGTCCACCAGAGCAATAAGAGCAGGGGTCATCTTGAGAAGCGCAAAAGCATTTGAACTTAAGTTCAGTAGCTGGAATATAATCCAATTTGTTAGTTACTGAAAATTGTTTGTGTGCAATGGCTTTACTGTGGCCTCCTGGTGTGTGAAATGACCTGACTGTTCCCCAGGCTAGATCCTGTTGGCGAGGGTTGTGGATCCCTGGGAAGTAGCTTCACCTTTGTCAGTCTGACCTGCTTGGAGTCAGCAGAAGTCTGAAAATTACTAACGTCTCCTTCTTCAACTCACTTTGTAAAAATAGATATGCTAGCTAGGTCTTTCAGGGAAAATTAATTTTCTCCTAAAGCTAGCTGCAATATCGTGTCAACAGGTTTGCAGAGCAATGCTTCCAGATGCAAGCGATGCTGCAAACCTGTGTTTGCATGCTAGGGATGACTTGGGGTTTTGAAAGGACACTGTAAGCTCCCAAGCTCAGAGTTTGTTTCTTTGAGAAACAAGTGGGAGGTCAGTGTTCTGGCACCCCAGAAGCACATGGCACGTTAGAGCCCGCTGGTGCCCTACTCCATGTCCCTTGCACTTTATGCTGCAGTTTCTGCTGATCACTGCCCCCAGATGAGCTGACAGAGCTCAGGCTGTTTGCTCTCAGCTGGATACAATGACTGAAGAAAACGGTGAAGATTTTTCTAAGCATTGCAGACAGGCTCTTACCCTGCTTGTGCATTTTATTTGACTGTGTCATGCAGTCCCTTATAGCATTCCCACCTCTCCTATTGCAGAGAAGATTTAGTTTCCTGGCTGCCTGTGCCGAGCAGCCTGCTGACAGACACAGGTCAGTGGGTGAGATAGCTAGCTACCCCTTGCTGAGACAGAGGCAAAGAGAAAGACCTGATGAGCTATACATATGTATCTACATGCCAGGCATATTATACCACTCAGTAGGTTTCCTACTCCAGCCTCTGAACCTCTCTTTACCGTTTTGCTGACATCTGCCTCCGTTGCTTCCATAGATCTTGCCTGGAGGTTTACTGTATAAATGTTTTTACAAATGAGTTGTTGAAAATTATGTAATTGCTAATCGAATATTACAAAGCTGCTTTGTTACAGGTGTGTTTTTTACCTCTTGACTAGAAGACCCTTGGATTCCCACACTTCTGAAAAAGGATGCACTTTCTCAGTTTGCTCCTCTCCACATTTCTCCTTTAGTCTGATTCCTCCCAATAACTACAATTTTACTTTCCATAATTTGTTCTTGTTCTGAACTTTCCTTCCTTGGATGCATGGTAACTGTAACAGCATTTCTGCCATCCTCAGAAAGCAGGTACCAGTCTAGTTTCACTGCCCTCACAGATTCAGTTTTTTCCTGCCCCCAGAGCAGTAACACAGTCTCTCTTTCCTACCACAATCCACATTATTATCTATACTACAGAAGTGTTCAGCCTATGATGGGATTACCTTCCAAGATGAAAATCAGGATCCCTTAACTTAAAATATCTTCATTACCAAACGCAGTTAGCTCAGCCAGTGAGTGGGAGACCCCTAGGAGTTTGTGCCCAGCTTCTGAAGAGTTTGCAGAAGGTGACAAGAAAAGCAAAACTCTACATACTGTGGAAGGGGCTCTATATGCTGTATATGAGAAATGTCTACAAAGGTTCACACATCTAGTCACTCTGCACCTCTAAAGAGTTGTGAACCACTACAGGAGACAAAAGGAAAACCATGACATGCAAAAGATGCCTTTTCACAGACCTTTTCCGTATCTCCAGTGTCAAGGATTAATTTCCAATCCTAGTCCATCCAGGGTTTAACAATGAAAATTAACTATTCAGTGCCATCTCAGAGATTTCCACCATTTTCATTTAACTCCTTTTTAAATATGACTGCGACAACCAAACCAGAGAATCTGCAGAGCAATCCTGCAGCCACCATCCTCAGATATCACTCAAGACACCAACTCAGTCAATACACAGTTAACATGCCTCTGGGCAAAGCCTACACTGAACATTATTGTTGATTCTTTACTAACAAAACCTTTCTGATGGTGGGAAACTGTTTCTGAAGACAGGGACCTGCAAATAACCAACTGCTGAGTGCATTAACAATGACCAACAAGTAGCTGCTGAACTCTTCTATTCTTCGGGCTGAAGAGAACTCTTGAAATTCTGCAGTTATTTGCCATATGATTATTCTGGATCTTGAAAGAACAGTTCTACATTTAATATAAGAACAGTGAGCTTAATATAAAATTAATGTTATGAATTCTTTGGGGGTTTTGTTGTTGTTGCTGTTGTTACTTTCATTGTAATAAGTCATCGGAAATACCTTTGATATCATAAACCAAAAACTGGAAACTGGATATCTAGTTTAGAAGATAAGCAGAACCTGAAATGACCCTGATAATACAGGTGAATGATGCAAAAACTTCTTCACCATCTCCTTCATCCTCAGACCAAACTGCCCACAAAGTGCTTCCGGTTTTGAGGGCCTCTAGATTCTTCAAACTTTCTGGGTACCCAAAACATTTCAGTGGTAAAATTTCTACTGTTGCCTTGATTAAGTGGAAGACTACGTATTTCCTAGCAGATACATGACTAGAACTGGTGATTTATGCACGGGCCTCATGTTTTTGCTCGGCTGAGAGTAGCTCAACTTGTTAATATCATCTGCTTAGCGGTTTAGGTGTTAAACTCTTAGATATTGTATGTATTTTCAAGACAGATTAAACAGAGTTATTCAGAAATTATTCAGAAATTATAAGCTTCAATGTCAAATGAGAAATTATTTATTAAAGAGTAAAAGATGGACGTTAACATGAGATTTCTATATTGTGTAGCTAACTAGCTGAAGGACAGATGATCCTGTTTGTAATGGAAAAATTAAATCCTGGGCTGGAGGGAATTTTATGCATGAACAAGGCATGGGGTAAAAAAAAGGTACACTGCTAAAATTTGCTGAGGCATTCTTTGCAGAAAAGGTCCAGAGTGGAGTGTCATATGTAGGGACTGTGTAACCTTGAAGACTTAAGTAATAGCAGGAATTTATTAGAAGACATGAAAGGTCATGCCTGTAAAGATATTCTATTACAGAAAAAGTTTCTGTTAATAGCTGGGATCGCCCCTATTACAAATAAGAGAAAAGAGAAAGACTTGGATATACTAGGCAAGTACCTGGTGACTGTGAAGTGCCAGTATATTATGGCAATAAAAAGACGCCAGAGGAATCTGAGGATGTACCAGTATTTCCAGCAGGGTCACGCTCCAGTAAGGAAAATTCATCCGGGAGGATTTACCAGTGCCAGACTTTTTTCCACAGACACAAGGCTGACCTAGGATTAAATGGGTATATGCTCATCTGAACAAACTTCATGCAAAAATTAAAAGGCTTCTAACTGTGAGAGGAGTGGATTTCTGGTATCACATCTGAATGAAAGTAGTGGAAATAATAAACGCCTCAGTTATTTTTAAGATGCAATGATCAGTTTTATAGCAGGGTTATTCAGAGATTTGTAAAGTCAATGTTAATAGGGGATTAGGCTCAACACCAAATGTTAATCTGTATCTTCTACCCCTTTGTCTATACATACCCATACGTATTTATGTTTGCTACTTCCTGCTGCCTTCAGTTCTCTTGCACATGGAGCATTACGCAGAAGTAGTCCTGTCCTTCAATTCAGGGCTGAGATAGTTTCATCAGCTCTCATTTTCTACCACACCTTCCACTGGAGATACGAGGACACTGAGAAAAAGAATGATCAGAGCCACAAAAAAAATTAACTTTGGTAGGACTGGATCAGGAGCATGGAACTCACTTGATGCATATCCTCTGATGTTAGCTCAGTTTGTCAGAGCGTGATGTCAATAATACCAGGGTTGTGGGTTTGATCCTTGTATGGGCCATTCACTTAAGAGCTGGACTTGATGATTCCTGTGGGTCCCTTCCAGCTCAAAACGTTCTGTGATTCTGTGATCTCTATTAGTGTTTAGCACAGATCAGTAATACAGCTATGAAGCAAACCTCCTGGTTGCACCAATGTAGAAGTGTTTGACTGTGTGCAGAGCTACATAAGCATGAACTGGATTCATTTCAGACAAAACTAAACCAGAGGATGCAATCTAGACGTACATGGATCCTCTCCATTCATAACTGCTGCTGAGTCCTTGAGACCAGAAGAGCCAGATACAAACTAATTTGCAGCAAATCTCCAAAATGTGAAGAATGGGACTGGGCTGCTTGATCCACAGCACCAACTGATTTGCTTTATAGATCTATTCCTGTTGCACCACAGTATTGCTTATGTAAATGAACCTGCTTATTCTTATCAGATAGAAATTACCATGTCCCTCAGAACATAAAATCTATGTCAAAGTGATTTTTTTTTTTAGTGCTTTTTTTAGTAGTTTTTTACTATGCCTACTACAAATTTCCTGCCAAGTGTTATCAAAGTACTTACTATCAAGTCTATTGAAAATTGTTCTTTTTCAATTTTTTTTGTGGGAAGAGTTTAGAAAAGAAAGCCTGATGGAGCATGCAAATAGACATTCCATGGGAACAGACATTTCTCAAATGCATTTCAAAACCCTTCCCTGGAAACCTCAATATGGGAATTTCAGATCAGTTTGCAGTCTTACCAGAGTTCATGTTCACAGATCTGATGTTTAGATCTACAAAAGTTTTATCAGACAGTGTTGTCTGATTTCTGCTCTTTCCTATTTCTTCTTCTACCCATCCTCCTCTTGGACCTGAAAAGTCAAGAGCAACAACAACAAAAAAAAGACAGTTTTGTTTTATACACTGTTGGCTTTGGAAATTCAGAGGTATTCTCCCCAGTATCAGTCAGTTTCTGACTGCAGGCTCTGATCTTCCAGTTGATAGGGTCTAAAATTAGAGTGAATTCTATAATGCTCAAAACGGGCAAACATATTTACCCTGGGTCATTTGTTATTTCTGCCTGATGCTGTGGAATCTCCAGGAGATGACTGCACAGTATGCATTGCTGAATTATGCAGATAACACATGAATTTAGGGCAGAGGCTGCCTTAAGCAAACACTATCTTGCTATTGTGAATTTAATATTACAACTATTTTAGCACTTTTCTGTCTTTCATCTGCTTACTTTAAGAGCAGCAGTATTTGTTTGCACTGACATTGTAGTACCCTCATAATCTTAAACCATAATGCCAATAAACCACCACTGACAACGTAATGATTCACATTACCATAGCATTATAGATGTAAAAGTCAGTCCCACATATTTCCTACAACATCAGTATTGGTGAGGCAGCCATTAAGATGTCAGTGGTAGAGCAGAGAATCACCATTATAAGCTTAGTCAACATAATAAAACATTGCTAAAGGTAGCTGCAGGGCCATGCTCAGCAGCTGTTTTCAAGTATAAACCTCACAGCAGTTTAAAAATAAATTTTAAATTAGTCAAATGCTTGAATCCACATTAAGAACTAATGTTTATGTCGGCAAAAAGAAAAAAAGTCCTATTTAAGACTGTCAGAGGTTGGAGATTTCTATTGTGAAAAGGAATATTTTAAAAAAAAATTATTTCAATGTATTTAAAATGAGTGAAAAATTGAGGGACAAGAATTTTACTCCGGCTGTAAACGTCTTGCCCTTTGTTGACAGCAATGGAAAAGCTGTGCTTAAAATGAGAAAGCAACCAGGTTGTGTATAAGTTACTATAGCTGAATCCACTGGTGAAATATTTGCACATAGGGGTTTATATTCTACAGCATACACAATATACTCAGGTCTTTTGTGGCCATTAGTGTAATTAAAAGTCATATCAGATTAGTCTTTTGCATGAGCTTTTTTAAAGCAATATAAGACCAAGTAGACTGATGATAAGTAATTAATAAAGATTCTGGCAAAAAGAAGAAAATACTTTAATTTGGAAAGTATAGAGGATGGAGACTGGCAGGCTCAAATGGGAATAAGGAAATAGAAAGCACACAGCAACAGAAATATACTGAAATAAAAGCATTTACTTCAACAGCAGCTTACATCTATGGCTATTGCATTCATGAATGTGTTTATATTATGTTATACAAACATGATCGTATTGTTACATTTCTTTATATCTTGTACATAAAAATCAGAGGTGACTCTTCTTAAGTGAATTTTAACTGTCATAAAATTCAGATAACACAGAAGAAAACTTTGTTTGCTCTCTATTTCTTAACTAGTCTTCAGGAGTAGATCATGGAGCTCTTGTCTTTATGGCTCAGCCTGTATTGAAGCAGGAAGCATCCTAGTTTCACTTACATTTCATAAATGGGTAAGTACTTGCCAGGGCAAAGACGTTCTTGAAATTGGCCCTTCATCTGACAGCATGCAATAAGGTCAGGGTGAAGCACCATTAATACATAACGCTCAGGGCTCCACTTTTACAAAAGATTTTGTTGTCCAATGGGGAGTTTGACAAAGCGAGATTTTTAACTCTCAATGAAAAATCTTCAGAAACAATGGAAACTCTGTTGGAAATATTTTTTCAAATTATTTTTCTAACACCCACAGTGAAACTGGAGTGACTAATTTTCAATTGCCTGTATGGATTGGTCAGTTTTACAGTGAGGTTAGAGCAGGCAACAGAAGTCATTTTGACCCTGTATCTCAGATGATGCAAATTTCGTGCTTTATTAAAATGTGTTGCAACTATTGTTTACAACATGATCTATATTCTATGCAGGGGCATATAGTCCTCTCTTTAGATGCATGAAAATTCTGACCTTGACTCAGGATATAAGAATGGAAGATGGTGGTCTTTGATCATATCTGTACACACATGTGCATGTGACCACCTGTACAGTCATACATGCTGCTGAATGCATATTTAGGAAGAAAGGCAAAACAGAGATCAGGGTTAATTATTTATCTATAAGAAGCAGAAGAGTTGTATTGGTCAGACATTTATATGCACTACTTTATTTTTGTTACCTTGGAAATATTACCTAAATTACAATTAACATACAGTCCTCGAAGTAACTTCCACATAGGCTATTCTTTTTCAACTCCAAGCATCTAAGCGTTTATCAATATTGAACTGACAAGTTTCTCAGCTCAAGCACTGCCACATTGGAGGCATTGCAACATTTGCCTTCCTCCTTGTGATGGGCTGACATTGGCTGGGTGCAAAGTGCCTGCTAAAAGTGCTCTATCACTCCCTTCCTCAGCTGGACAGGGGAGAGAAAATAGAATGAAAGGTTCATGGGTCAGGATAAGGAAACCGAGGAATCACTCAGCAATTACCATCACAGGCAAAACAGACTCTACTTCAGGAAATTAATTTAATTTGTTGCCCATCAAATCAGAGTAAAATAATGAGAAATAAAACCAATTCTTAAAACATTTCCCCCGCACCAATCCCTTCTTCTTGGGATCATCTTCACTCCCAAATTCTTTCCCTTCTCTCCTCGGTGGCGTAAGGGGACAGGGAATGAGGGCTGAGGTCGGTTCATCACACGTTGTCTCTGCTGCTCCTTCCTCCCCAAGGGGAGGACTCCTCACACTCCCTGCATCAGCGTGGGGTGCCTCCCACAGGAGACAGTCTTCCACAAACTTCTCCAAAATGAATCCTTCCTACGGGCTGCAGTTTTTCATTAATTGCTTCATTGTGGGTCCCTTCTATGAAGTGCAGTTCTTCAGGAACAGGCTGCTCCAGCAAGGGTCCCCAGCTGGATCACAAATCCTGCCAGAACACTTGCTGCAGCATGGGCTTCTCTCTCCACACAGACACAGGTCCTGCCAGGAGCCTGCTGCTGTGTGGGCTTCCCATGGGGTCACATCCTCTCCTGGGCATCCACCTGCTCCAGTGTAGGGCCCCCCAGGGGCTGCAGGTGGATCACTATTCTCCCATGGGCCTCCATGGGCTGCAGAAGGACAGCCTGACTCACCATGGTCTTCACCATGGGCTGCAGGAGAATCTCTGCTCTGACATCTGGAGCATCTCCTCCCCCTCCTTCTCCACTGACCTTGGTGTCTGCACAGTTGTTTCTCTGAAATATTCTCAGTACTCTGAGTGCAATTACTCTTGTGCAGGAACCTTCTTACATCTGTTATTCCAGTGGCACTACCAGCATGGCTGATAGGCTCAGTCGTGGTCATCAGTGGATCTATTTGGAGCCGACTGCTGTTGGTTCTCTCCAACATGGGAGAAGCTTCTGGCAGCTTCTCACAGCAGCCACCCCATAGCCCACACACACACATCAAAACCTGGCTATGCAAACCCAGAACTCCTTCAGTCAGAGATCCCATTTAGACACAAAGGGCTTCAGACACTGCATTGTGAAGGGCAATTAACCACTGAAGGTCAAACAGATTCAAATACAAGGTCCAACACTTCCATGCTATCCTTCCAAAAGATAAAATGTTTAAACACATCACTATTGTTTTGCAAATTATGTAAGACTTAACAGCATGAAGTCCAGGTTTCTACAGATACCAGGCATATAAACTGTATTTATAAATCATATTATCTGATGGATAACCTTAGGAAAGTCAACCTTTCATTTAAGAATTAATAAAATTTGAGACAATTCAAAAATATGAAGGGTTTTTACATTTTTGACAGATGGAATATGTGTACTTTGGAAAAAGACTCCTTTTTAATGTATCACTAAATTTTATGTATGAATCAAATAAACTACCTGCTATCTCTTAAAAAGTTCTGGCAGGACTTTTAATCTATATTTCATTAGATGACTGAATGCTCAGGAAATATATCCACAAAGTTTTAACACTTGGATAACTGTGATCATGTCCTAAAGTAGTAGTTAAAAGCACTTAGTACCTTTCAAGAGACATTGTGATGAAGCGGTGCTAGATTTTGGAGAAGGCGCTTATGAGCCACCCCTCCCCTGCCAGCTCTCGGGCAGCAGAGTATCTTCCTGTTTGTGAAGTCTGAGGATGATGAAGGTTTCTATAGGTCAGCAGTGGGCTTAGCTGACATAAAATAATCGAAGTGGATCTTGAAACAAAAATCGTAGATGAGTAAGGCTATAGCAACAATAGAGAGCACCAAGTTCATCTGTACTTCTGTTGCTGGCACTCATCCTGTAACGGCAAAGGGTCCCCTTCCCTCCCCAGATGTCTTCATAGCTATTTTTTTAACTGGGCAGGATTTTATCAGCTTTTCCACTCTTTAAACATTGTCAGTTAGTGCTAGCCAGACTTCACAGTTAATTGTATTCTAATCTACCCAATTAGTCCCCTATTCCCACAAAGACTTACACATGTGGCTAATTTAAAGTTTCACGCAAGTGTGAACTCTTCTGTTCCTGAGCCTGCCTGCTTCTAATGAGTGAAAAACCAAATGCTTTTCTTTCTGAAATCCCTCCTCAAGAGCCACAGCTTTCTCTTGGCCTTTCATCATTAATCTCAGCTCTAGTGTTATGCACTATCTCACCCATGCCTGATCATTAAACCTAATAAAACAAAGTGAAAAACAAATCCAAAATAAAAGCCAAAAGGAATCAAATTACCTGATGGCCATGCTTTGTAAATAATGAGTCTTTCATGAAACAAATTCCCTTTCTTTTGCTTGCTGTTGTTTCCTTTCCTCTTTCACCCCACTGTGACCTTTCTTAGCCAATGTAATTCATTGTGGTGTCTGTTTTTTAAGCATCCTAGGGCAGGGACCTTGTAATCCCTACAGTCTGCACAGCACCATGCCCCTCAGAGGAACGTGTAAATATTAATCAACACACATTCACATTCAATGAAATCAAAAGCCCTAATTTTATGAATCAATAACACTGTCTCACTGGGTATGAAACAGTAGTAACCCATGACCATGAAATTTAATCCTTTTGAAAAGTGGTTTCAAATGGAACTTTCATGAGCAGTATGAAAAATACATGCAAACAAACAAAGATACAGACATCTAGTAAAGCACTGGTTTGATGCATGAACAATGTTTATTGACTTTCACCCACAAAGAAAAATGCTGTCAACTGCTGCCTCTCAACCTGCTCCCAATGATGTTAAACTCTGTTTGGAAAAGTTTTCCTAAATGACTTTTCCAAACTTTTGGATACTCTTAGTCTATCATTTCTCCCCTCTGCCATTCCCTTAGTGCTGTTAAAGCATTACAAAAATGCTAACAAAAAAAAAAGTAGAAATTAGAACACAAGAGATTTATGATACTTCTCTGCAACCTCAGCTTATCTTTCCTCCTGCCTGTGTCTCATGCTGCAAGCTTCAATTGCAAGACCTTGCTCTATGATTTTTACAAACCCCTTCCAACTCCTAGAAGCCAAGAGGTTTTACAGATCCATCAACCAGTGAGTGCAGACAAGGTGTTGAAGCTGGTGGCAAGGATCATACCTGCATCACAGGATGTCTAGCATGACCAGACTAATGAATCAACTACAGCCCCTTCAGGCAACATGTATATTCTTTCTTGCCTTGATTCACTATTATCCTCTGCACTGCATGGACTCAGGGCCATCTGGAAAAAAAACCCTGCCTCTGACTGTGTCATTGTTAGCCTAAGCTGTTAGCAAATTTTCAAGGGTTTGGTGGATTGTTTCTCTTAGGAGCAGAAGAAATTAAAGAGGAAAACAGATATTTGCCTAAGTCTCTCTAACAGGAAAAAAAGCAGGACTTCTGTCCTATTTCTATGAATACTTGCATGATCAAATATATATCCCAGCCATCTTTCCACTCTGCAATGTGTTCCCTAAATATCACTGCTGATTTTATACCATTCATGTAGTGTTTTACTGACTTTCTCTCATAAATCTCTTCCCCTGAAACTGTAAACTGTAAAACAGAAAATGTTCTTGAAAACACGGCTACCATATATCAGATTGTTGGCTGTATTTGGTTATTTTCGGAAAATATTAGCTGGGAAGAGTTTGAGGAAAGAAAGAGGTTGTTGCATTTGCTGGACTTCCAGACATGTGGCAACTTATGGGAATACCTACACAGTAGCTTCATCTGACTAGCCAGAAATCTGGCAGCCCCAGGGTCTACCAAATTAATGACATGTGTGGTACACAGATGGTTCATGTACATACAGTAAGTATGATGTGAACTGAAAGTGTCAGAGTAGCGATGCACAGATTTAGTCCATGAAATCCCTCGGACACACAGCAGCCACACTTGAGATCCTCTGGCTCAATGTCTGCCAGATTTGAAGGTAGCATTGAGCTCTGGGGTATAACAGTACTCTCTCCTCTATTTATTCCACAAAGGAACAGATCAAGTTTTCTATTTTTTTCTGAATTAATAAGGCTTCAGTAAGACTTTTCTCACTCCCAGCATAATACAATTAAACAACATGTCCTACTGTAACAGGTGTGCCCTGAGAGAAGTTAACTTTCTTCTTAGCCTCTATGGTGCTAAGCTTTGGATTTGTAGCTAAAAAAATGTCCAGAACTCACCAATGTTTAGACTGTTACTGAGGAGTGCTTGCACAGCATCAAGGACTTTTCTCTTTCCTGCTCTGCCTTCTCATTACCCTGCAGTGGGTAGGCTGGGGATGGGCAAGAAGTTGGGAAGGGACATGGCTGTGACAGCTGACCCAAACTGGCCAAAGGGATACTCCATGCCATATAATGTCATGATCAGCAATGGGTTAGAGGAAAAAAGAGGTGGAGGGGCTTTGGCTTCCAAGGCTGATGTTGCTCAGGGGCTGGCTGGGCATCAGTCTGCTGGTGGGAGGTGATGAGTGATTATTGCCTTTGCAGCACTTGGTTTTGCCTAGGTTTTTCCATTTATTAAATGACTTTATCTTGATCTATGAGTTTTCTTGCTTTTTCTCTCCTATTGTCTCCCCTGCCCTGCTGGGAGAGGAGGGTGGATGAGCAGCCATGTGGGTGCTTTGCTGCTGGCCAGGGTCAGCCCACAGCACACACCAGTGTGTGCACAGGCAGTGTGTTGAGTGGAACATAGCTTGCGTCAAGAGCCCTATCTCTCACATTTCAGGTGGATTTGAATGTGCAATCACCAGCCTAGGCTTGTACTTGCTTTCACAGCTAGATTGGCTCCTTCTTGTGTTTACTGAAGCACATATTTAACTGGTGAGTTTGGCATCTGTGTGTTCATTGTCCTATAATACTCAGAGCAGGGCCTTGGGCCCCATCTACTTCCAGGCCCTGCTTCCCCAAACCCTCAGAAGGATGTCATTGTCCTGCTAATATCCACATGCCCTAGCTTACACTTATTCACTGTCTTCCTTGTCCTTCAGGATCTCATGTGCATGTCCTGCTTGTCCAGGTACTTTGTCCCAGGACCTGGTCCTCATGAGGGGACCCCATAGTTCTCCTCCTACCCAGAGCCAAGCATCAGTACTGGGAGCAGAGACGCAATGCTCCTACTCCCCTTCCTGTGCTCAGGAACACAACTGAAAGCACATGTTAGATGATTTACCTGTAGGTTCATGACCTGCCAGCCATCACAATTTTATCACTAGTTTAAGAGTGTTAGTTCTTCATTGCTTGAAAGCAAACTCTTTATTTCTGTAGGATAAGCAAGTTTGTAGCGCTCTTGAGTGAGGGGGGCATTCTCAGAAGGTAGCTATGTGAGTCTGAATAGCTTGAGTTCCAGAAGATGACTGCTTTTAAGGCATGTATTTATTTACTTTTACAGTTCCCAGGTTCTTTAGGCTCACCTGATTTTCTTTGGGATCTGAATCATGAAATGTTTTTATTCAAGATGGTGTCCAGGGTCAATTAACATGTAGTTTACCAGGAGATTCCTACTGAAACTTTTTGTTTAGTAGCACTAAATATACCATCTCTTTTTAGAATGAAAATCAGCCTCTATAAAGGCAGCAAGAGTTTTGTCATTGATTTCAACTGTATAGCTTTCTGTCTTTTCATATAAAAGAATCACTTACTGCAGAAAGGAACTGAGATGCTGAGGCTTGGTTTGGATCCTGATTGATCTCCAAATCCCTTGTGCAATCACCCAGGCAGCAGAGCTCTACTGCAAGTCCAGGAACAAGGATGAATTCTGCTCACCTCCAAAAGAGAACAAGGATAAAGCAAATGTTTAGAGGATTTAAAGTCTTTAGGGACCAGAAGTGTTCATTCTTCTTATTTCCCGTAGCTGCTATTGTAAGGTTTCCTTCACTGTGAGGCTGATCCAATTGCCACTGAATGTCACTAGCAAAACTGCAAGTGACTTGTAAGCCAGAATACACTGGAAGGTTATTATTGTTATTATTACACAACATAGAAATGAATTTTGAAGAACTTTTTGAAAAGGATGTGTTCCTGCTGGACTGTCACCTAGTCTGAAGAAGTTCCAGCTTTCAGCAAATAACACAGAATGACAGCTTCAGAAGTGTCTTACTAGCTCCCATTTGAAGGGATGTCATTTTTGCCTTCACTGTGCCTGTTAATGTGCCCTGACTTCAATGGGCTTTGCACATATCCTTTTGGTGATAAAAGCAGTCCTACCACCAATAAAGCACCACAGAGAGAGCTTAGTGACAGCTTGTAGGAGAAGTTCACCGTTACTAATTAAACCCACATTTTCAATGTTGGGGTCTTGCTGCCTCACCAAGTACATCATAAGACTGTCTGGAAAAAGAAATCACAAAGAAAAATATTTAATTGGAATTTGCCAAAAATTCCCCTGGCATACAAACCAGCAAATTACTGAAGGTTTGAGGGGCATGTGTTCTTGGACAATAGTGCTAGCGCATTGCATGCTGGCAGTAAGTGTGTAAGGGCAACTGCTTTTCACTTTCCCTGCCCCATGTCAGTTCAGTGTACATGAAGAAAGAGATTTTTGAAGAACATTTTTAGAGTTACTGCTGCTTGGAGGCTCCAGAGTAGGAAATTAGCATTGCAAATAGAGATCACACTGCTGGAGATCTTTTCCATCATGTCTTTCAGCATGATGTTCCCCCACCCTACACATTTACAGTTCATTTCTTCCATTTTGCTGATTTGCCTGCCTGAGAATCACAAAAAATTCAGTTACACTCTTTGAAACACACATATTCACAGATTTCTTAATTTCGTCTTGCTGGACAATGAAGTTATTTTCCTAAGCTAAGTACTTGCACACCTTTTACCTTTGGGTCAGTGTCTGTATCTGTATCTTTTACCTTTGGGTCAGTGTCAGTATGATAGCGAGATCAGAACTCTTATCACTCAAACTTCTAACTCTTGCATTGCACCAAAAGGACAGTCAGCAATCTTTTTGACCACAGATTAGAAAGTAAGGAGCTTAAGAGAGTCTCAGAACATAACTTTCAGTGCCCTGCTAGTATGCTTTGAAGCTGGTCTCGGTGTATATTTTCAATTATATATTTTTAAAAATTCAATACACACAGAGTGGTCTGTTTGCCCTTTCCTTACACAAACACATTTGCCTTCTGCTAATGGGAGAAGCAGAGGCATGAACAATATCTGGGTTATAGGCACTAGGAATCTTCGAGGTCCTCAGCACTCCCATCTGTGTTACTCACCGTTTCAGCACACTGCCAACAAAAACTCAGAGAGTATTTCCACTTCATTCCACACTTTTGCTTCAGAAGCATAATGAACCTTCTTTCAGTCAAAGCTAAATATTTTACTGTGGATGCAAATTTTTCACTAATGAATGAATAGCAGACATACATTTTTCATTTGATAAAGACGTGCTTAACGTTGTCATTTAAAAAATGTATATTCATATAGCCATTTAAAAATAACCAGCACCATTGTCATAATTATCTTTTCATATGTTCAGCAGTGCCAGCAATTACCTATGAATGTAAATGTAATCAAGCACACTACCACACTTTTAACAACTAAGGCAGTTTCTGTAACTGTTTTGCTGGTAATGGTCTGTGGTTTGCTCTCAAGGAAGCTTGAGGTCAATCTTTTCCCAGCTAACAAGTGTGTTGGCTCACTAGCACACCACATTGTCCTGAGTCTGCTGAAACTCATGGGGAAGACTTGCTCAAAAAAAAGGCATCCTAGTCCAACTATGGGAAGAAAAATGAGTATTTATGTGTGTCCTCTCTCCCAGACGTGGGGAGTGGGGGAATGTCTGAAAGTAGTGTGCAAGAATGGATTTCTTTGGGGAAGTACTAAGCAAGTTCTCCAGCACCTCTCTTAGCACACGTGCTCTGTATGTTCCTAGATCACACAATGTAATTGCAACCTTTTTTCTATATATCCCCTTCCGCAATCTCCTTGGTTCACCCGCAACCTGTCAGATGAGAGAAACTTTTGCTAATGGTCTACACATTTAAAAAAAAATCCAAAATCATGTTCACAATAGGAAACAGAATACAACTTACCGCAACTTGATTATTTCGCTTTGGTCTTGCCCCAGCTCCCAGCTCTCCTTGTCTCTCTCACAGTGCCTCTTGCTTCTCTCAGATTCTCACCTCCTTGGAGGAGACCACAGGTCTTCTCTAAACCCCTAAGACTGCATATCGGCAAAAAGATACGAGAAATATAAATGGTGAATTGCATAGATGTAATATGGTATCATTTCCTTAGTATGTGCTGGAAAAATGTAAGGATTTTCTTTCAAAATCTATTCAGTGTTCTCACAAAATGCCCTGTTGAGAGTCCTATCACCCTTCAGAAAAGGCATAAGATAACCAAGATTGGGGCATACAGGCCTGTGCCTCAAACAAAACGTGCTGTGGAAGGACTTGCTTCAGGGTTGAAATGGCAATTTACTCTCTGGAGTCCCTCAGGTACTCCATATTTCTGCTGTGAGAAGAGGATGTCAGCAGCCATGTAAGCACCTTTTCCCTAGAAAATAGTGAATACAACTTGCTCAGTGAAACCAGGCAGCCAGATGCCCGTCACTTGGTAACAGTTTTTGCAGCAGAATAGAACTGGACACTGTGCTGGATTTTTAAGCAGTGGCCTGAGGGTAGAAGCACCCATGTGTCCTAGTATTAGGTATTATTTTTCATTGATTTGACAGGGAGACTGTGCTCTATTCTGGCATACTGAAAAGCAAAGACCATATGAGAAGTTTCACGAATTTCATGAATACATCCCAGAGGGGTCTAAGGACCCAAGGCACTTGATTAAGCATGGCCAGCCTTCAAGTTCAAGTAATACAAATCTCTGCAAGGAGAAAGCTATGCAAACTAGTTAAGTCATGTATTATGAACATACTGATGTCTGTCTGTGGAGTCAAGATCATCACTGAATAAATTGTTCTTTTTTTATTGGTTAGCCTGTTTTGCTTATCAGGATATTCACTATATTGTCCACAGCTCACAGGGGTCATCGACAAGGTCACTGGCAGGTGAAGAGAAGACTTCTCAGCTGGAGACAGATGCCAGAGTTCCTCATAAGTGCCTTCCTGCAAATTCATGTAACAATTTTTTCAGGAGGGATTTTTGTTTCTGCCTGATGAAAACTTCACTGTGTCAGCACCAGCTGGACCAAAGACTTCAATTCAGGTTTTACTTCTTTGTGAACAGCACAGAGAATGCTTTTATGCACCCTTGCACCTCCTATTTTCAGTCGGCTCTGGAAGCAGAGCTAGGCACAACAAACACAACTTCTCCACTGACATCTCTCCATATTGGGAAGAGGAGGAAGGTATCGCATGACGAAAGGTTATTTGGGCAGATTTTCAACCTGAATCCTGTGCTTTTGAGATTAAGGCACTGGCAGTAAAGAACATCTTCTCAATATTGTCATACACAAAAATTGTACAGGAATGATATCTGTCTCTTAAGAAAAGAGAAATAAAAAAGAACAAGTAGCCTACAAATTCTGACTCCACAACAGAGTTTCTTGCTTAATAAAAACTGCCTAGAGAAATAATGAGGAGAACGGTATCTTTGTTTCTTTAAACTTAGTTCTGGTGCAGTGACAAGGCACAATATCATTAATATTATTTTTCTTTAATGGATTTAGATCATTAGTTGTCATCATAGTAGATTGCACTAACTTGTTATGCAATTAAATGTATGTAAATGGAAGCAGGATCAGTAAATTTAACTTACTAATTCCCTAATGGGCTCATCTCTATCTTCAGCTTAGGAAAATCAGTGGTAACAGGCAGGACTCAGTTTAAAGACCATCCAAGTTAGCTCAGGATTGCTTATTTGGACTCCAAGATATTTGAGTCAGTTTCATGCAGCATGTCCATTGACAGATGTAAAAACCCTTTAGTAAAATATGAAAACTCATTTTTCAGAGATGTCTTGGTGGATATGTATGTGTACACATGCCACGTTGTATACAATAATTCTATTTTGTATGTATCAGCCATTCATTTTACTTTCTTAAAGAGGTGCTAATATAAAAAATAGTTTCAATGGCTGAATTCATGTGTGTGCATAAAATGAATTGCTGGCAGGGTAATAGAAATTATGATAAGGTGTGTTTCCACATGTAATGGAGTAGAGTATAAATTTTATGATTATGCTGTCTGGCAAATAAATAATACAAATTGTCCAAAGGGCCCTTGCAGATATCAGGCAATACTTCTCTGGTTTTGTAGCTTCCAGACTGCCACTGGGCTTGTGCTACTGTTGTAAAAACAGAAAACACTCTAGGAGCTGCTTTACTTTTTTCACTATTCTGCTTTTTGTACTAAACAGACATTAGTACCAGAGTTTGTGCAGAAACATTCAGCTCTAGAGGATGAACCAAATGCATCATATTTTGTCACTTTTTTCAGTGATGAAGCTCTTAGAACTGTTCTCTGACCAGAAATATGGCATTAGAAATTCAGCAGTTCTTTAAATAAAGTTTTCCACAGATGATCACTACTGAAGAAATGTAATCCTGCTTGATATTCAGTATATATTTTCTCGAGACAGTTTTATGGTACAATTAAATTTCATACTTTCTTTTCTGCCACTCTGAATATGCATTAGAAAGCCAAGCATCATAATTCTAAACCAATTGGGTTGATTTGCTTGTTGAAATTCAGTTATTGCTTCTTTATGTGCATTTCAAAGAAAGGCCATGGGCTGTACCAATATATTTAGAGTCAACACATGGTCACTAAAGGTCTAGGGCACATCAAAATTGTTATGGACTTCGTGTGAAAAATGAAACAATGTAATTCTAAAATAGTTTATTGGAGTAACAAACTGTAGAGAAACAATAGAGCTAATGGAGGACTAGGAAGAGAGGCAGATTATGGAACACATTGTGTATTACTTGAAAATTACACTGATATTTAGATGGACATAATAACTTAATAAGATTCATTTGAATGCAAAAGAATGAACATTGAGTTGATATTAAGTTTTAATGCTTGTCGTTTTATGTTAATTTATATTTTTAAATTATAGTAATTTTTTTTTGTAATCAGACTGGTTAATTATACCTCAAATATGTAAATTTGACATGATGGCAAAACCAAATTTAAAAAAAATTCAACAAAGTACTTGGTTATAAAGACCTATAATTCACTCAAACTGGATTCTGGCTGAGTTCCTCCAACCACACAAATCATTATGCTTTGCAGTAGCAGAACCATTCAATTTCTCTGAGATTATTTCTTTCGTTGATTTTACAAGGCAACAGTGCTAATGCACTCTATTTGTGCCATCTTTTCCTGATCACCAATTTAAAAATTTTTGAAGAAATCCTTCATCTAACTTTGATAAATGCAGCTTTTGAAGATTCCCTCATGCTAAAAGCATCATTAACAAAAACATATTTTTCTAGCACCAAAATGGTCTCAAATTGGGATCATGAGCTCTGTTCTTAAATAGTACACAGCAAGGTATTTTTGTCAATACTAAACATCTACTAACCTTCTAAAATCAGAATGTAAAACTAGTGCCTTACATTTTATATATCTGATTCCCTTCAGGGCAATTATTTTCCAATACATATTAAACAAAGTTTAAATAAATAAATAAATAAAATATTAGTGTGTCTAAGCATGTCAAATAGACAAGAGTTTATATGGAAAATGAGCACTTTTTTTCCTTAACTTACACTTTGGAGTTAATTTCATTTCTTTTATTGTGTTTCCAGAATTGAAATAATAAATTCCTTCTGTCAACTCTGTTCAGATAGCTTTTTAAGTGCTCATAACTCAGATGTCTTTAAAAAAACTATTTTATCTTGAATGACCTTGAGCTTCATCAAATTGGGAGATACTGTGTGCAAAGCTTTATGTACAGTGTTGAGCTTATAACCTCATCGCACCACTCCCCTACCCATTTGAAGTTGTTTCTTTAGCAAGTATTTGTGTAATGGAACTCAATCATTTTATGAAATTTCTTTTTCCTTGCATACGACTGAGCAGATGAGATGATTAACATATATAGCAATTTGAAAATCCTTACTCCTTCAGCAGGCCATTCTTCCTCCTCCTTCTGCCTTCCTTTAGGGTCAGCACTTTATTCGTGTTGTCTTTCACAACACAGATTGCAGTGAAATCAGTAAGCTAGATTTTAACAAGGAAAATACTCATTCCAGCAAAACTCCAGTTGATTCAAGAGGGAAATTTCTCCTAAATAGTAAGTGAAAGTTGAACTATGGGGTAGAAAAATGTACAGTTCCTGCAAATAGTTAGGTTAGGTGAACTGTACCTCTGCTTCACTTACCTCCATGGAAATGTCAAAGCAAAAGTCTGTCCCTGAGTTTATGAAGTATTTTACAATGCCATCGTAATTCCTCCTCACTCATCCACGCCTATGATCCGTGCAAAGTCCCAAATGCACAAAACCGTAAGTAGTGTCTCCCACAATGTTGAGAAAGCAGAAGTTTTCTGTTCTGCCTGCCCATCAGGGCTTTTGAGGAGCAGCAGGATGTTACAGTGCTACCCTTCCTGAGGCACTGCAAAGCTGAGGCAAACGTGCTACAAGATCAGTGGCCCCATGAGTTCTGGGACAGCAGCAAAGCCAAGGGCAGCCTAAAAGCGATTCTCTTTCCCATCAGGAGCAAAACTAACAGTCTGTGGCAAGAGCTTGATCTGCCTTATTTTCTCTAACCTTTCTATGCGTGTAGGTGGCCAAACCCACAATCACACTCACAGCTAATTAATAATCTGTCTCATTCAACAGAGATTGTTCAAGCACCTATATAAATGGCTCTGCTCTAGCCATATCTCTTACCTGCTCTCCAATTGGACCCATAAAATGTGTGTAATAGCAGTTACAGAGCACCAAAGTTTACATACCCTCAATGCAAAGCAGTGAAAATTAAAGAATTTTGAAATTTGAAGACCATCCTTATGATAAGAACATATCTTTTCAGTGGCTCAGAGCTGATTTTCTTTTATTAAAGCATCTTCCATAATAGCTAGTGCATACTTACCATGCTAGTTACTTTTTTGCAATTATGTTATTCAGAAATAATTGGATTTCTGGGTTTAATTGGGCTCTAAATTAGCCATAGCTTTCATAAAAGCTATTACAGAGATTTCTAATAGCAGCTTTTCCTGCTATTTAAGCACAGAGTATTTCAATGAGAATGATTCACCAGTGTAAAAAGTCTTGGCTGCTGTGAACTCTAGCACAAGTTCAGATTAATTACGGCAATTCAGGCATCATCCTTTCGTAATTAAACATTTGCTCAAAACATTACCCAAAGTGTATAACTGTGTCAAACAACTGGTTGCCCTTTAGAAAGATATGATTTTGTTTTCCAACTCTTTGGAAGATAAAGAAGATTTATGGCAGATTGGCTCCTGATTATCGAGTTCAGAAGCAGAATCAGCACTTGTTTGCTCTCACCAGTCTTTTCACCAGCTCACCTTGGGAGAAGGCTGCATGAGGTGTCCCTCTGATGTTCCTTCCCACCCAAGGGGCCCTGTGCTCCATTTGCTGACCACTCCTGCACATGTGCTTGCATGCAAACGTCCCACTATTGGCAAAAACAGAGAAGTAAAAATGCAATCAGCTATTTTGGAGAATATCCTGCGGTAATTCCTTTGACTTTGCTGCAGATGATTGAGGGGTGTTAATGAGGTGATTCAAGGTTAAGAGAAACAGACCTGGCCCTTACTCTTTTCTCTGGTTTCTGTCAGTGGCACTTCTACTCCAGTGCAGCAGTATCTGTGATCCTCACAATCTTCACCATAATCTATAGGGTAGGCTGCATTTTAGGCATCACTTTGATAAGGAAAGGCCTCATTCTACCAGACAACATAACTCCTGGACCATAATGATGCCTTCCGTACTTATGTCCTAGTCTGGTGGGGGATAGAGGATAAATCAGCATTTATTTCACTGTCAGATGATTCCTGCTTACTGACTGGCCCTGTGTGCCATGTTTGCTGCATTAGTTGAGAGAGGTTAAGGTTTCTCTCAGTCCTTCCTCATTTAGTCCCAGGTGAAAAATGAAGCTTCTCCCAGATCCACAACTCAAGACTACGTTAATTGTGTAATACTGGACTTGAGGATGGAGTGTGACCTAGCACGTCAACACTCTAAAAGGATTTGAGAAGGCAGACTGAATGGGCTTTGTTTTTGAGAGAGCAAGTTAGCAAGCCTCTACCTGGTATTTTTTGCTCTGGGAAATGGATAATCTAAGAAAATTTAAAATATATTGTGGTAAATTTGGCTTATTCTCTAACGCACTCACTCTTCTGATGAAGACCACTACTTTCCCAAGGATACCGCCAAAGGACACAAGCCCCATATTTTTAAAATTACCCCAGAAAAACCAGAACACTCTTCCAGTGATTCATGTAAGTCTGAAAAACGTTTGCTTACATAACAAAGGTTGGAATTCAGCCCCAGATTAAACATGAGAATCTGGATACCTGCAAATACATATTTATGTGTGAACTAGGTGGCCAAGCTTCCATTTTATCTCTGCAGTTTTAGTTAATACACTCAAATGAGAAAAGTAGGATTAAGCCCACTGTACTATAGACACTTTAAGGCTCAGCTCTGTACCTGAATGCAGGTGCTCAGAGCTACCTGAGGAGCCCTGGGGATCCCAGCTGCCTTTTGGGTGTTGATCCTGGAGGGTGCGTATCTCCCAGGGCTCAAGTGTCACAACTGTAACCCCACATCCATGACTGGGACACTTGAAGTTGCACAAGAATCCTGCATTTACACAGCTGAACTGATATCAAGTCAAAACACTGAAAGAACTTTGGACACTCAGGGATTTCATAGGACATCATAAGGTATCATCATCAACTTCATTTATTATGTTACTATGACGACCAAACAATATCTGACCTGAAAGTCATGACACAAATCCAAATTTGCCAAAATTAAATATGAAGGTTGAAACAATTCAGTTAAACATTTTAATCTTGAATTTTTTCCTTTTCCTTCTGTCATAGGTTACAATGCAAGATGTGCCCAAGAGTATGTATTCTATCACCATCTTCATAAGCTGTTAAAAACTGGTGGGGCAGTGCTCCCCACCTCCTGCATGACTCATCCCTGATAAACTCTGGGGATATCTCCTGTTAATGGGCCAGCTGTTGAAACCAGGTGGGGCAGTGTTTCTTATCTCTCCCATGACCCATCCTCCCTCCAGGGGGATATCTTCTGTTAATGGGCCCATCAATGCCTTGCCTCATGACTCACCACCCCATTGTGAGATGCTCCGCCCAGGAAGAGGAACTAAGCGTTCCCATCTGTATATACTTGGAGGTTTGGAACCCCAGAGTCAGCCCTTACCTCCTGGGTTTCCAGAGGACAAGAGCTACACAGCCACTACTGGACCTTCTGAGGAAGACCAGACCCTTTGACAGGATCACTAATTCAACAGAACCATCACTGCAGGCCCTGTTTATTTGGACTGCTACCAACACCCTGACCGACAGGGTGTCAGGTTGTATTCTGACTCTGTCAGTGGTTTTCTTTTTGTGCTATTGCATTGATTTTATTTTTCCTATTAAACTGTATTTCTGACTTGGAGTCTCTTACTGGTTTGCTTTCAAACCAGTACACCTTCAAATGCTGGAAGCTGCATTTTCTGGGAAAGAAGTCCCCTAGTGACAGGGAGTTCCCTTCACAGGTATACTGTAGGCAAATGGTGAGTGATAATATTTCAGTGTCTTGCTGCAGATACTTTTGGGCTTTTTTAAATCTATAATAGCTTGGAAGATTCCTTGAGAGCTACTTCAAGGCTGGGAATGTTTTTTGGAAATTCATTTGCTAAAGCAAATTTTTTCAACTACCTGAGAAAATTCAAGGCTCTTTTGTGTAAAGAGTGAAAAAAGGTATCAAGGCATGTGTCACCCCTCAATCCTTTTCTAGACAACAGCAGTTTCACAACGGACTTCAACAGAAGCAAACTTAAACTTTCTAATTCACTATCCCAGTTTGCCACAGACAACCTTACTAAATTGTAAAAGTAATGTGGTGAATTGAGTCAATTCACCTAGTTAAATGATTTTAAAAATGTAATCAGAAGAGATGTCTAATTAAAAAGCATTATTAAAGTATATGAACTTCTTTTGGTGCCTGTTTCATATAACCAAAGATTTATCAATATTCATCAATAATATATTCACATGCAGTGACTGTGAATAATGTGATGTTTAATATTCCCTAAATTTTTTAGATAACCTTCATGAAAAGTCATTAATTACAGTATTTATCTGCTACTCAAAAAAGAACATAATATAAAATGAGAACTCAATTTTCCTTTTGACATTTCAAATACAACTAGGTCACATTAATCAATCAATAATATGCTTATCATACACTGCGGTCAATTATATCCCAACTATCAGTGACAGTTTTCTGGCTTGAAATCTGGACACACATACTGTCATGACAACTACATTCTTTTTAGCCCTTTTGTATTTTACAAGCAGTGCTATTGCTTGAAGCCTATCATAAATGTACAAAAAGGGCATCAGATTCTTCCTAACCCAAATTCTGTTTCTGTGTTATTAGTATATTTCCAAAGAATAAACTTTCAGTGCGCTGAAGTCCAAGAAAAATAGGATAAGCGTCCCTTCTCTGAAGAGAAAGTTACACATTAAATAAAACTGACAGCACTACAAATAGAACATTTGCATTTGCTGATTGCAAGGTAGCGATTATAGCTCACCACTTTAATGAAGTCATAAACTAGTTGAGTTTACTTCTTTGGTTTATTGCTTGGTTTATGATAACCTTTTATTTTGGAGTTGTAGCCATATAAACTATGATTATTAATGATATCTCTGTCAAAGATATTATTAATACTGTTTGCCAGGACATTATTTATATTCTGGTCTATCTATAAAGATCAGACAGTATCTCCCAAATGAACTTTGACACAGTTTTAAATAGAACTTCTCACCTTCAGACAAATCATATAAATCTTAACCTTCCTGTTTTCATTGAAATTATTCTGAATGAATAATAGGCTCATAGATCTTATGATACAGTATTTCTACATTGGAAAATACTGACTGGTGAATGGTGTAATTGATAATTTCAACCATACCTGACTCTAATTTCCCTTGAAAATACTTTCTGATAAGGAACAACAGAACATACTCAGTTTTTTGAAGGAGAACTTTTTTTTAAAATTATCTTCTTTTCAAATATTTAGTGACTTAATAACCCAGCATAAAGGCAAATTATGGAAGAAACACTTCAAAAATAAAGTATTCAGAATTTTTATTTTAATTAAATTAATTTTGACATATTTGCTCAGAAAAGGAATTTGTTTTTAATTGCAGAGTTTCCCATGAAATAGAATAGGCAGGTTCTATGAGGCCACAGGCTCAGTCAGGCTAAGGGCACAAGCACTGACTGATAAACCTTCTTCCCACACAGGTTATGGCTTCTGAATAACCATCATCCATGATTTCCTGAAAATGAGAAAATAGGACTTTCCGTATATACTTTTTTTTCATCTTTCTTGCATAAAGTGTGCTCCAACTGGCTCGTAGATGGAGAGCTGAGAAGGGAGAAGATGTGTGAGTTCTCAGCCCTTCCAAGTGGATGATGAGACATATCATACATCTTCCTTTGTAAGTGCCAGCAGCAGAATATGGAAACGAGAGGAAATTTGAATATCAAAAGTCATTCTCCAGTTTACGCACTCTTAAAGCCTGTCACAACACATTCCCAGTAGTAATTAGCTACCCTGTTCCAATTCAGAAACAAGGGTATCACAGAGGTGGTTGAATGACCCTAACTGTTGCAAACTGTTAATTTATTCAGGATAAAAACAAAGAGAAAGGAATTTAAAAACTGTTGTACATATCTAACTGTTCAGTAATAGCTGTTTGCTTGGTTTTATTGTTTTTACATCGTATTTTGATGCTGCTATACTCACTGGGATGTTTAAAGGGTAATATAGTAATAATTTATGAAATAAGATAGTCTGATATGCAACAGTATTCCTAGTGGTGCACTTCGTTTCATATTAGCAATACAAAAATCGTAAAAAGCTGATGGTGGCAGTGGGTTCCCACTGAGACATACCCTATTACAGTGGTATCCATGTCAGCATGTCAGCTTTTTGCTTTTTAATCACAGCTTTGACATTCAGTGACTACAGTGTTTTTCTTTCAAAAATCATATAGGTTTTCACCCGGAAGCTAAAATAATTTAGATGACATTCGTTCTCCTACATTAAAGCCAATTAATGAAAGGAGTTCAGATAACTTCCATTGAGGAAGACAGATGTAGCAACACTATTCGTGTGTGCAGGCTATAAAGAAAAAGCCCTTCCTTAACCCACAGCTTGAGCCCGAGTAGGTGCTGCAATGGGACATCAGAGAGTGGGGAGCATTCCTACAGCAATCTGAAGGTACATTTCTTTTGCCCTCACAAACATTAGTTATGCTACCAGTGCACAAATACACATGAAAATTGTCAATGAAACCTGACCTTTTGATATTTAGTTAATGTAGTATACCCAAAACAAAGGCAAGACCCAGAAATTCTGACCTATACTTACAAAGCTAAAATTAAAATGTTGGTGAGAGAGGTATGCTGATATATTGGTCAGCTCGAATGACCGGACTTCATGAAAAAGGGTCTTTCAATCCCTGGACAAAATCTTAATACTTCAATAGTTTTCTCATCAATTGTAAGAGAACTTGCTCTGAGACCTTTGCCATTGCCTGAAGTGTGGTCAGACTGCCAGCCAGAGCTCTTGCTCCAGAGGGGGCAGAAATCTTCCTGTACAAAGACTTGTTTGGATTTTAGTGATGCTTTGAAAGAGAGATATTGCATGCCCACAGGAGAAAAGAGTAGGAGAGGGGCTTTGACAGATAGGCAATGTGCAGTGGCATAGGCTCTGCCTAAGAATTACCTTATTTTCCCCAACAATGTCTTTAAAATTGTATCATCCTGGTTCTACAAAATCATTGAATCTATTATTCAATGTTTAGTTTCTTTTCTTTACACAGTTTCCGGACTTTTATTATACTACCATCTCCCATCAGGGAGATCATCTTTGTTAGAGTAAACTGAAAATCACTGGTTATGACAAAAAGGAATTCCCATTAACAAGTCATCATCTAATCATTTTAGGATCTTTGTATCCTATTATCAGCTTTCATATGAAATACCATTTCTTAATGACAGGGATTTGACTAATACTGTGTGAACTCTGTTAACATAATTTGAAAGTTACAGCCAAGTGTGTATTTACGGAATAAGGCATCATCTTTTTCATGCTTGCACATAATTTTAGCTTGTGATTTGATCAGCTGTGAATGTTGAAAGTTAATTTTCATCAACTGAGGAAGGAGGAATAGAGTTATGGGCATTTTCTGCTGGATTAAAACATACTAGCATTGAATTCAAGTGGCCTCAAAGAGAATCCGATTTCCTTTCTCTATGTCCACAAAATTTCCTTGGTGGGTGACAGAGACTATCCATTTAGTACTTTCTTTGAGGGCCGTGGTTCAGCTTGTATATGAGATATGTAACTTTTACTGTATTTCAGGTGGTTTCAATGAAGGCCAAGCATTAGGGAGAATCCAGGCCCCTTCAGTCCCAGTCTTAAACCCTATGCAGTGAACTCAATGCCTGATTAATTTCTGCCACCTCCTGCACTATGAAAGGCCATCTTTCTTTCCCTATGTTCCATCTGTTGTCAGTCCAGATCTTACCTTAACCTAAGTTGTGTGAGTCAGCTATCCTAGCTCCCCAGAGTGTGGAAATTATACACTGGTGTACAACATCACCTCATAATTATAAGTCTACATGAAACCATGTTAAAATGGAGAAGAAATTCCTCTCTTCTCTTTATTTTTGTTCTGTATGTCTTGTTCCTCATATCTCTAATTCAGGGATACACCATATGATGCAATACATTTATATTTAATAGCTCACTTTCCATCAATCTGAAGACACATTTCTTAGGTAATAGCTTGGAGAAATGTTCTCCAAGCCAGAAAAACAAATTCAGCAATTTTTTTTATAGTCTTGAAAAGACAAATACAGATTTTGATCCCTTTCTCATTGATGATCTTCATACCATCCTTTCTCACAACTTAAAAAAAAAAATATTTTTAGAAAAGAAAATCTTCTATGGGAAAAAGACACTTGGGATTTATTTAAGAGCTATGTACTCTACTGATGAGTAGATATCAACTAACAGAAAGAGAATTTTGCTTTATCTTTTCATAGGTAGACTGACTCCAAGATTCTGAATGAAGAAAACCATTAATAAATTTATAAGGCTTTTCTTTCTGATTGAATTAAAAATGTAGAGATCCCTATCTGAAATACTATATATATATAGAATCACAGAACTTCAGAAAAAAATTTCCTTTCGATAGACTGTTCACAAGACAGCCTCCCAGGGGCAAAATGCTGGGCAGTAAGGTCAGGCACTGTCCTTTCAGTTGTGTTTATATAGCATCTACCATCAGCTCAGGTGAACAACTGGTGTTCTCAGCTCTAATACCACACAAAGTACATTGTCACAGAGTGAAATAGGTAATATCATAAAATGATAGCAAATAGAGCAAAACTGTCCATATGAGCAAGTTACATATTGTGCTTCAGTATTCTTGGTGTCTTTGTTACAGAAATCCAGGTAAGGGGATAATGTAGGCAGAGTAATGCTAATGAAAGTATTTATTTTGATTTCCATGAGCCTTGCATTATGCTTTTTCTTCCTAATTTGCAAAATCTGTTAATTCACAGTACAGCCCATAGAGTTATTAATTTGAATTAGTGAAGTTCTCTACCTGATTGATTTTAAACCAATTTATATAGGCTTGTCTGTTTAAGCTGTTAATGCTGTTGAAGATTACTATGGTATTACTGCAGCCTACAATATTTCAAAGCTTATGGTGCTGTATCTCACCAAATCCTCAAAAAGGATTTGACTTTCCACACCACTTCTAGTCATCTAAGAGCTGTCACTTGTGAAACGAGCCCCTGAAAGCTTGGGCCAACTGTGCTAAGTGTCAGAAAACAACATTCACTCTGCTGAAAGAGCTAGAGCAGGAATTCAACTACTCAGCATAAAAACAGAGAACACATTTTTATTTCATCTAACTTCAGATACCTGGATAAACATTTTGGTTAATTAAGCTGTGAAACTCTTTGCTGGATTCTGATAGTTTCAGTGATTCATTGTTTAAACTCAACCTGTACTTTCCTTTGTGATTCATTCATTTTAGTGAAGAATTACCCATTTAAAACAAGTACTGATTTTGCAAACGTGAAGAGAATACCTTAAGAAATATAAGTCTCTACTCCGCTGTAACTGCACTGGGAAAATAGATTAGTGTTGTAAATTAACCCACATACAGATTTTATGACTTCTTGCTCCTTAAAACAAAACCAGTGCATGGCTAAGTAAACCATCTCTGAAAATATGTGGCTCCAATTGCTCAGCCAGTGCAGAAAACATTATTAATAACCTCCAGCCTTAGTTTGAAAAGTTTAGCTAATGAGAACAGCCTGCAGAAGAAAGGGAAACAGAGCACCATCTGCTGTACAGCCCTGCAAATGTTCCAGAAAAAAAGCTGCAAGAAAACCGTCTTTACCTTAAGTTTTCCAAATAGTTAGGATATATGGAAGGTCATTGTCATCCAACAGTGCATGACCATGAGCTTTAGATGGACAGAGTCAAAAATTAGAGAGACACATGAAGACCCAGGGTGGTTCAGAGTAAGCTGTCAAAAGCTACAGGGAGAAAACAAAGCATGGACTGTTGTTTCTATGGAGAGACTAGCATGGCAGTGATTTTTAAAAGTACAGAATTTGACAGCCTATATGTGTATATCTATATGCTACTGTATTGACATGTCATTTGGCAAACTCGCTAGCTCAGGCTAAAACACTGTTGTGATATACCACTCAGAAGTTGTGTTAGTATGCCTACACCTCAGGAAAAGGAAAATTAAGATGCTCAGGGGCCGCGTCTCTGTGCAAATCCTCCTCATGGTCAGGAGCCATTTGAAGATGAGCCTTTTGAGGGGTCTTTACTTGTAGAAGTTCTTTGGGGGAATCTCAAAAAGCAGATCAGGCTTAGGCATGCCTGTCACAGACCTCAGAGGATCTGAGAGTTAGGAAAAGTGATGCCAGTGACTCCTGAAGCACCCAGCAAGCCTGAGGGTCACCTGTCTCCAACACATCCAACATGAACCATTGATCAGTACAAGAGTGATGAAAAGTGATTGATTTCTGTCCTATGAATAGAAAAGAAACTTCACATTTCAGACTTCAAAATGGCCAAATCAACATCAAGGCCATCACCCCTAGAAGATGAGGAAAAGCTACCTCTTTTAAAGACTATAGACTTCAAAGCCACCAACTGAAAGAGCACATAAGGTGTGTAATGGCCCCTTCCCAGTCCTGAAGAGAATGAAGGACTCTGCATAAACCTGATATCCCAAGATGATCCCAGAAGAAAGGCTGATTCAACCCCTCCCTACTTTTAAGAGCAGTAGAAAAGTTTTGATTGTTTTCCCTGAGCTCTAAATCATGTTCATGTGTAAGGATATTTTATTGCGTTGACCAGCCAGAAGAAACACAAACTGTTTCTGACTCCTTCTCTTAAGAGGAAAAAGCTGTACTTTGCCACTGTCGCTGCCCTTCTACAGGCCTCTGTAAATAAGAAATTAGAGTTCCTCACATAACTTAATTCATATCAATCATTACTGTTGCGATAAGAAATGACGCAGAGTCCCCAGGCAAGTGCAAGGGAGAGCTGCTTTATTGCAAAAACTCGCCATTTTTAAGCAGTTAGCTGGTTATCAGTTTACATGGTTTTAAGGCAAAACAAACATAATTCAACCAACCACCATACACCATGATGTGAACACGCAATGGCTATATAACATGTTTCTCCACCCCTAATTCAGCTGTGTCTCTTTCCCACAGTCCTTTTCTACTTAGCCGAAGTAACAGGCCTGAGCCATGATTTTACAAAGGCAACAAGGCCTTCATTTTATAAGGTTTTACCTATATGCAACACATTACCAAGTCAGACAGCTCTATTAATAACCTGCAGAGATCTACAATCCATTGTTTGGTCCAGTTTACTAAAGCACCTGGGTAAGGCCCCAGAATGAAAGGATAGTCACGGTCTGGTCTGTAGGGAATCCTTAACTGGATGGAACTGCCATCGTCATCCTAATTTGGACAGAGCTGCTTTTGTCATTGCCATTTCATTTGGACTTTGTGGGCTGCTGCTGTGTCACGATACCATTTATACGATGGTTGGTTTATCTCAGAATTGATGCCCAGCAGCTGAAATTGTATAAAGCAGTGAAGAGCTGTCTTTTGCCATGAAGCGGTGAATTAGGCTGATGGCAACGCATGAGGAGAGGTTGAAACAAATGAGGAGCAGAGGGGAGGAGACAGGTGGGTTTGCAGCCTCCATCATAGCCTCCCACACTCTGAACCAACAGGCTGAGAAACAGTGTAAACATTCCCATCAGGGTGACCCTACGGATGGGATGGTGAGTCTGGGTATCACACACAGACCACACTGGGGAACGCACAGGTGAAGGTGTGAGGCAGGTGGAGAGAACTGAGGATGCTGGCCAGGGAGGACCACAAGTCCCAAGAGGAGCAGCCTACTGTGGAAGTGGCCTGGTCAGCAGCACCCACCAGCCAGGGGAACAAGGGAATACACAGCTAAATCCAGAGAGGAGATTAAAAGGAGTAACAGTCAAGGGGAGGCTAACAACTGGATTTTACTTTAACAGTTAAGCTGTCAGTGAGTAGTGAAAACAACTAGACCGAAAGAAAACCAGTAAAAGCAGGTAGATTTCACCCTAAAACTGACACCCCCAACATATAAAGGAAGCAGAACATTTCAGCACCCGTCTGTCCCCTTCACTGGGCACGTTCACAGGGTTCATTAAGCCCAAGAGAGAATACAGGAAAAGCTATCCTCCTTCCTTGGAGAAATGCAGTACTGTGATCTTTCACACCAGTCTGGGATGAAAACATCTGGATGAAAACTTTTTTTTTTTTCCTTCTGGTGAAGTAACAAAATCAAAATAGTATCATTCAGTTTATTCTGTAGCTATAGAGGCTAAAGAGGTTTAGAAACATCTTATTTCTCATAGCTATTGAATTGCAGGTGTTTTTTCATTTATCTTAGTTTGTATCACTTCACTGGAGTGAGTGACCAGTTGAAAGTCTACAGCATCACACCAACTGTTTTCAGAAAAAAAAAAACATCATGAAAACCTTCTTTAACAAAATGAGGGCTTTGGGCATCAAAATATGGCCACGTTCTTTCTGTTTTACTCCAGACCACAGGACTGTTTTGAATTCACACACACAAAAAAAGAAAATAATGTTATGTTAAATTAATATGTGCTTTCTTAGAAAACTCAGTTTTGCACCAAGTAACTTCTCTCAAAAATATATATATGAAGTTCAAAGAACACAGCTTGTAGTAGTACTCTTAATATAACAAATTTAGAAAGCAAACTAAAAAGCTTGAGATAAACATACATCTGATGCTGTTAGAGTTGCACTGCTCTGCTCCCTTTCCCCTGAGATTCTGCTGAATCCAGGGCTCCTAGATGACTACAAGCAGTAATAGTCTCTTAAAATTAAGACCAAATGTGAAAGAAATGCAAAGCAGTTTGTGAACTCTTCCTGTCCACGGAACCAATTACCTTATTAAAGACTGCCAAACCATTCTGTGTTTTAATTACTGTTTGAGACTTCACTGCATCCTGAAAAATAAAATTCTGTTTCCTTTTCAATTAGTGCCCAAGAGATATTTAAGAACAAAACTGCATGAAAACAATGATAATACTACAGGTTTTATTGAGAAGAGTGCCACTTAATTTCTTTAATTTCATGCATTTCCCAAAAGAACAGAACACGTAATTCTTTGCCTATCCCTTGTTCTCTACAATTCCCAAATGTACTCCCCCAATTTTCAGTCCATAGAGAGCAGGGTGAAGAAAAACAACAACTTTATAGAGAAAATGTTTATTTAAAACCCTTGATTCAAAGCCCTAGGGTATCAAAAGATTAGTTACTTTTAAGGAGTGTACTAAAGGTGACTTTCAGCTACCTCATTATTGAAAAATGCAAAGCAAATAGACCCTGCTATTCAAAGCAGCAAGATAGCAATGCAGAAGCTGTTACAAAGCAAGCTGGTTTGACACCCAACAGACCAGCAGAAAGAGACCCAAATAGGCATTGATAATGACTGTTTCAGTGACAAAACATAAATGCTACATCTTCCAGAGGCAAAAAACCCCTTAGCGTTCTATTATAATCTCCAGATGAAAAAGGAACAGCAGAGAATAAAACTCCGTTGCCCTGTGAGATACCACAAGGATGCTTGAGCATATGATGGACCAGATAAACAGGACCATGAGGAGGAAATCTAGTGGGCATTACTGCCTCTGTCCGAGGTTGCTAGGAGCCAGAGAGCCTCAGTACTCACAGCCATGATTTGTGGGGGTTTCACACCAACCCCTGAATGCAGGGCTGGTGCTGACACCCTGCCTCACTCCAGCATGACTGTGGCCCACACCAGGCACTGTCGTCAGAGCCAGGTGGGCTTGGGGATGCTGCAGGTTCACCCCATATGTCATGTGGGGAGGAGTGGGGCACAAGGTGTGTTGGGTGTGCAGAACCGCACGGAGACCCATGGCCATGGGGCGGAAGCTCTGAATTCAGTGGAGCTGGCTCCAGGGAGAACAAAATGCCTGACAGTATCAAAGGAAAAACAATATTTATTGCACTCATAAGCCATTCCCACAATCTCCTTATAAACCTCAGGACTGGAAATAGTGAGGAAGGGCTACTGTCACTAGACCTTGTTTTTCATTAACATAGTGTGGTAGGATGACCCTGGCTGGACAGCAGGTACCCACCAAAAGCCACTCTGTCACTCCCCTCCTCAGCTGGACACGGGAGAGAAAACAGCACAAAAGGCTTGTAGGTCAGGATAAGGACAGGGAGAGATCACTGACCAGCTAGTGTCATGGGCAAAACAGACTCAACCTGGGAAAAATTCATTTATTACCAATGAAATCAGAGTAGGGCAGTGAGAAATAAAATCAAATCTTAAAAATACCTTCCTAATTTTGTATCAATACAAGTTTGCAACTCAAAGGATTGCTGTATAAAAAGTAATTTACAGGCCAGTTCAAGGACACCCAGACAAAAGCTAGAGCACTCTGATGGAGATAAACTGAATGTACTATTAGTAGCAGAAATGTTTGCATGAAAAAACATCTCCATTCCTTCCAAGTTCACATTATGTTTATTTCCTAGTAATTTGCTAAGATGATATAACTAGACTGTTAACTTTAAGGAAAAAATAAACTGCAAGACACAAACTGTTCTGAACCAGGTACTAGCCTGGCCAGCAAGGTTTCTCCTTGTTGCTGTCTGAAGAGAATGGGCATTATGTACTTTCCCTGAAGAGTTTGATTTTCAATAATTTTAACAACAAAAACAGGCACAAACCGACATGCAGAACGTTCCCTCTGAACATCATGAAACATTTTTTTTACTGTGAGAGTGACCAAGCTCTGGCAAAGGTTGCCCATGCAGGTTGTAGAGTCTCTGTCCTTGGAGATATTCAGAAGCCAACTGGACACAGTCCTAGGAAACAGCTCTATGTAGCCCTGCCTAGGCAGTGGGGTTGGAGGTCCCTTCCTACCTCAATCCTTCTGTGATTCTAAGATGTTTTTAGAAGTTCTAGGAGCTACTCTCCTAGTTCTGCTGCTTACGCTCTGAAAGGTACTTACTCAGTTTACCAGCTATTTCATATCCATGAAAAGA
Organism: Eulacestoma nigropectus; assembly: GCA_013397775.1. NCBI lineage: Eukaryota > Metazoa > Chordata > Aves > Passeriformes > Eulacestoma > Eulacestoma nigropectus. The sequence continues at coordinate 724,314 of VZTE01004972.1, read as the reverse complement.
GGGTGCAACATCCATCATTCAAGTCTCAGAAATTACTTTTTTATTTCTATGTTGAATCTGGGTATTAAAAAACTAGAAGATGGGGGAAGGAATGTTCTTTTCTTTGTATTACACATGTACAGGCAACTGTGCACAAAACAAAGAGAGAAAGAGAGACAGGGGTAGGGGTATTGATTTTTTGTTTGACTCAATACTCTATCACAGCCTCTCTGAACCGTGTAGCATGACTCCAAAGCGAATAAATGACTGGTTTATCTCCTTTTTTTTGGCAAGACATCACTCCAACACTCCAATCTCCAAGATACCAGCTCTAAAATGATATTATGGTATTTGTGCTTACCAGTGAACTGATTTGAAAAGCAACACTTCTTCCCACCACCTCCCTTCTCCATTAAGGGGGATACAGTGCTCTAATTTTGGGAAAAAGTTAAGAACAAAAGAAATTAGAACTGTGTTCATTACTAATTAAAATGTTGTTTGTAATGTGAAGGCATTCAACTAAGTCTTCTGCATTCAGAAACAAAATATATTTGCATCACATGAGAGTGGTGAAATACTTTCTTGTCTATTAGCAAACCAGAAGAAAGTTAAGCAAACATTGACCAAGTATAAACATTTCAAAATCAGCAGATCTAGACAATTTACAGTAGGAAACCATGAAAGAATTTCTGGAAGAATGCGGCTGTTAATAGGTTCAATAAATCTTATAATGCCCAGAAAATTCCACAGAACAACCTAAATAATTTTAATGTTATTTAAAATACTGAGTAACTTTTAGTTAAGACTACTATGAGACTATTGTCACACCAAAAAAAATATTTTAAAAGTTGCAATACAATCATCTGGAAAGAAACTAAAAGAAAATACTACAATCAGAAGTAATCAATGTGCTTTCCAGGAAAATAAAGCTTGTCAAAAAATATGATATTTATTCCTGGATATATTTTTTTGTTCCATGAAGCTGAAATTATGCTATGCAGAGAAAAACCAGAAACACAAAAAAACCTGCAAGATTAACTGGCCACTCTAAACAAGTAAGATATGATAGAAAATCCTTATCAAAGAGCTGTTTCCAGTGATGTTATGAAGGACAACATTATTAAAAGCTTTCACTGGTAATTTGGAGGTAAATATAAAATCATGGCTGGTGAAGTTTGCAGATGACAATACCTGGTAAGATGATAAACAGTGATAACAGCAGCAATTCCACAGCTGAATCTGCATCACTGCGATGAAATGGCATTAGGCTGAGCTCATTTTAACAAAGACAAATGCCCCCACAGCAAGGAACGAAGATCTAAGCCCAGGAATGGAAAGTATGCTAACATGAGCACTCAATGTACAAATTCACAAATGACTAGGAAAATTTTACCTATGTATTAAAATTACCAAATCCTTAACTATACTGAAATCCTGTATACCATATTTTATGCTGTGCCCATACTTTAAGGAGGCTTCTGGAAAACTGATGAAGGTATTAAAAAGAGACACAAAACCTAAGAGATGTGTTTGAGTAAAAGTTCATGAACTCAATTTGTTTGACTTATCCAAAACTAAACTGAGAAGTGATTTGATTACTACATTTAAGTATCAGCACAAGGAGAAACTGCAGGATATTAAGGACCTCTTTACCCTAGAGGGGAGAAGCATAAAAATAATTCATGGCTGAAACGTAATACCTGAAGAAATTCAAATGAGACACAAGGCACACACATCACTGTGAGAACAACGAACCATCGCAACAAACAGGCAAAGGGAAGCATTTTCTTTCTTCATGCGCTCAGACCAGGACTGGACATCTCTCTGAAAGGCATGGGCTAGCTGGACACAAGTTATGCTTTGGTCAAATAAATTATCGGGTTCATTACAGCTGTAACAGGGAGAAATTTGATGGCTTGTGATATACGACTGATGAGACTAGAGGAACTAACATCCTCCCCCCGCAAGGCCAAACTTTATTAATTGATTTATCAGTGCTTTATGTTGCCATCCATTGCTGGGGTATCTGAGCACTTTCATATTAAATCAATAGCAAAATCCTTAATGGACTTCAAGGAGCTTCCAAAACGTCTACTTTCAGGAGTAAAATTAATTAGGGGAGGATTTCTGAAGAGGTCAGAAGGTCTGTATTCATCCTTCTTGTTAAAGACTGCTGTATTTCCTTTGTGCTTATGTAGTATTTTGAAGCAGTGAGCCAGTGATTTCAGTCAGGCACAGTACTGCTAAATGGTTCTGTTCAAGAAAGTTCAGTTTGTCTCCTCTAATGCCTGCCAAGGTGCCAGCGGGTATCACGACAAAATTCTCTCAAATTTCCAGTGCTGTTTAGGGTAATGAACACTTGCTTTACTGACACACAAAAAAATTTGCATCCTCAGAGAATCATAATTTAGACGAAAATGAAGAGTGCTGGTATGCACAAGGCACCACATAATCTACTCCTTAAAAATTACATCCTTTCAGAGACACAATACTATTCTGTCCGGAGAACAAGCACTTTCATATCTAACAGTTATAAATTTATGGCATAGGATGTGGTGTTCTCAAAATATATGTATTTTGCAAAAAGGTATTAATAGAAATTTGGACTCTAAAATTTATAAAAATACTTAAGTATTTTTTATACAAACACATAAAACTTCCCAATGTATTCTTTGACAAATGTACACTAATAAAGTGACTTCTAATTAATTTAGAGACTGCTTGACGTCTAGCACATAAAAATACAGCAAATTTGCTAGCTGCTTCATTTTTCTTACTATTTCATTTTTCTATTAACAATAGCAAACTGTTAATGCTTTATTTTTCAAGTTAAATCAATTTTCATTAATTACACCCTATCCTTCTGGGCAAAGAATAATCAAAACAGGCAAAATAGGATTACTGCAAAAATACAATATTGATCTAGTTTTTAAGCAGTATCCTACCATCACTAATTTTTGCTCAGTTTATTCATTGTTTTTATGGACCAGTGAAGAAGGTACTTCTCAAAATCCTGTGTGTTTCAATGGGCTATTTCCAGATGTTCATTTTTCAGCCAGAAAAATTTTATACTGTGCACTCTACTGCATTCTGCAATCCCTCTAAAACTTTGTTTGGGCCTTTTGAAGTCATAAATCAATTTTCTCTCTTCGTACCTTCACAGAAAGAAGAGTTGATTGAAGATTACTTCTTCCTTAGAGGTTGTCCAGCACCTACAGGAACAGGGCAGAACAAGTCTTTCTCTGCACACCAGGTGTCCTGGCAGCCAGGTGCTCATGCTGTTCTCCGAAGGCCTGCTGAGCCCGTCTGCCTCAGGCAAGCAGAACGGCTCAGATCACCTCCTTTTAATTGTAATGGCTTCAACAGCCAAGCTTTCTTCCTGAAAGCATGCCTCTAGTAAAAAGCATTTATCTCTACAGAAAAATAAAGATGGTCAAAATTTTGTAATAGTCTATACAAAGCTGAAAGGGAAACTAAATTTATTCCCCAAGTTACAATCAAGAAACACACAGCACTGCTTATGAACTACACTGGGTCAAGAACATGCTCAGCTGCCCAGACGTGCTCATGCAGTAGCTTTTTTTAGTGGAGAAAGCAGCATGCCTGCTCCAGGGAACCCTTCTGGCTTGAACTACAAGCCAGAACATCAAACAGTTCTGAAAGCACAGACCTGGTGGCAGAAGACATTCAACAGCCAGCGAGATCCAGAAAGACCAGAAAGGTAGAGTGACACCAGCTCCTGGAGAAGACAGGCAGCAAGTAGACTGGAGGGGTAGTGAAGAAAGGAGACAAGCCAGGAACAGCAAGCAGAAAGGATGAGAGGCAGTAAACCCCCAGTACTTCAATTTTACCCACAAGACTGGTAAATAATATCAAATCAAAAGACAAACATATGTAACACACTTTGGGTAGTAAAATTGGGGTTTTTTATTTCTTGGGCTTAGATCTGCAGTCCAAATTCATCTTGAATAACACTATCCATGGCACAAAAATGTAAAACAAAAGAATAAACTAAAACATAGCAAAATATTTTAAAATGAAAAAAGTAGCAATACCAGTGACTAGTCAGAACTGCATTGAATACTTGACAGAAGTTATATCCAATAGGCAATCAGACTTTCCTAGACACCAGTGAGACACAGTAGGTCAGCATTATAAGGCTAAAACATCAGCTTTAATTAAATTTGATTTCCTAGTCTTAAACCATGAGTTAAAATTGATTATATTGCTTTAATTTTCTTGGAAGCCTAAAAAAACATACCCTAAATACTGATTAATTCAACCACAAAGATTTGCAGTTTAGGATAACTTCTATATCTACTTTTGTATTCCAAAGCTATTCTTACAAATATTACAGACTGATTTAATGTGAATTACTCTAGTAAAATGTGTACAGAAATGACTGGCAGAACATTAACATTCATAAGACATAGAAGAAAAAATGGACCTGTTGAACCCAGATTATAATTCTGAAAATGAGGGCATGATATTAAATGACCCAAAGAAAGAACAGGAGGGGAAGTGAGGGTAGTAGAAAATGCTAATAAATGCCCATCTCAGTTTAATAATTTAATACAAGCCACATAAAATAGAAAGGCCACTTAGGAAGGCATAAAAAGCATTTTTAGCCATCAGTGTTCAATGCTAGTAATGAGAAAATTAAAGACAGCACAATCTAGCACTTCTCCAAGTGGTGAGAAAGCCACACGTAAGCCCCATATTTGCACTCCACGGCCTTAGAGAGGTCTGAAGTGCAGAAACAATCCCTAGCAAATGAACTTCACAAACTCTCTCCTTCCCTTGCAAAACTCTGTTTGGTTTCAAGTGAACATTTATGAAAGCAAATTCCCAAATTTTTGCTTTGCTCCAAGGAGACAAATCAATAAATCATCTGTGGAAAAGAGCACAGAGGAAAGGAAGGGGAATTTGAGTGAGAATATTAGTTCAACAGGTACCTTGAAAAGTAGTCATAACACTTAAAGACTATAGGCTTAGATTACATGCTTAAAGGCTTCAACAGACTTACTCTGGGAATGTAACATGCCTGTATTTTACAAATTTGGTTCACTCTTAAAACAGCAACAAACTATATCAGACTTGAGAAGTTCTGCTTTTGCAGACCTGTTCTGGTAAAACAGTGCAAGGAAAGAGTCCTGATGTCTAATCTATGTGTAAGGGCCATGACCCATGTTCCTAAATGAGGGTGTTAATGTGCTCATCTCTGGCTTTGACCCAGACTCTGAAATTGGGTTTTGGTTGTTGGTTTTTAAGGGTCATGTAGAATTCTAAAGACAGCAGGCCAGGAACTAACAAGAAAATGCGAATAACTGCATCATTTCCCTTCCCCTTTTAGCACGACCATTAAGAAACAAGTAAAACTAGCACAACAATACAGCAGCAAGAGGGCAGCTATTTCTAGTTTCAAAGAGTTTAGATAGGGTGATACTAAGGATCTACACTGACAAGTTACAGTTCTTTTCCTTGTAATTCACAGTAATCAGTCTTCTAAGAGTTATCTGCCCATCCTTCCACATAAGGGGCTGACACAGGAAAAGTCAAATGATTTGACGAACCAAGGACACTAATCCTTACATCCATCAAATAGGAAATTAGATTCAAGGATAGAGAACTATTTCAAAATAGTTAACTGTATCTGAGAAATTTGTAGTTCTCTAGCTTCTGTTGTGAAAAACTGTGCATTCCTTGTTACCTCACTATTTTACTCCTATGGATTAGCTGGAAACTAAAATAAGGAAATCAAATAGAAGATGGACACCTTAGAGCAGCCTTCCAGTACCTGAAGGGGGCCTACAAGAGAGCTGGACAGGGACTTTTTACCAAGGCATTAGTGACAGGATAAGGGAACAGCTTTAAACTGGAAGAGGGCAGGTTTAGATTAGGTATTAGGGAAAAAATTCTATACTGTGAAGATGGTGAGATACTGGAACAGGTTGTCCAGAGCAGCTGTGGATGCCCCATCCCTGAAAACGTTCAAGGCCAGGTTGGATGGGGCTTTGAACAACCTGGTCTAGTGGGAGGGTGTCCCTGCCCATAAGAAGGGGTTTGAACTGGATGAGCTTTAAGGCCCCTTCCAACCCAAACCATTCTATGATTCTATAATCTCTAAGTGGAAATACACTGGGTCCCTGGTTTGTGCAACTAAGGTGGCACCCAGATACAGGATATAGGATATGCATTTAAAATCCAAATTTAAAAGAACTGATGACCATTTCTTTGATTAAAGAAACTTGCAATCATATAGATCAAGCAGGCAGGCAGCAGCCATGCATCTGTCATAACAGATATTCAGGGAAGAAACTACCAGATGATCACTCAAGGAACATAGTGACCTTACTAATGGCTGCAAAATTCCTCCTACCTGAACATCATCAAATAGCAGTCTGAAGTTAAAGAAAAAATAAAACCCAACCACAGCAAGAATACAGGTCCTCCTTTAATTACAGGTTTCTGCAAAGACACCTGTAATAACACCTCCTGCAATTTTCATAAGCATTCAAATGAATGAAGAGCTTAGTGATAATCTTTTAAAAGCAGTGCAGGGAAAAGGCAGAAGGGAACATAAAGAAGCCCTGCAGAAATTTGCCAGCAAATATACAGAAGATGCACATTCATAAGTTTAAATGAGGACTCTCTCAAGAACTGACTGCAGCTGTGCATAAAGCAACCACAAAACTGAAGAGACACAACTGAACTTTAACACAAGAATTTCCAATTACGTAATATTCCTTCAAGAAACTTAAAATTTTCATAGGCCCATAAAGGCTTGAAAAGGCATTGGAGACCAACATATCTTGAATTTCATGACAACTTTGGAGGACAAACTGTTCTTATATAGATCCACTAAATGGTTATGAGAGATTTTGAGAACTACTTTAAAATGAGATTTCCTCCTCACCTCCTGAAGTGGAAAATTCACTATTACCTCTGCAAACATCATCTGTTTTGAAACCTGAGTAACAATTTAGAGTACTCTACTAGGACTACAATGCAATTGTGAGGCAACCTGCATTTCTGTAGGAAATTATCCTTCATTACTTAAGATTTGGCACTTGAATACAGAAAGTAAGTTGTCAAATGTTTCTCTTTAGTGTTAAACAGATCAAACAACATTTTTTGTTTTCCTAAGGGAACCTAGGGTGCATACACTCGTGTTTAATTGTTTTTTACTTGCTGGGTTCATGCTTTGCCCATTTGGACAACTTGAGCAAATAACTTGGCTGTTATTTGTGCAAAACTCTGTAGGAATTCCACTTATTCTTCTCAAATATACAGAAAAATGCAGCTGGACAAAACTGAAATTCCAAAGAGAAAGAGAAGATATTCGAAGAGATTAGAAATAAAACAGAAAAATCAATTCCAAGTTCCTGTGCATAGAAAATTGCTCAGACTGACAGCAACAACCCCATAAGACAGATAACAAGATCTTTTGCAAGATCCATGGTGATGAGAAGTACCTTCCCATTACTCCATACTTCTACTGTCTCTACTACAGAAGAATCCACTTTCTGCTAATAAAAGTCATACTTTCACATTACAGTTCCCTGCAACTTATTTTAACACACAAAATCACTGGAGCTGTTTCAAATGCCATCCATTCACAAAGTGGTGAAGTGGGCAGGAAAGCCATGATAACTATCATAATCACATTAGATACCGTAAGACAGCTCGTTAAAATAATAACTATTCAAAACTGATAATTTACTAAAAAAATCTGGACAAAACCCCTCTACATTCATTTAAATTATACATGAGTATTCCACTTAATCAAGTAAAAAAAAATCATACTGTCAGTAAATGGATATTTTTAAACCTGTTTGACAGTTGAAAATTTTTTAATTTGAACCATAAAACAGACAATGAAAAATAAATTAAGACTTCTAAGAAGCAGAAACTCTATATATGTCTATACATTTGGAGACACCTTTATAAACCAGGCAGAAGAAACCAGAAGTCTAGTGTTTTCCTACAGACAAGCTGAAGTACCTTACTGCTCAGTTTCTCCCCATTTAATCTGCCACAAACACCATCACAGCCATGAGTTAATAAGCAGCAGTACTTCATTCCTATTTCCACTCAAAAAAGGAGCCCAATAATGCATATACAGCTAACACATCACACCTTCAGTTGTAGCTCTTACATGTTCTACTTCTAAACCTTCCAAGCAGACACAGACCATATCCTCCTCCCACCAGAAGATTGCAGCTATTTCCTTTTCCATGCTGTGTAGACAGAAGTATAATTTGGGAGGAGGAAAAGAAAGGCAGCTGGCTTCTCAGTCATCCTGTTACGTAAAGTGTACAGATGGAAATGTGGAAAGCCTGTGTGGTTGGAGTATGTCTGGTATGGATAGACATCTGGTACAAATTAAGACATACATTGACAGTTCAGTCTTCCAAGCAGCATTTTGCCAGAAGTTTACAATGTGACCAAATTTAGGTCAAAACCGGCACAAGAGAACTACATACTCTTTTAAAATATGTATAAAATAAGAATAACGAAAATTACTTTTTCCCCCTCTAAACCTCCTTTCTTAACCTTTCTAAACTTAAACCAAAAGCTTTCCAAAACCAATTCAACGGGCATTAAAGGTCACCTCAGTCTAAATTTTGGCAAAACTAAAATAACTGGACAGATATTTCCATAAGGCTTATACAGCCTTATTAACCAGCAGCAGCACAAGCACCAGACATAGGGATGTTTCAGTCTCATTAAGGGATAGCTTGCTTTTCATACTGTCTACAAAGAGTGACAGAAGTTCATCCAAATAAGATAACAACATCTTCACAGAGATCTCTTTACCATGAGGCTGTGATCCCTTTAAAAGAGACAGAATATGGTACCGTGACATAGAGACATATCAAGCATGAGGAAGACAGATTTATCTTCAGTTAACCCGAACGTACATTTCCTGATGTTTACATTTTACACTTTATAATAACATCACAATAAATAAATAAAACATTAAAATGGGATTCCTAAGGTCTGTAATTTGTTAGGTCCTATTTTTTTGGATACTTACTATGTTTGTAGAAAAAGCAATGTTTCTAAAACTAGAGAGCAAGAAGGATTCCCAAGCTAGATGTAAGCTCCTACACTTCTAAGCATGTAAACTTACAAATCATGTATTGAAATGTTTGGGACCATAACTGGTTTCTATCACATTACCTGGATTCCCAGTCTTTTTAGTGTCTCCAAATGTTTCCCTTGTAAGGCAGATTTGTTTTTTTGTTTGTAAAGGTATGTTGTTTTGTTTGTAAAGTAAGTTGTTTTTCTAAATTTAAAACACAGGCATTAAAGAACTAAAAATGTATTTGAAAGAGACAAATACTCTGGAGAATTACTTAATGGAAGCTACTTGCTTTTCTTCAAGTTTTCCAAAGTGTTCATGAGTGTTACCTGGAGGTAACCTGAGGTGAGCAGTTTTCATTTATATTAAAAAAATTAATCAAAACCTATGGCATAAGGACATATTTTGCTATTTGTAATATGCTAAGTAAACATTTCAAGACATAAGCACAAAGTAAGAATTTTTGTTCTACAATAAGCATCAATATTAATTCTTTTTGTTCTACTCCCCCACAAAAATTGAAATTTAAGTGGAAAGACGGCTTCTAACGTCCACATTCCTCTTTTTTTTCTTAAATGGCCCATTAGGTTTTAAGAGTATCTTGACATGTCTACAACATACTAAAAATAAATTCAAAACTGGAAGTTTCTGCAAAGACAAACACAAAAACAGGTTGAAAGATTTTTTAAATACACACAGTACAAGTAAAAAGGAAAGCTGAAGACAAATTGATATAAAAATCAGTATTTATGTAAAAAAATAATGCACTGCATATTGTAAAATCAGTCAGTTACAGTATTCACCTTCACACAGATTTCTACATTTTCAGGCCTCAAAAGGTTACACAGCAAGGAAAAGAGACCTACTTGAGAGGCAGACTGCTTCCTAGACTCCATCCCAAAAATTTATACCCTGAACCCGCAGGGAAATTAGAAGCAGGATACAAACTCTGCTGACAGTGGAGTGTGTTTTTGTACTGCTAAAGCATTTGTCCAGCTCACGTGGATCTGGAAGTCAGAGCCAATCTATCTTTGACAAGGAAACAGCCACAAAAATCAAGCTTCTAAAATAGGGCTGGGACGAAGGTGCAAGTCAGTGAGTGGATCCTCCATGTTCAATACACAGGAACTTTCCTGGAATCCAAAACCTCACTTTATGAAGACTTCATCTCACTTAGGTTATCTAAGTCCAAATATACCTTACAAATACATTTCATACCATGCAAGTTTAAATATTTTACTGCAACACTAGAATTCAGCCCTTTTCTTTATGTTTTCCTCTGGAGAAAAAGTTCGTATGACTTAAACAGAAGTTTTTCTTTTTTCACTAAGATAATTGGAGAAAACCTAATCCTTACCTGTTGTAAATCACTATCACCCTATTGACACTAATGCATTAATGTAGTTGAGGGTCTGCCCCAAAACTATTTTAAAGCCATTTATTAAAAAAATATAACAGGATATATTCTCTAAGAAACCCATCTACTACACAGTCTGATGAGGCATCAGAACTCCTACTACAGCTCTTCACTTTTAGGTACTACATACTCTGTAACAATAATCAAGTAATAATTCCTAGCATGGAAATACAACAGCAACAGCTTTCCACCATTGGGCTTTTTTTCTACTTCCAAAATGCCCTATAAAGCTGCAAAACCATGAAATTTTTAGAAAGTATTTAAGACAAGCAGTTTCAAGCTGGATTTTTACTTAAAAACCCCTCAGTTCTGCTCTACATTTTGGTGCTAATGGCTCTACAATGTTGAAACAAATTATTTTTAATATAAAGTCTCCATATTTACTAACAGAGAAAACTAGTATCACATACTAGCTATTAATTTCTCAGAAAATCGTACAGTGTGCAGTTTACATCTGAGACAAACGAAACAAGATTGTCAAAACAGTACTTCAGTGTGTAAGAGATGAACATATAAAGGCACATACAGATTGTCAATGACTACAATACGTTTCTTTGATAAGCGAGTATTTTCTGCACTTGTAAACAACTTTGTTTACATAAAGGCTCACACCGTTAAAGTGAGGTTAGTGCTGCTGACTCAGTTATTGCTACATTCACAGTTTAAGAGAATTTTAGACAATATATGAGGTACACTCCCAAACAGAGCCATCTTCGTTTCTTCCTTGTTCATTTTTCATTAGATAACTGAATTATGCAGACTAAAACTACTGACCATAGAAGCCAGTGACACCCAAATCATCAGATCCGAGATAAACATTAGCACTGATTAAACTTCAGAAGACCAAAAAGTCACCTTTGCAGAAAAAAGTTCCTGTTCTTCATTACATGAATATTTTCTTCATTTTTATGTATGCTAGTAAACTTTTTTCTGGGCACACTAAGAGCCCATTCAAGCTGTAATAGAATTCTTGCACCTTTTGACCAGTTACGTTAATTCAGTCTCCTTCAGCTAGGAGTCAAAAATCACCTTCCCTTTGATCTTCTGGCATACAAGTCTCTTATGCTTTTTGTTAGCTGCTTTATGAATACTTTGTACACTCTTCCACAGTATGTATGTGTGGTTTTCTGTAATTCCTGTTCTAGGGGCTGCAACAGCGAATGAACCAGGTCATCTCCAAACGAATACTGTAAAGAGGTTAAGAAAATTTCAGGTTAATATGGAAGATTGCCATTACTCAGAGGTATTAGAGTTTTATAAAAACTATTTTATGCATCATATTTGCTGTCTATAGGCTAATTAAATGTTTTCAAGAACTCTCAAGTGCTTCTGAATGCAGTAATTTAAAAACACCTCTAAATTATAGAAATGTACTCTCATGCTTTCAACAAACCTAAAAAGAAAGATTTTTTTTTTTTTTTAATGTTAAGCAAATGAATGTATTCAGAGAGGCAAGGACACAAACACATACTACGTTTAACAGGGGCATGAAATAAAGTTGTCATTAACTCAACAGTGCAATGTTTTTTATAAACAAATGCTAAGTTAAAACAGCATTTTGAAGTAACATAATTTTGTTCATCTTATTACCATTGAATCAGTAGTGGTTTACGTACTTTCTCTGACATGTTCATATACAAAATGGGACCATAAATAAAAGGAAATAATTTTTTCTTCTATTTTTGACAATGCTCAAAGGAAACAAAGAAATCATATTTTTATGGAAACACAATCACTTTCCCTGCAATGTATTCTCAGACCCCCAAAAGTACTCTTCTTCATTTTTATATCTATATGACAATGTGTAATAAAGCAACATTAAAATATACTACTGATTTTTGTAGGTTATACACACACAGTAGCCTGCTACATTAAAATGTGCATCAGTGCTAAGTTTTACAGCTCTTCAGTGAGTATACAGATGTAATGATAAATAGTTTATTAGATGACTTATTTGCAGAATGAAGTCACTGTGCTTAGTATTTAAAGGAACAGCAAGGTATTAATACACTGAATTTCTGAAAAAGGTCAAAACACAGTATGTAAAAAAAATTTTTACAATCTGAATCTAGATACAGTTAAGTATTAAAATGTTGCAGTAAATACATACAAACTTCGGGAAGAAAGGATTTTTCCTGCACCTTAAAATCTCCAGAAAAATGAAGCTTCTGGTGATGGCTTGTTCGGCCTGGAGAAAAATATTGTCCCTCACTACTCTGCACTGGGGTGGCCTCACCTTGAGCAGTGTGTGCAGTTTTGGGAGCCATAATATAAGAAGGATATAAAGCTATTACAGAATGTCCAAAGGAGGGCAGCAAAGATGGTGAAGGGCCTTGAGGGGAAGCTGTGTGAGGAGCAGCTGAGGTCACTCGGTCTGTTCAGCCCGGAAAAGAGGAGACTGAGAGGAGACCTCATTGCAGTTACAACTTCCTCGTGAGAGGAAAAGGAGAGGCAGACACTGATCTCTGGTCTGTGGTGACGAGTGACAGGACCCGAAGGAATGGCCTGAAGTTGTGTCAGGAGAGGTTTAGGTTGGAGATTAGGAAAAGGTTTTTCCCCCGGAGGGGGGTTGGGCACTGAACAGGCTCCCCAGGGAAGTGGTCACAGCACCAAGCGTGGCACAGCGTTTGGACGATGCTCTCAGGCATATGGTGTGACTCTTGGGGATGGTCCTGTGCAGGGCCAGGTATTTGGATTTCAGTGATCCTTGTTGGCCCCTTCCTGTTCAGATATTTTAAGATGTCCAAATGCTCATGGAAACAGTTTACTGGGTGATTTATTAAATAAATGAGATTAAAGCCTTTTAAATAAACACTGACAACTACAGGCATTGTTTTAGAATCCTAACCTAGACATAGTCTACACTCTATTTCAAAAGATGCTCATCAAAACGGGAATATACTGGAACTCCATCCAAACAATAAAGGAGAAACTGGTGAAACATCGGACATTACTCAAAAGAGAAAAAAATTACTTTGTTGCAATCAAGATGAATGTCAACATACCTACAAAATACACTATAGATAAACATATATAAAAGAATAACTAGTACAATGCAAAAAATACTTACATTTTTTATTGCTTCATAGACAGCCCTAAAAGTCGGTTGTTTATCATCGTGGTAAACACCTCTGTTTCCATGAAGAATAAATATACCTTCTTCTTCAGCTGCCCTACAATTGCTTCCATAGATGCAGTGGTCAGGCCGGTAATTCCATTGGCAAGGAAAGACATAAAGACTTTCTGTGTGGAAAAATGAGAGCTCTGGGTTAAGTATCAAAATTGTTTCAGAAAATAAACCAATCTTCTCTTTATTTATTTATGACTGCTTTATAAATTTCTGTGCAGTTGTTTTGAAGTCTAACAGTTAATTACACTCTAGCAAGCTCCAGCACTGTCTCTCAATTGCTTTCAAAGAATTAAAGAATAGTCCCATGACTGCTTTCACCCAAAAGCCTGCTAACAGAATATTTTCCTGGATTTTTGAACACCATGGAAAAGGTAACTTCCCAGTGTTAGACTTAAAATCAAGGCGGATTTACCTGGATTGTGAAAAAACATAACGTTCAATAGATCCTGATCACCCCACGTTATGTTCAACTTGTATTTCTTCAGTAACGGCATAAGAATTTCTCCCCATCGTAACCGGACTGGTGTCATATCATTCTATTAAACAAAACGAAGCAAAACAACACACATTCAGGACAGTTATACCTATAGGGAAGGAAATGCCTTACAGAATCCCAGTAACTTGCACTTCAAAGTTACAAATCTCAAATGTATAGATGACTTTTTCCTTTTAAACCAACAAGCCTATCTAAGGAAAATAGTTAGGGACGCTTACAATATGCTTTATTTCTCAAGTATTAACTTACTGGGAAAACTTCCCCCAAACATCTTAAACCAAGAATTCTACAAAATAGCAAGGAGTTTTTTTATACAACAGTAGGATCTAACACCAAAACTGCATTTAAGTCATGCAGCAAGTAGATGGGGAGTATTTAAATATCCACACTTCACGCAATTTCTCTCTTAATCACAGAGTGATAATATACACAGGTTCTAATGCTAACTGGAAAAATTCAAACCAGTTAAACAGAAAATTAATTCTTAAATAGTTCCAAACACATACACACAATAAATACTGGCTACAAAGCAGTGTACAAAAATACAGAAATCCTTCAAAGGTTTTCAGAAGCATTTTCATCGAGTTGAACTTATTTTTTTTAGTTACTGAACTTGAATTTCCACGTCAATGGGACAACTTTTCACTAGCAAAAGTCAGTAAGAACCAACACCACAGCTGTTACTAAAGTCCCAAATTCTTGATTTAGCAGAATCACTTCAAAAGAAAAGGAGTTCTTCTAAGGTTCTGGTTGAGGAGCAGCTACTTGGAGTAAATTGGCCTATACCAAATTCTATGTTAACAAAGGGATTAAAATCTGCAGTTTAAATGGTCACATATTCTACACCTAATCTCTTACCTTTATACCTTATTCAAGATCAACTAGAACAGAAAAGGAACAAGGCTGCTCACTTTGTACCCTGTACTTCACAGTTTTGAGAGTGAGGATGGAATAACAGTAAGTCCCACAGAGGGATAATTCCTGAACAAGTACCAGTATTGTACCCGTGCTTCTTTTTAACCAAGTTGCTAAAAAGAAAATTATATTAGAGCTCAAACACAGTTTGGGATTTGCATACAGGAATATCATGTTAAGAAACAGATTACCAGGAGCAAAATACTCAGTTTGAGATTTACAGTATCAAAGAATTCCTTCTCTGAGCTTTACATTGACGAAGTAGAAAGCGCACAAATTAGCAGCTCAGTTTTACTCTTTCTTCAAATCATTTCAGCCATCAAATATGAAGAGCTTTCAGAACTGAAGACTAAACCAAGAAATACTACAAGATTTCAGACAAGAATTAATATGAAAAAAGATCTATAGCTTCTGTTATGTAAGAAGCCAAACAGAATATTACAGTCCCTTCTCTCCTAAAAAATTTATGACGATGATTGCCTGCAAGTATAGAAATGCACAAGAAAATTGTTCTCTAGTAAGACTTATAATTAGGCTCAATACAATGTGATTAAATGAAATAAAACACAGGCTTTAACACTAAGCTAAAACCTTCCAAAAAAAAGCAAATAAATTAGACTGAATTACCGTCGGTAAAGATTACTCCCTCACCTGAACTTTGCAATTTACAGAATACTGACCTAAGGTTTAAATTTAGACAAAATGCTAAGAATTAAAAACAGAATTAAATTACCTCACTCATACCAGGATAATCATGGTAAGAGAATATATAGTAGCAAATAAAGTTTTAGAGCAACCTGTAGAAATAGAAGCTTAAATTGTTACAAGTCATTATTTAACAGAATTTTCTTTTCACTTGTAGAGTTTTAATAGCAGAGAAATCCAGAGGATATCCCAAGAAGATGCAAAGCAGGTAACAACATGCATCATATAGACATATGTCTAGAAGCAATACCACTTGACAAATAGTGCTGTCAGATTTAAGAACTGGAAATTGTAATATTTCCATAACTTTTGCATAAATAGAAAAGAGCTATATATTAATAAAATAGCAGTGATATATAATAACACCAGTGTAGGAGCAAGAGAAAATACTTGAATAATTACTTGTTTTCCTTCTTTAAAATATTCTATTGTAAATTGCAGTGAGGTGAAACAGCCTGAGAAGTAGGATGCTGATAGAACTGTTTATCAGAAGTTACTCAAGTAAAAAAAACTCAAAGAAAAAACTCTACAATAATTTGAGAATCTCCAGAATATAAGCCTTCTCTCCAGTATTCCTCAACATGCAAAGAATGTCAGAGATTTGAGAAAAAAACCCCAAATGATAGTAACATTTCTGTGATGCCATCAAACTGATACAGACAGACTCCTAAGAACTCTCAAAACTCTACAATTGAGCAAAAGAAAATGTATAAGAAAAAAATATATGCAGGGACATCAAAGTATTTTCTGACACTTCGGGTTGTTTTTTTGTTCGTTTAGCTTGGTCACTACTCATTTCTGTACCAGAAAACTTCTGCCTGGCCAAGGCTGAAGTCAGATTTATAAAAGCTTTGTATTACTGTTTTCTAAATTCTAGGAAGAAAATATAAAGCAGAGGAAAAATTCTCAAATCACCCAGCAATATCTAAACAAATGGCAGCTGTGTCCCGCAAACAGCTGACCAACTTAAATTTCCTTAATGCCAAGGGAGAGCCAGCCTTCTTACTTCTGGTTACACGATTCTACCCCGTTCTTGCACCAGCAGTGTAGCTCTAACACTTACTGCATGTTTTTGTAAGCTGATGTACTTCAATAACCCAGCAGAAGGATTTCTTTTTTCTACTGTAAGCAAATTGAATTGAACCATATAAAGGACCAAAGGCTATGACCAAGTAAATAAGAAAAGCAGGGAAAAGAAGCTGGTAAGAGACAGCAACCTTCCTTTTACAAGCAATTTGGTTTCGTGCAGGCTCACCATATTTCTTGAAACTACAGCCCTAAGGAACACTGAATAGTAAAAAAAAGGTTATAATGGTTTAGGTCATAGAAGCTCTCTGAACTTTGGGGTTTTTTTCTAAAGTATACCCACGAGCCTCTACTTTGCACCCTCTATCTGAAGTTAATTTGTTTGGGGCTTGTTTGATTTTCTAAGAGCTTGTTCCCTTCCTTGACTGCCTGCATCTCAGGCATCATAACTAACCTTCGTAATAAACGTATCAGAAGTCATTCCTCTCAAATTCACATTGCCTCCTTGGTCTTTTTGTTAAAAGACCTGTAGCATTTGCTACATCTCTTCCAGTTTAAAAAAATCTACATCTATATGTATATGAACACAAAAAAAAGTCACCTACTATTGCCTCTTCCATATCCTAAACAGTCTTGAATGCTTTACACTCCCATTTTCTAACTGCTGCTTAGCAGAGACAACATGTAGGCAAGTAAGCATCAGAAGCTTCATTACGAATTCTAGTCTCATGTCCAGTTATGCAGTGTAATGACCACACTATATTCAGTAACACATCTGTGCATGCACGTGTATCTGTATACCAGCACACACGTGTGTATTTAGTGCATGTATTTGTGCTGTACATATACACAGAGACTCACAACACACAAGACAAATAAGACAGGACCAAGAGTAACAACATCCATTAGGTAACACCGACAGCCAATGAGCTAGGATGCTTGTCTGAAATGGCCTGACCTGACAGTCCTGAGAAGATTGAGACTCGAATAAGTAAGTGGATAAAAGATTACTTAATCCTGGAGCAGTACATGGAACTACAGGTTATTGCTACCCAGATGAACATTATAACCACTGGCTAAAGTCTCTGGTTCTACTTTTTATTTATCCATCTTCTGGATAATCCTGACACTTACAAATCAATGTGACAACAGAAGAAAGATGCTTAAAGGCCTCAAGTGGCTCAGCTTGTAATTCAGGCTACAACAGACAAAGAACCCACAGTTTTAAATCCATAGCACTGGAGGAATATCCTGATCCAAAACTTTCACTTCAGATAAATGCTCTAGCACTACAGTATCTTGCAAAAAGATCTATGGGGATCTTTAAAAAGATACAAAAACTCCCAGAACTTGTATACTCCTTGAAGAATTTATAGAGCCTCCTGAAAGAATATAAACAAATTCACACCTTCCTATAAAACAATGAAGCATTTTCTAGTTCTACTGTATTTCACTGGAACAGTTAATGGGACACAACACGGAATTGTTACCTGTAAGGTCCAAAAGCATCTGCAGTGTCACTGTCAAGGGGTATTAGGATAGTCCCTACCCCTGAATTCGGTTTACCTCTTTTCCAAAGGTGTGAGAATAGTAGCTCCTTTACTATCAGTCACAAACAAAGTCATACACTCTCAGGCCACTCAGCTACACTAAACCCTTTTCCAAGTTTTGCTTTGATGTCTGCAATTTTTCTTATTAACCAATTCTCTTTATAATAAGGCATTCAAGGAACCTGAAGATGAAAATGAAGTCTCTGCAAGTTTCCATGAACAGTAGTTTTTGTAATAAAGCTTGTGCACCTTAGGGCACTGTGACGCTCTGCAAGCTTGTTGGGATCACACTCTAGGTACTTAGGGTACTAAGAATAAACTAAATGGTTCCCCCGCTCAGTGCTCTCTTAGCCCAGATCTCACAGAATCACAGAAAAAAATATCCTAGCCCTCTAAAACCAAGGGAAGTGCAATGTTTCATTTTGAATTTCAAAATACTCTTTAATCTAATAATCATACTAATTAATCTTACATTTAAGTATATAGAGATATATATATATATACACACACACTTAAATTTAAAGAAAACACCACTTTTAGGTGCTAAGGAGAAAGGACTTCATGTTGTCCTCTAGAAAACTATAGTTCATTTTATTGACAATTTTAGTATCCTACATAATCTGTATGCTTTTGAAAATTTTAACTCCAATTTTACCAAAAATGCATAAAGTTTCCAACGAATTGAGATAACCTAAGTTGTACTGAGAAGTCAAACCAGAATTCTGGCACAGTATGAATGAAAGACCAACTTTATCTTAGCATTTACCACACTCAAAATAAATCACTATACAGAAATGCACTGTCAGAGGTTAAGATACATGCAGTGGTCAATTCCATGTTTTTCTCATTATACTTTTCAGTATTTTCATTTCTCCATAGGCGATAATCAGTAAAACAAACAGTTTAAGTAGACAATTCAAGATTTCATTAATGATATCTATAACAGCGATAGACAAGTTTTCTTGGAGAAACTACAGCCATATACTACAGCTACTATAACTTTCTACTTTAACTACAACTGGAATAATCCATTCTCCATTTCTCTTAAATTCTCTGAATTTGCTTTAAGAAAAATACATAGCAAGAATGCTAGGATGAAGGCTGTTTATCAGACTGGAAATGGGGGAGAATTAATGTCTACTGCAAGTTTGTATTGATCATCTTACGGATGCATCTTCCAAAAGTTTTTGACTGCACGATTATTTTTCCCTAATCAAACTTCTCTTAAACAGAGACGTGCTTTTCCCCCAAGCATAATTACATAGCACTGCTATTGTACTTGTGTTTCAAGTACGTAAGAAAAAACTTCAAGTCTGAGAAGCAACGACCATTTCTACTGCTGTGTGCATTGCTTCTGTGCACATAGTTTGAAAAAACTAGGACTTCAAAGCAAATAAAAAGATACTTAGGGTGATAATCACCTGGCTACAATGTAAAAGAGCAAAATTTGGAAACCTTCATTTTCAACAGCTTACTAAATGTTTTAGCACCACCTCCTGGTCATACAACTACACATATTTTACAAATTTACAATAATAGTTTTCTGGGATGCCTGTAGTGAAGAAATAATGTGGGTATACCTATTGGCAGGTGTAATTTACAGAAAATTGTATCAAGTCACAGGGTCTTTCAGAAATAAGAAAAATTAAAACAATCAAGCACACCTGAAATTCAAGAATTCCAAATCTTACAGTGAATGACATTTAAAAAATAGATACTATTTTAAACACAGTATACTTTGAGAGCATTATTATAATTACAGAAAAAACATTTTGAAAAACACACATGAATATGAAACAGGAATAGAATTAAAATATGGAAATCCACAGAAAATGCAATAGAGGCAACACACATACCTTGAAATATTTTCTTCTGATACGTGTCATATTCATCAGCATGACTCCAGAATTAATTCCAGTTACTCCATAATAGGGATGTCTAGCAAAACGATTATACCACCCAATACGAGGCTCTTCGTGTTCTGGTGCCATTGCAGCAATTTGTGTGGAGTTGAACTTTCCCAGGAAAGACCAAATATCATCAACAGGCCTCAAAAACAGGATGTCAGTATCAACATACAGTAGCGAATCCACATTTTTGAGGATTAACTGTGAGGGAAAGAAATTTAAAACAAAAAGTTTAAGTTTTATTGAACTTCTCTTCATAAAACACAATAAAGTTTAACAAATTTTTGTCATATGCAAATAAATTCACTTTAGGCTGACAGTTTGCAGTCAATGAATTTGTCATCATTCCTTTTTCTCCTATTTTAAAGAATTTTTGTAGAGGGAAATAAGTTTTATATAGAACAGCAACACAAAGGCACTCATTCTACATTGTATATGTCAGGGCTCCTTAGGAATAGGTGGAGGCCAGGTGTAATGATACTCTAACAGGAGTATCTATGTTGCTCCTGCTCCCTTGCTTTCCCATGCAGCTAATCAGACAAGTGTTAAGAGCCCCAAAAGAGACAGTATTTGGAACACAGTTGCCACTGCTCTAATTCGCCAAGCCTGAAGTATATTTTCTGAAGTGTCTTAGATGAGCATATGCACTAAACACTGGCAACAACAGCCCATTTCTTGTTTCCTTTTCTCTAACACTTCTCAGACCCATGCATGCAGGAGACTTTCCAACTGAATGAGGAGATGAGGTGTGATAAATCCATCCTACTTCTGAGAAGATGATATGACCTATACCTCTTTTTGAGGATACTGTGCCATAATGCATCAAGTGAGAAAAGAACTTTTATTCCATAGGGTACTAGTGCCACAGAAGAATGTTAAATTCAGAGGGTTTTTTAGGATGTCATAAAAGTAACTTTCAGGAGTTGTAGTAGTTCTTCATTTAAAACCAAAGAGAAATCAGAGTAACAAGGACAGTTTGATGCTTCATAGACTTCCGGATTGTCTTATTACAAAGTAACTTACTGGCAAAAATAGCCTTTGTGAAGCACATGGTTTAAACAATTTCTTCCATTCTGCTGCACTCTCAGATGGAAATGTTATTGGATATAACGTGTAATTAACTCTTCCTTCATATGGGAATTCATCAAGCTATGCGAAAATAAGAAATCACAAAAATTACTTCAATTTGATTCTATTACAAAAAATAAATCAATTTCACCACTCAAACTGATACTTGCACACAAGTACAATGTCTCTTTTCCGTAACAGAAATACAAGAATTTGTCAGCTAATCAAAAGGCTTGAACAAAAAGTGGCACCTGCAGGCCACTATAAAGAAAACACATTATATCACATCACATGCAAAAGGAAGAGGAAGTAAAATAAACTAGTATTTACAAAAAGTAAGTACATTAATTTAAAACTCTTCCTCTCTTAACTAGCTACCACAGAACAAATACCAATGAAATCTTTCCAAATTTAAAGTAATCTTACTCCATTTTTGCCACAGATACTGTCTGCATAAGTGTATATAAATTAGCATATGTAACATACTAATGTCACAATTAATATGAAATTTTTAAGCACAAAAATAGTAAAACTGTCTACAGTTATAGCCTAGTCAGCTTCTAAAACTGCTACTCCAGTCATAATGTAATTTTCATTGTCTGAAATTTACTAAAATTAGACATAACCATATCTACCATATTCAAAAATTGGTGTTTCACTTTCTCTAAACAATGTAAGACTGACCCATGCTGTAAGCACAGGGACAAAAAAAGGACAGATCTCTAATTTCTTCTTCTAAGCCAACTCTAAATAAGCTCACACAAGGTAACTGGTTTGCATTCAGAACATCAGGCTTGTATTTCACAGATTCAAGATGACGAATCAGGAAGTTTTGGTCTGTCTCTAGAAGAAACTCTGGTATCAGCAGCTGGCATTCTTCCACAGGAAAAAAATTTCAAAGATCTCCATCCAACACTACGAATGCCTTATTACCTTATTTTTAGGCTCCTGCATTTCTGCCACTCTATCAAACAACTATCCAAGAAGGAGAAGAATTGCTGTATATTACTCAATTTGTGCTACAAATTGATTGAATACATTTTTTCAATACTTACTATGTCTTTGAAACTCTCATGCAATTGGTCCTCAGCAAAAATATGAAAATGGAGAGGTTTGATGCTGAAAATAATGGCTGATCTCAACATAGTAACAGTCTCCTCCAGTCTTTCACCACAGGCCACCACTGCTAGATGCATTTTCTCAGAAGGATGTGTTTTCATATAGTCATATCTGATACAAAAACATTTTTTCATTTGACATTATTTCTAGCACAGGCTTAAAGAAAAACTCTATTATTTACTGCAGCGAGTAACTTTTAAAAATACCCTTTATCATACTTAAACCAGCAAAGTATAACTCAACAGAACATGCAAACTAGAGCATTACCACCTCATATGTATGCTACGCTTACATTTAACCTGAACCATTCTCATCATCACTCCCACCATCCCAGCCTACAAGGGAAAAAAAAGGTCTAGAAAATCTATACACAAACATTTATTCTTTACAATCTTACTATTCATTACTGGCAAGGAAATTCATCAAAATAGCTATGCTAAAACAAAGACTACATGAAGTTACATCAAAATGTCAAAGGCTGACAGCACATTAAGTCTATATGTAAGTTAAGTTTTTCCCCTTTCCCTGGACTAAATACAGACATAGGAAAAAATGACAAATGCAGCAGAGCTGAACTCAACAACAAAAGTGAGATAACCCCTACTTTCAAGTTCTGTTAAGAACATTTTGGACTGATCTAGGTTTTGTTCATTTTCTGCTTCAGTAAGTCCTTTCCGCCAAATACACGCTTCAGCGCTTCGCCCAAGCACCCACAAAACACAAAAAGTTTTCTCCTATCCTTCCATCTTGCAAGAGTACAACATGGGCTGGAAGAGGGAGGAAACTAATAGCTCAGATGGCCTTGTGGGATGCCCTGGTGCTCCCAGTGGTTCTGGAAAATCCCTCAGGCACACTGACCACACACACTTGTTCATGTCCTTGAGGCTAAATCATTGCAAGGTATGGGGACTGGGAAATCTTTTATTCCTGAAGACACCTATGCAACAGTTATGGTGAGAAGTGCCTGAAATGTATTATACAAGGTACATTTAAAAGTTATTTCATTATTTTAACATAACAGACTAAAATTGTCATCAGATAAATACTATTAGCTTGGTGGCAAACACATGTGATTCTTAGTACATAATCTCCATCCAATTTATGCAACTATGTAAACACATACAAGTTTTCCTTTAAGTTGGCAATAGATAATATGCAAATATGCCTCTTTTAAGGCACAGAAGAGCTACACACATTATTTCTAGTTCCATGAGGCAAAATACAAGCAAAGTTATCACTGTAAAACTGCTGAATTTTAATGCCATAAATAATTGCAGCATTTAAAAAACATTCTGAGTTTTGAAAAGAATTTAATACCCTGGAACTAAAAAAACTCCGTATTTTTTTTTTAATCTGAAAACCAGGGATTTAATACTAATAAAATTTTAATTAGATTACGCAGCCAGTCTTAAGTCAAGGTTTGGGGCATTATTAAAACTCACATGGATGAAAGACTTCATAGGTCAGATTTAGATCCAAAATAGGGCACCTAAATGAAGATGCTAACCTACGAGTTCGTGTCCAAAGTCTCATTAAAGCCAACAGAGATCTAGTGAGCAGGCTTTGGAGTACAGAGAGCAATTCATCTTATTTCAAAGTAAACACCTAAGGCTTAAATTGATTTTTAACATAGGTATAGTGCCATTTAATAAATTCTAGAATATCCCACCTGATCTCCAGATGCCAGTCCAAGAAGACTGGGTATTTCAAAGATCATTTTGTGTCTACTAGTCCTAAAAAGATGTCTAGGATACCCAAGTGTCGCGTTCCACTGTGGGGAACTGCAAGGAGTTCTTTTAAAAATGGATGGTCAGGAACAAAGTGAAGCCAACCGAGGCAGACTTTGTATCTGTGAACCGTTTATTGATAATTAAAAAGAGAAGGGAAGGGAGTTGCCCGAGCGAAAGAGGGCTAGAAGAGACAGAAAAGAAGAAAGGAAAAAATGGAAAAGGACTGGGGGAGAAGAGAGAGAGAGGGGACAGAGAGGAAAAGAGGGCGTTACTACCAGAGAGTCAGGGCAGTGCTGTTGGCGTGCGGGCAGCAGGGGGTGTGCACGCTGCCTGACCGTGGCCGGGCTGGGTCTTGGCGAGCCTGCGCAGCTCCCGGAGAGGTGCGGCTCCCGGAGCGACGGCACCGGACACATGGTGAGTGGGCGCTCGGACGGGGAGATCAGGACCCTGGACAGGGTAGCGGCGATGGGTTGGAGCAGGGTGGCAGGGCGGGCAGTGACGGCTGGATCGGGGTGGCAGGGCTGGATGCACGCAGTCCAGGCAAGGACACGAGACGGAGTAGCAAGGCGACGGTCAGGGTCACAGGAAGGCAGGACAGGTGCGAGGGCAAACCAGCGAGGGCAGGAGAGCCAGAAGGCAGCAGGCTGGGGCCAGGGCAAAGGAGGGAGCGAGCGGGCCAGCAAACGAACAGTAACGAGTCCCGCCAAGCTGCGAGCCCTGCCGCAGTTGGTTTTTACACCCCCCTGGCCCCTCCCAAAGTCTGCCCGCTAACTGGGAACCATTGGTCCAGTCCAACCTTTCTGTGCAGTCCATTGATGGAGAGCTCTTCACAACCCGGTTGGAGAAGCCCCTCCACAGTGTCTCCCGCTGCCTGCCTGGCGTGCGGGGCTGCCAGGCGAACTCTCCCCAGAGACGAGGCTTCCCCCGCTCCTGGCTGCCTCCTGCAAGTGGCAGGTGTACGCTCCCTCCCCCGCATGCCTCTGACAACCAGAGTTGAGGCAAACTAAAACGGTTGAATCTAAACTGAATTGGCTTCTCACACCAAGTGCTTCCTGATTAACACCAACCATTTACTTCTCAGCAACTAAGTGGCTGGTCACCTGGATCATGCTCTGTGCCCTTTCAATTTTAGTAACTGTTTAAGACCTACCCGACACAGACACCAATATGCAGACATCTATATTCAGATGATTTAATCTGCAGACTGAAACCTTTTATAAATCTTGAAGCAAAATCTGAAAATTAGTTCAGGTTAACAAACACAGTCACAAAAAAAAAGAATCTTGAAATATAATCAAGACATGCCCATTCTAACCTTCATACATAAAGCTAATTTAAACATTACACCATGTAGTAAGTAGTCATCTAAAAAACACAATGCAAGCTGAATATGATGAGGGTAGTTGAAACCCAGAAATAAGTACACTGCTACAGTGTGAACAAGCTGCAAGCAGCAGATTAGCCTCATCACTAATCCACTGAAAAGAGAATTACAATAATTAAGCCCTGAAGTCATGAGAGCCTACAGTGATATTACAAGGTCATGTGATAAATAAGGGCAAAACCTACACAAACTCCACAGCTGAAAGCCAAGCTCCTGAACCACATGTAACACACAGCTTTCCATGAATGAAGTATGACTAAAATTATGCCAAAGAAACTCTAAAATGCACTGAGATTCAAAGACTGTATTGTTATTTCCACATCTAGTGACATCTGCAAATAAAAGAATATTTCAAGCCACACAACAAAGAACTGATCATGTTATAATGCTTTTACAGTCACTTTGTTCACACAATCGCTGTTCTGTAAGTTTCAGACTTACTGAGTTCAATTTTTTAAATCTGTGCTTAAAAATTATTCCTTTAAAGGCAAAAACAAATATTTAGAAAGAGCTAACAAAAACTGAATTTCAGCTCATACCATATGGGAAACAGCTGGACTCAGATCCATAAATTCACAACATAAAGCTTTATCCCTGAAGCAGATGGAGCAAGAAGCTGTTGGAAAGAAGAGGCCACCATTCCCTCTGTGGACTATCCACTGACAAAGGGAATGAGACATAAGGTCTTAGAAATGGTAAGGCAGAAGTCATGAGACTTCAGAACTGTGGTCCTTACTCCAGACTCCATGAAAAGACATCTTTTAGTGATTATAAGCTGCATTTGACTTCCCTGCATGCAGACCACTGGGAACCACAGCTTCCTTTTTAGCAACCAGGTCTCATTGCTGCTCCTTTCCCTTTCATATACACCTCTCTCCACTCTCAGAGAGAAGTCCTATCCCCATCTTCATCCAGGAGCACTATTTACTGATAACCCTCAGCTGCCAGCGTCCTTCACCGCTTTTTCCTCTTCCTAATGCGAGAGGCAGCATAAAGTGTAAATTGTTCAGCAGAGCTTATCAGCATGAGCTCTGCAGTCTCACCTTCAATGTGAGCATGTTCCACCCACAGAGCCAATTATCTTTTTCATTATTTGTCTCACTCCCTTCTCCAATATTATGGCTACATGGCTTTAGATTTTCCACTAATTTCTTCCCAAATTATCTGCCCTCAACTGCTCCCTTCTTTTCGCATCGCTGTAACCCTTCTCCCCATCTTTCTCCACTGCAGGTGGGCATGCAGCTACCTCACCAGAAGCCAGGGAAAGGAAAACCATGTTCATTTAGATAATTGGTCCGGTATCTGTTATGACCAAATGATATAAGATCTTTCAGCAATGCATTTTTTTTAGCAGTTCAGTTGCAGAGTTGACCATGAGCAAAATAAAATTTATTCTACAAGAACAGTAACTTGCCTGAACCTGAGCAGGTTTGGTATGAGTACCACAGCTCTCATATGAACCTTTATTGAAACTCAAATACAGGCTCTGAAAGGGTTAAGATGCTTTCAAAAGTGAGGAGATACTTTCAAAAAAAATTGTTGAGAGGCAATGTGAAAAACACAAAAATACAAATGTAGATTTTTATATGCACATTTCTAATTACTAATAGCTTGATCTTTTGGTGTGGGAGAACCTAGCAGAAAAGCTGGAAAAGAGCAACAATAGAGTGAAATACAAACTGTATTTTAGTAAGGATTTTGGATAGATTAACAAAGAAAACTTGAAATACCTAATTTCTAAAGAAAAAAAAAATCTCCAGTAACATGGGAGTCCTAGCTCCTGCAGGGAAAGAAAAACCTCTGGTAATTAAAATGGAAGAAAAAGAAGGCACCTGTAACCCAGCAGAAAGATACTGAGCAGAGTGCCATGACAGGATTTGAATCTCTAGGGAGAAATAGGAGAACTTCATTTTTGTGAGGATACTAATTACACATGAGGGGTAAGGACAGTAAAAATAAACAAAACACTTGAGAAAGACCTCCACACATACTCCCATGAGTTTAGGAAACACATCTAAAACAATCCACTTTTGACAATGTGAATAAAACACATATTTCAAAATATGCTGTTCAGCAGCAGCATAAGGCCAGGTACAACCCTTGCCCTGAAGTATTTCTGTGTCGAGTGTAGACCTTCATTCTGTACTGATTAATTCTGCTGTTAACAAACCTCTGAGAGAGGAACACAGGTGGATATTCTCAGTGAATCTGCTACAACAAGGTTTTCCAGAGCCTGTCTGTCAAGACACTGCCTTATATTTAAAGATGTTTACCATGACACAGTGTATATTAAATTAGCATTTCTAGGTCAATTACAGTTATGAAGCTGTAATTTGGTAGTATGCTACAGAGGTATGTTTTGACAGGTTATACTTTTCTAGAACCTTCACGGCATCCCAGCTGCACTTCCTGGGAAAAAAAAACCCACCCAAATTTTATTGGCACTAAAATACCCACCAACTCCACAAAAAGCTTAGCTCTGTCCTTTAGACTTGACACAAGGAACTGCAGTAGAAGTCACCTGTATTTGTTTAAGGTAGGGTTCTCCTATTCTCACAAAACACATGGAGAGCACAGGTGAAAAGGGTACCAAAACCTCAGGAACATCCTGTATCTAATTTGGTGTAATAGAAGTGGCTTTTAAAATTAGCATGGAAAATGCTAATTGTATTCATTTAACTATGCAGGGAAAGTATTTTTATATAATCAAAGTGTATTATTTCAAATCTGGCACTACAATGTACTCTGAAAATCAAACGGTAGATATGTAAGTACAATACAAATGGCTTACTTATTGCATCCTTTTTCCTTTTAATGCCCTGTTTGATCTAACCAATCAGCCACTAAGAAGCCTAACCCAGCAGCCTTTCGTCACCAGAAAAAATAAAGCAAATGGACAGAATAAGAAGGCATCAAAGCTACACTGATTAAAATGCAGCTGTTAAATCACTCCCACACTTATTACAAGTAGGATCAAGGTAACTACAGACATTATCTGGATTTGAAAGTGATGAAAATTCTAATTTTTACTTAGCTTAACGTTCTACTACAGCACTGAATGAAAAACATGCCATAATCAGAGCTTATTTTGTAAAAGTATGCTAATGATATCACTGCGTAAGATGTCCAAATGTAATCTACTCAATGCCAACTCAATTAGTAGATTAGGTTTGAAGTTACAATATATTAGTAATTTTAAATTGACTATAAAAATATGAAGCCCCATTCTCCAATGAGCCAGCTAGCTTAGAGAAATTCCTTTTTTCAGGACTATCACAATTCATCTCAATATAACCATACCACATGAAGCTCAATATATCCCAAAACTCAGTGAAGCTTTCTACTTTAGCAGGCAACACAAGTTAAAACCCACTTAGTTGCAACATCCAACAGCTGAAATCAGCCTGGTCAGATAGCCACAATAATGATCCCTAGGAATTTCTTCGTAGTCAGTCTCAGTACAAAATAAGCAGTCATACCAGCTGGACAACACTGAGCACCTTGAAAGGTGTACTAGAAAAGAAAAGCATCATCTAGACCATGCAAAACCTGAGCCTCATATTATCTTTATCAGCATTTTTTAGTTTTGATAAAATCTATACCACTGTATATAAAAGCAATCTCATGCTTCCTCTGTCAATATGAAAGCTAACAAATACTCTGTGCCAGAAGCACAACACAAGACATTCTCAATAAAGTTGATAATCAGAATGGTGGTGAAAAAATGTGGGTGCAGAATAGCTACAAAATCCTTCCCACATACAGCATACGCAATTGATCTTACATTGATTAACTTAAAGATTCTTATTATTCATTATTAGAATCAGCACCTGTTCAGAGCTCATCAATTTCAAATGATCTCCAACTACTGCATGACTCATACTGAAGTTAGATACACACCTCTCTCCTAAAAATTTTCCAGATTCCTCTATACATGTCCAACACTTCTATCATACGTACTTGGATCTTAAAAATCCATGCAACATTAGTTTTCACTTTATACACTTCGAGCTACTTAGAGGAAATAATGTAGCAAGCTGCATTTCAAAAATGTCTATGCCAAGTTCTCTCATGGGTAAACAAATCCCTGTGGTTCTGATATCCAGGAGAAAAAAGGTAACTGAAATTTCAAGTTAGAGAGATAACAAGCACTAAGTTTTTTCAACAAAACCACTTAAAAATCCAAAAACTCCCAATGTTTTAAAAACTTCAGTAGAAAATGGAAAGGAGACATTCTAACCCTGAGATAAATTTTAGGACTGTAGTATTTGCAAAGATATTCCAGCTGTATGATCTGCTCTCCTAAACAAACTCATTTGGTTAGTTTATTGAAACAGCAAGAACAGAACATCAGAAATTCCATTCACAAGCTGATTTATGATCTGGTTAAACTGCTGTTCTCATTCTGATTTAATCAGGCCAAATAGATTCAAGATTTGTATTAGTGCATTTCAACAACCAGACTCTGCCACCTCTATTAAAAGCAAATTAATTGTGAATTCTATTATTTTGTTGGCACATTTATAAGCAGTGGAGTTAGCTATCATCAGATTTCAATCAGATGTATAACTCTTAGGTTTTCCTTATATCCCTCTCCCTATCATAGTCTCTTCATAGTCCAGCTTTATTCTGTATCTCACTACAACAATCACACCTATGACGAACACAAAGGATGAAATTACTTGGAATAAGACATTATTATGGTAGAACAATCATTCCTTCCCATTTCAGAAGATACCCAGTTTAGAATCACAATGTTGCCTCTTTATGGAAAAAGCTTTCAAGAGACTATCTGCATGAAGCATCTTGAATTGGCCCTACAGATACTATTTCAGAAAACAAGAATGATAGACTTCACTTGCAGTGGTTAATAAACTTGCACGCAATTAAATTCATTCCTCTTCCTCCAAAAATCTTACTGCAAACCTGAGAACAACTAATAAGTATCATATTTGAAGCAGCCTTCAGCTTCTCAGTGCACCTAGTACAATGCACACACTTTGTCTGAGAGTGAAGCAAAATTATAACTCATATTTAAAGCTGAAACTGAACTGCAATTATCTTCTTTGTTATTCCAGCCCAAATGAGGCTTAGGCCAGAGGCTCAGATGTTGGGCCACTGGAATTGCTTACGCTATCCAAAGAGAGTGCACTTTCTCCTTCTCCCTGCCATCTTCCCCACCTCCTCTCTTACACAAACTCACTGCACCTCTCCGACACCAACTGAACTGATTAAACAGAATAAGAGTTAAGTAAAGTTTGGGAGAAGCATAGTGGCCCAGTCCAAGTTAGAGCACCTCACTGAGGAATTCAACAAGCACTGAAGTCAGCACAGCATATGGGGATTAATTTAATAGTAATATATTGATAAAATAATCCAAGTTAATGTGAAATGGTTAATCTGAACACCACACACCCTCTACTCATTTAAGCAGCTTTTTTTCTTTCAATTTCAAAATGCATTAACATGAAATTCTGCGAACATTAGGGGTTCACCATGACTATTGTTTCATCATGAAAGTGGACACATCCAGTAAAGTCATAATCAATGCATACTTCAAGAGAATTGTCTTCACAGCCACATATGGCTTTCTTAATAGATAATACAATCTTATTACGTTACAGCTTAAGGTATGTGCAAATAAACTGCATGGGATTTGTCCATTTCTGGTTCCAAGGTTCCTTTGCCTCAAGCCTAACAGAATATCCAGAAAGGAAGTTTTCTGCTATTTTCGTGCATTACTTTGTATTGTGGAGAGTTCATGGACTTCATCATGCTTAGTGGGGTCAGAAAACAGTAAGACCCTCTCCTCTCTCAGCACTACAAGTGTTAGACTGGCCCAGATGTCCAAGGATTAAACGAAGCTTACAATGACATCCTTTCCCTCCACTTAGCATAAGGTAAGCCCCTACACCCTCATCACAACAGCATTTGATTTACCCTACTGTGCTAAACTTCATAAAGCTAAACTCCCAAAAGCTAAACTATAAGGAAAAAAAAGTTATTTCTGTCCATTCAGATACCTAAATCTGCCTAACAAAGTCAGGTGAATCCTTACGGATTGACACACTATGGATTGCTACCAACAGCAGTGAGAAAAACTCAGCAGCCCCAAATTGCACGTGAAGTTCATTAACAGAATAAAAATCAATCAAAGCCACCTCTTTAAGAACCCTCTTGACAACTGATGAGCTTAAAAAACACTGACAACACACAAGCAGAGAGGAATAAGGGATCGAAACCCTGTCCCACAATCATAATTTTCAAAAAAATATTAAGACTTGTGAAGCTAACTTTTCTTCCCTTTCACTTTCCCAGAAATATTCAAGCTTCATACTAACAGGAAAAGATAACCATATCAAAGAATGATCAGCAAAATTTTAAAGGTAAGAAAAACTGACTTACAACTTTAGTTATATACTGAAGAGAACAATGCAGGTTAGAGAACCTGACAAGTAGCTTACTTCTTTTCAAGCTACCTGTGTAATCTGACAGCCGAAAGCATCTGAGACACCACAAATGTCAAAATATTTAAACTTGTTGTTAAAGATGCAACATTAAGGAGACAGTCTATGCTTTAACATACTATATGTTAAAGAACAGTCAAAACAGTTTCTTCAGTGCTTTTGGATGAAGTGCCCTCCTTAAGTTCTATAAAACATGTAACTTGAATAAAAAAAATCCACATGTAACTACTAAGCTTATCTGTCAGTTTTTATCCAAAGTTATATCATGGGTATTACTGTGCAGCAAGTTTTATTTTAGGAAAATATTTTATCATTGACTTTTCCAACTATATTCAGACAGACTTTTAACAGATGTTAGTAACTTTCTGTTTAGCGAAGCAATATAATTGATAAAATCTACTCTTGGTAGTAACACTTGAGTCTACAATTCCAGAACATAATGTAACAGGAAAAAGCCCAGCTAAGGGCAACCACAATATAAGCAGGTGAAATGCATGTGAAGTAATCAAGATATTTTGTTTTGTCACCTTGCTAAAGAGCCAAAAAACATCAGCTACATCTGTCTGCAATCAAATAATAAAATACTATTTAATAACATCCTACCTAAAAGCAGCTTCCCAAAAGCAGTTCATTCCACAAACATCAGAGGGCAGCATCCAATAGGAATTCCAGAAAGATACAGACAAATTCTTACACCTAACAGAATAAGACAAAAATAACCTATATAAATGTTACTGATTTTATGGCAAAGTTAAATAGATTGTCTTCTAGCTCAAGCATAACTTGAACAGTTAATTAGTTGGCAGAAAACTGGCTATGTAATGCAACTTGAATACAAAAGGTATTAGATGCCAATCAGAATTTTCTAAAGGTAGAATGGTCCCATCCTTTAGCCTTTCCTCTTCATATATTTTCAGAATGAGAAAAACAGACGGGCTGGAATTTTTGAGGATCTTTCTATGTTCTAGGCTTAAATTAAATCCATAGGTAATGAGTGAATGGCAACACTTATTGCTAGAAAGAACTTTACCTTTTCAATACCTTTGTCCACTCAAAGCAGAGGGGCAACTGTAACTTTTCATTTTTGAGGTTACATTGTTCATTTAACACAATCCCTATACATCCATTACTCTAGTCAGTGCAAACGTGCAAATCTGATTTTTAATAAAAAACAGGTCTTAGCAGCACCAAGGAATTCCAGTTTCATAACAAATAGTTAATGCAATACAGAAATAATCACAATATTTCACAAGTTTTCTTTCTTCATACTAATAGCAAGACTAATAATTTATTGATTTCTGCTACACTAACAGCTAAAAAAGCAGGGTTTACTAGTTCACCACTACATTTTATGCAACAGCAATACAGGAAAGATTTTTAAATAGAAACAAAAGTGTATTTTCAAAGTTCTGGTGAGAAAATCAACATCAAGATTTACAATCTAAAATGACTAAGCAGAATACTGTAAAGCAAGAGATATTCTTGAGTGACCTCCTCTGCTCCCTTCCCTGGTGATATAAAGCCAGTACCATTTATTCTCCTTTGAAAGGTGGTATCTGTGAATGAAAGACATGTGCAAGAAGAAAAACTGACACAAAAGCTGCTGATGAAAAGGTATTTAAGGACTATAGCTCAGAACTCTACTGAAAGTTGGCTTTGCAAGTTCAAAATTAATCACTGAATCTGAAATCTGTAAAGGCCAATGTTTTGCAAATACCAGACAGTAATAACTTAATGTAGCATCAAAAAATGTCACGCTGTGCAATTTCTGCTTTCTGTAACACTTGAGAAAAATGACCTGATAAACACATTGTGTTTCACAAAGCCTCATTTAAGTGCTATGGGGGGTGGTGCAGTTCTGTGGTAGATCACAGGAAATCCTTGCATTCTGTAGATAAATATGTCTGAAAGAATTTTTAAGTAATTTTATTTGACTACTTAAGAATGCTCTCCACAAATAAATACCCTTGTACAAAAAATGAAAAGAGAGACTGAAACTCTATTTCAGGGATATCTGCACTACTCTTTACCAAAGTTAATGGTATAAAACCATGAGTTCTCTCTGCCAGATTCTTTCTTACATTACTCTTTGTGGCTTTAGAAGTTTTATAAAAACTTCAAGACACATAAGGTCTTGCACTTATCTGAAGAACAACTTTTATGATCTCTACTATGTAGTTTTTTGAAGTAACTGTTTCTCATTACTTTTAGGATAAATTAATAGACAATCTCTCAAAAAGAGTTTTCTGGTTTGGAAGATCATTATGCTATTATTACAGGGGATTCCTCTTCCAGTTGTCAACAAGACTTTTCCTAGCTGTATTGAGTATTAACCTACCCAAACTACCAAGGCAAGAAGCAAATTTGAAGTAACGCCTAAGTCATTTCTCTGACACATTAAGCCTTTCCAGCATTCCATTTAGTACAAGATTATCAGCCTTGGGTTTGATTCATAAATTTCATGTTTAAAACACAAGTGTTACTAGGATACGTATGTATGCAAATTACCTAATGTTAGCTCAAGACACTCTCCTGTCAACAGAAGTCTCTCTCAACTGACCACATGCTACCCTATTCCCCGAAGATTTTCATATAAAGGATTAAGAGACTGGAATAATTGGACAACAATTTCTTCTTGTCATTCACAGTAAGATCATTTAAAATGCCACTCACGAAGGTATTTTTTTACTTGAAAGAAAATTTGAGGAAAGCTTGGACTACAAACAATTGCCTTACAAAGCTAGGGAGATGCATCATATCTGTTCACCGAACAGGCACAGTCAGTTACCTCAGAGAGGTTACTAGTCAGACAGGAATAGTCACCTTCAGTATGAGGGAGGGATATTTTGCTCACATCAATTATTGTTATGTGATTAAAGGCCAGTCCCCACAAATAGAATGCAGAAAATAATGTCAGGTGAAACAATCACAGCAATCTAACCCAGGTACATGGAACACCCTAACACAGCCCCAATTCGCAAGGGCAGAGAGCCCACGAACCACGTAGATGATTCACCAGACTAGGTAACAGGAGAGACTCCAGGCCAGTTTACCAACTGCCTAATGGGGTTACTGCCTGCAAGGCTGTAGGACTCATTGTGGGATCAAGGTGGACTAGGGGGGAACAAGAATGCAAAAAACAGACTGAAGATAAGAGGGTCCAGTCGCATATGAAGATTTCTGTTTTCCTGGGTGACAGGAGTGGCTCCATTCTATGTGCACATACAGAGGTCAAAGTGCTCACAAACGAGAAGACGGCCACAGATCCTAGGGGCCCATGAGCCTGCAGTGCCAGGGACTGGAGAAACATGTGTCACACAGCATGTAGGTGTGTGCATGTTGGTGCATGTAACCAGCAACTGGACTAGCCCGCAAGTAGAGCAAGAGGCTTGGGAGCCAGGTGTCAGACAGGCCGGAAGACTGGCCCAGATATGCAGACAACAGAGTCTGAGCTACTGAAAGAACCTCTCTCTTACATAGCCACAAGAGATTAGGGTCTGAGGGGTGGCAACTGGAAGCACCAGAAAGTCTGAGCTGGCCACATGGAGTTTGAGGAGTGGCTAATGTTTAAGGCTATAGGTCAGGACTAGCTATCCAAAAGACTCCCTTTCATGAGGCAATCCTGTGGCCAGCTGCCACAAGGCTAAAGCCAGCAACTGGAAAGATCCAGCACATTCATCTGTACACGTGTGTGCACATCCAAGAGGGTGAGTGTGAGTACTGGAAACTGAACTGCAGCTGCAGGCCTCAAGGGCTCGCACATGCAGGTCAGCAACAGTGGAGACCAGAGGATCAGGAGCCTGTTCCTGGATGGACCGAGTGTCTAAGGCCAGTTACTGGAGGGATCCACATTACACACATTGATGTATTTTTCACTAAAACATTTCACCCTGATCAGTCAGAGAAGGGAACAGGATCAGGACACTTGTTTGTGGTCGTGCAAGTGCTGTTTCCTGTGTGCTGATCTCTGTGGCCAGCCATGTGTGTATGCACTAAGAGCCTATGTTCCCATTGGAATAAATGCTCAGCTTTGCTACTGGCTGGACCCAGGAACACAGAAATGCAGCAGCCTTGCCTCCATCACACCACTGGGTTGGACAACTCCTAACACCTACCACTGTCAAAAATACAAAAATGAAGAAATATGAAGTTTCAAAAATCACTGGTGTCTTAGACAAGCATTCTCAGTGAATCTGTTTGCCAGTTCAAAGCATCTCTCCTTCAAGCAACCAGCCACTTCTTAACTACATTTATCAGGTAATTTAGCTTCAACATCAGTAGGGAATGGAAATTTTAGTACTGCAGACATAGAAAAGGTGTCTATATCGTGACCTGAAAAGAAAACTTTTCAGAATGAAAGGACAATTTCAAATTAGTGTGCAAAATAAACAGCAGTGCATAAGTTGCAGTCATGAAGACTGAGGCCTTGTGCTCAAGCAAGTCAGTTTTAACCATAAGAAATTCCACAAAAATCAGTGGTAGTCTCATTTAGTTAATGGAGATCACAGTTTTCAGGACTACTTTTCAATCCATGTGGCATCTTTTGCACTACTGTAACTTCACAGCAAACATAGGAGAACGCCTAAATGGTGAGGGTTGCGGCCCTGATGACTACATTCCTGTCATAATTCCTTTCATTAACAACCTAAGTTTTATCAACTGCATGAATCATCCAATAGACAGACTCATGTCTCTCCTACAGCACAGCCCACAAGAGCAGCAAAACAGGAAGGATGAATTCTCTTCCTGCTCATAATCACACAGGAGTAAAAAACTGGGATGGTAAGATGTTCAATTCAACTCCCAAGTGCACTAAGAATTTCTAATTCTTCTCAATAGCTTTTTCTGAACATTTGCAGCAATACACAAATTTCGTATGACATTTTGTCATAGAGGCAATGGCTTTATTAGATAGGAGATAGTAGATGCAATGTTAGATGTCTCATACATAAACTTTTTAACTGGAAAAATCTTGATAATGTTTCACTGCTTCACAACATTTCTATGCAAAATAACATTTGCTAGTCAACTGCTCGTCCAATTCAGCAGTTGTTAAATGAAGTTTCAACTTCAAATCATTCAACATTTCATCCTTTTAAGTTTAACTCATATTTTGAAATTCTTTGACAGGTACTGGACCAATTTCTTAAAATAAGAATAGCTGAGAAGCAAACTGGTGAAACTGCTGGTTAAGCTCTGATTCCGATGAAGACAGCTGTGTACAGGCCAAGGAAAGAGCCAGCTACCTGTCACAACCACCCTCCTCTGCTAAGCTTGTGGATATACTTTCTACCCTTTTCCATGCACTATAATCCACTTAACTCTGCCTTTGCCAGAACAGTAAGAGAGCAAGAGACCAATGCAATCAGATATCAGTGTCACACATAGCAGAACGGTATGGCTGGCAGCACTAAAATGCTAAACTACAGTGTAAGGGAAAAATGTTCCATTTTAATAGGGTCAAATTCATTGACCTCACTAAATTCACAGGAGTGAGAACGGACTGGTTCCTTCTGGATATCTCAAAATTGCCATTAGAATAGCACTTTTTTGGACCGGAATAGAAAGATGAAAAATCATCTGCCTAAATGAAGTGGCAATATTGACAAAATTAACTGAAGATTAATTTCTGAAACAGTCTGCTAATTAATCTGAAAGCATGTGGAAAAAGACTGACTTGAAATGATACTCCACAGACAGCAGATTACAGCACTATTTAATGACATGTGTAGCAAACATACATTTATGCACTGTTTTGGGAGTTTTTTTGTTTATGTTTTATTTTTTTCTCAGTCACCTTCTCCACTCATAAAGAATCCTAGCAAAGGAAAATAGGCTGACTATATATACTACCTTTCGATTGATTTTGTATTTTCTGGAAGTAGAGATGCCAATGTTTTCAAGTTCACATCCACTGTTCATTTAGCTATTATATATGATAGTACCAACTATTCATTACTACTTTTCTCACTGGAACGAATAATCAGCAGGACAATTTACCACCAATGTTAATCTTTCTTCACAGCTAAAACTCAACTTTCAGATTTACAGAATCACAGAACAGGTTGAGTTGGAAGGGACTCACAAGGTTCATGAAGTCCAAATCCTGGCCCTGCACAGCACCATCCTCAAGAGTCACACCATGTGCCTTAGGGTGTTGTTCAAACACCTCCTGAACTCCTAGTGCTGTGACCACTTCCCTGGGGAGCCTGTTCCACTGCTCAACCACCCTCTGGGTGAAGAACCTTTTTCGAATATCCAACCTAAACCTCCCTTGACACAGCTTCAGGCCATTCCCTCGGGTCCTGTCACTCGTCACTACAGAGCAGAGATCAGTGTCTGCCCCCCCGCTTTTTCTCACGAGGAAGTTGCAGACTGCATTGAGGTCTCCCCTCAGCCTCCTCCAGGCTGAACAGACCGAGTGACCTCAGCTGCTCTTCATACAGCTGCCCCTCAAGGCCCTTCACCATCTTTGCTGCCCTCCTTTGGACACACTCTAACAACACAATCTAGCAGTTTAGTATCTTTCTTACATTGTGGTCCCCAAAGCTGCCCCAGCACTCAAGGTGAGGCCACCCCAGTGCAGAGCAGAGCGGGACAATCCCCTCCCTTGCCCGGCTGGCGATGCTGTGCCTGATGCCCCCCAGACACAGGTGGCCCTCCTGGCTGCCAGGGCACTGCTGACTCAGATTCAACTTACCATAGACCAGGACCCCCAGGTCCCTTGGTGCTGTGACCACTTCCCTGGGGAGCCTATTCCAGTGCCCAAACACCCTTTCCAGCATCTCATTCCCCAGTCTATACCTACATTCAGGGCTGCCCTATCCCAGGTGCAGAATCTGGCACTTTCCCTTGTTGAACTTCATACGGTTGGTGATTGCCTAGCCCTCTCATTTGTCAGGGTTTGTATCATCTGCAAACTTGCTTAGTATCCCTTCCAGTCCTGCATCGAAGTCATTTATGAAGATGTTTAGCTATTAAATTCTTAAAGTGTTCTTCAGCTGTTTATATCAAGTCTCAAGATACAAGCCTTTAGTCTCCAGTCCTCTTGTTCCTCAGGCGAGAGTAGCCTTTGAAACAAACAACTCCTTACCAAACTGATTATCCAAGAAGCTCCCCTGAATTATTATGTTTATTGGAGGCTCTTGCCTCAACCTGTAATTCTAGTTTCAATAAGGTACTTCCTTTTAAATTATTTTCTTCTTAAAGAAGTCATCACCATTGCTAAATTCTTCCAGGTGTAGTATTCCAAAGCCTTATTCAAGGTTTGCGGTTTTCATGTTTACATGTTTCCAAAAACTAACAGCAAATTCAACATCTCCCTCCCCTATCCCAGAGAATGACCAAGCTCTTTCTGCCCTTGTGGCATATACCAAACATTCAAGCAAAGAAAACACTTCTTGGCTAAAGAAAAAAGAAAAACACTGCTGAGTGCATGAATGCCTTCAGATGATAGTTAGATTTGCTTTGCTGAATTGTATTTCAAAGCTATCAGTGAAAACAGCTGAAGCAACCCATTTATGAAAGTTACTATTAATGCATGTAAAATGTTAAACTTCAAGGATTAGAAGATGATCTAAATGCAATTTACTCTGTAAGGTTATGAACCCTTCAGAATATTACATGATCACAAAACAGTCAGAAGTGGGCATAAAACAGACTTGTGGCCATTGTGCTTAGTCTCCACTGAAGAAGCAGCTGATGTATAAAAACTGAAAAATACCAATACATTCAGCAAGATATGTGTATCACTTACAAAAGTGAATGTAATGCAGTTTAATATTCAAGAATAATTGAAAAATGCATCTAAAGGAACATTCAGTGGGATATTTCTTAACTGCCCCACGACAGAATTCTTCCTTAAACAAAAGCCTTTTAGGGACTTTTCTAAGAGTCTGACTCACAAGTAAGTTTTGCACACACTGCTTGCACAAACAGCATGTTTCAATAACTTACAACAAGGGACGTTTATCCTGAGCCTTCAGCTTGACAGCAGCTTATAGGTAAAGAATTCCCACATAGGTGACAACAGACATTGGTTTTGCAAGGAGATATGCCCCCACAAAACAGTATACAGTGGAATTATTTGTGGCACTTGAGACCTTCAGAAACAAACTTTCTCAGTTAGTACTTTCCTACTTCACGATACAGGGCAGATTTATATCTCATCTGATGTCACTGCAACAAGAAGCTTCTTGCACCTTGCTGAGGGTCTTCTCCACTCATATATTTAATTTAAAAACTAAACTTTTAGTACAAATACTAAAACAGTATAGCTTTTAAAGTAAACTTGGTTCTTCTTTTGCTTACCAGCAGTATGATACATCTTAAATTCATTTGTGTTTAATAGTACAAATCATTTATTTAGATTATCATCTTCTATCCAACAAAAGTTTGCCTTATTTAAACTTCATGTTTTCTTTAGTAAAGCAAATATCATACATATTATTTTTTCATCATATTTTTATTTAGAACTAGTAGATTTCAACCACTCAAGGAGTTTTTAATCACGAACTAGATGTGAGGAACAATCATCCTCACATTTTTTTCACATTATAATCTGTATTAACTTGAACTAAAGCAAAAGCATGGGGTAAAAAGTTAAGTAGTTACACCAGTCAAAAGCTGGGTTTCACATTTCAGCTGACTCCACCCTTAGTAACTCAGAATGCTGTTTCATGGTATTTTAAGATTATTAAATCAGAGCTTGTCATCCTGCCATCCTCCTGCCATAAGTCCTTTGCACCAGCATCGACACTTTCATAATTGCACGATGAGGCAATATAGAGCGCTGAGTTGGCCAAAAACTAGGTAGTTT
Organism: Eulacestoma nigropectus; assembly: GCA_013397775.1. Lineage (NCBI taxonomy): Eukaryota > Metazoa > Chordata > Aves > Passeriformes > Eulacestoma > Eulacestoma nigropectus. The sequence goes on along the minus strand of VZTE01004972.1, from coordinate 683,515 downwards.
TCAAGCAGGTCACCACACCAGATCACTCACGCGTGTGCTCAGAGGAGCACAAGCGGTGCAAGGACTGGGGGGCGCCAGAGCTTGTACAGCACTGGGAAGCAGTGACCATCCCCAAACCAATAAACTCACTTTGCTTTAAACTCCTGTAGAATCTAAGCAAAGTTAGAGCTAGGCTGGCCCAGACAGCTCTGGTCCTAATTTCTCCTCCATTTTCAGTAACAGATGTCTTGTCACTCCTCTTTTCCTGGCTTTAGGATTCCGGTAGCCACAGGTGAACAGGATTATGAAACTGTAATCTAAAGGAAAACTAGTAATTTCCATTCCATAATCTCATTCACCACTCGGCCACATAAAAACTTCTGCTGACAGAAGACAGCAGAACGATGCAGCTCTGCAGAGTGTGAGATGCTCGGACATACACGCCTTTAATTATAGAACTGAACTCACTGGTTTCTGTGAGAAGACTGGCTGTATCAAGGTACCCCATAATAAACAACTTTACTTCAATGAAGTTACATTTGATAATCATAAAGTTACTACGTTTCAGACCTGAAGGAGCACTGTGAAATTTTCTGTTTGGAAGAAGGAAACGCACGCTCCTCGCTTCACCCGCCCTATCGGACCAAGCAGCAGCCAGGCACTGGCTTAGCGCCGCGGGGACGCGCACGGGGGCGGCCTCGGTCTCCGGCAACGCCACTCCTGAAAGTTTTCCTGGTTTGTTTAAGGCCTCCCCAGCCGCCGTTTCCCGGGACCCGGCCCGCGGGACGCCGGGAGGGAGCGCACAGACACCACCACCCGCTGCCCCCGAAAGCGCCTCCCAGGCCTCGGCGCCGCCGCCCGGTCGGCACCCCGCAGCCGGGGACGCCCGCGGCCCCCGCGCCCCGCTCCGCCCGCGGCCGGGACGGAGA
>VZTE01004972.1:662613-682234 GCA_013397775.1 Eulacestoma nigropectus | reverse complement strand
GGCGGGGCGGGCAGGGGCGGGACCGGGACCGGGGCCGGGCGGGCCGCAGGGCGGGGCCGTAGTGGCGCCCACTGTTTATTTGCCCCAAAAGTGAAAAAAGCCTCACGCCGCCCTTTCCCGCTGCATCCCTCCATCCCCGCCCTGTGCTCAGCGTGGTCTCGTCCCTATTCAGGCCTCCCGAACATGGGTCCCTGGGAGAAGTCGAGAGACGAAATGTCCCAAGTAGAGACAGTGGCAGTCCCAGTCTGCTCCGTACTGGTGCGGCTTCACCTTGCATCCTGTGTGCATTTTTGGGAACCTCAATATAAAAAGAACATAAGCTGTAACAGAGTGTGTGTCTTCACTGAGGGTAAAAGTGGGGCTAAAGCTCCCTCAAGATGACGCTCTCCCCACTCTCAATGTTTCTGTTGCACTAACTTCGATTTTCTGTATAAAAGCTTCACAGCTGCCTCTGCGCAAGGATATTCTATACATATAAATATCTAAAAGGAGAGTGCCAAGAGGATGGAGACAAACTCTTCTCGGTGGTGCCAAGCAATAGGACAACAGGCAAGGGGAGAAACTGGTGCACAGGAAGTTCCACTCGAATATAAGGAAAAACTTTTTTACTGTGCAGGTGACCAAGCACTGTAACAGATTTCCCAGAGAGGTTGTGGAGTCTCCCCCACTGGAGATATTCAAGAACCATATGGACACAATCCTGTGCAATGTGTCCTAGGACAACCCTGCTTGAGCAGGGAGGTTGGACTAGATGAGCCACTGTGGTCCCTTCCAACTTTTACCCATTTTGTGATATTCCCACTCATTCCCTAGGCAGCTGAAATTACACAGGTGTTCTTTCTCCTTGTACAGACACAATCTGAGCATGCAAATCAGTTTGGACTCCAGCCCCCTTCCCTCCTCTGGCTTTGGCACACAGGTGACTGCGTGGCACCCTGGCCTGAGGAGCAGGTGGGTGCTGCTGGGCCACGGGATGCTGGGCCAGAGAAGCTTGGAGAACTGAGCCTGAAAGATTTGTCTGTGGTTACTTGCAAAGATAGGGCTATTTTACCTCACCAAGTCATGCTTCTGGACAACAAAATGTAGGTCTGGGAAGTGCCAGAGGAAATAATAGCTGTACATCTTTCTAGACGGGGGGAATATTGGTTGGGTTTCAGCTGAATCCAATACAGTAGTGCATCCCCTCTCTCTAGCCCAGACCACGGAGCAAAGGCCTAACAGCTTAACTAACCTATACTATTGCCAAGGTAAGTATTTTAAAGTCATCATTCAGTGCTGCTCCCTCAGCTTCTGATGCTGGTTTAAAAAAAATATAAGTTTGGAATAATTCCACTTACTTCTTTGTCCTTACAGTGCATTTGGCTCACATTTTCTCTACGGACTGGAAACATCCTTTTTTAAAAAAAGTGATAATAACTCCATTCAGGACCCTGCATTTTAAGAAAAATGCCAACATGATTTATAATAAAGCATAAAAAATAGTTTTGTTATAGCTTTTACAGCCTAAGGATGTATGTTATACGTGAATGCCCATAAAACCTGAGCCATAGCTTACTGCTGTTCTTGGCTGTGCTTAAAAGAAGGGGGAAAGCAGGATGCCAGCTGGCAACTCTGGTAGTTGGAAGAGAAGTAATGCCAAAATTGTTCATCATCTCTTCCTCAAAATAAGAGAAGAAACGAGGAGGAAAGGTGGCCCTCAGAAAATATGGGATACTCAACTCTGTTTGCAGTGGAGATACTGGGATGATTAGTAAGAAGTACAAGCAGAGAAATTGGGGCAAAAAAAAAAAAAAAATTGTAGAATCCAAGAGAAGTAAGGAACTAGGGAGGATGAGAAATCAGGGCCAAAGATGGCAGGGTGATGATGGGAGAGTCATAGATGAAATGGCAGAGGATTTGTAAAAAGAACTTGGAAAGAGATTACTGGCTTGCATTGCAGAAAGAACTACTCTGAAAGCACCACTCAAAGTCTTAGCTGGGTTTTCTGCCCCTCTCTTCTGTGTTCCTCAGTGCTTTCTGACACAGTCTGCCATTCAGCTTCCCTGTTTTTGTGTTTGTGCTCAAAATCAGGTTCATTGTTCTCATTGCATACCTACCTGCTGACCTGTGTCATGAATTCCTGCACTCTTGCACTTCACAGTCCCTTACATACACTGTCAAGTCCATATGGCAGGGAATGAGTAACACAGCAATACGAGAGTCAGAGTAGAGAGATACAATGGAATGTTTACTGACAGCAAGCTTAAAAGCAGAGACCACTCAGTCCCTGCTGAGGTGTGACACTTGTCTTTTATATGGAAGAGTGTTCCAGACAGGGAAAATGGGGTCTGAAGTGTGTAATAGTGGCACCAAGAATGAATGTGGCAGATGGACAGTAATAATGGTCTCATCCTTCAGAAGAAGAAACTATATTCTTAGAGGAGAAAAGAATAAATAAGGAGTGCTAAAGAGAGGTTACATAGGGAGAAATTTTTTTATTATCAATCATGTCATTACCCAAATATGAATTTAAAGAATTCTCTTCATTCAGTGCTGTTCAATAATATGTGAATAATTAATGAATGAGAATGTATCTGCAGTGCTCTAAGAATATAACTAAGGCAAGGTCAGAGAGAAAGCATCTTTGTTAAGTTCTCTGATGCTGCTGGGGAGCAATACCAGCTAAACTTACACACACAAGGCTTTTTTTCACACTGCAAAATCTGTCCATTTAATCTAACTATCAGTTGGTCTGATAAAAGATAAAATGCTTCTTACTACAAACTTGGCCTTGTGAGTAAGGAAGATAAGCAAAAGTTACTGAAATGCCATACCTAAATTGTATCGCTGAGAAAAAAAGCCATTATCAGACAGTATCTAATTACCCAATTCAGTTTATAAATTCTTTAAAGATTAATAATTATGTATCTTTATTACTCATCATGAATAGTTAATGAACAATAAGTAACATTTTATGCTACAAGGTCTGCTAGTCTTTAATTAACTTAAAACATGAAGAGTTACGATCAGATGCAAGATTCTCTCCTTTTATTAATGAGTCTAAATCTTTAAATCCTTTTCTTGACTAGAGATTTAGTTATTTAGCCATGGTAACTTTTGTATCTTCAGCATTCAGTTCTATTTACTATGTCCAGAAAACAGCTCAAATCCAGAAAGAAGCTATCTTTATAAACTACGGGTGTTAAATGAGTAGTTAAGACAATCAATTTTTTTGAAAGAATCAGCATCTGATACTTCTGCAAGTGTGTTCAAGGATCGTAAGAGCAGTTACTGTGAGTCAGAAAAGGAAACCAACCTTCTAACAACTCATTAGATCAAGAGATAAATCAGATCAACTTAAATTAAAAAAAACCCAGTCCTAATCACATGCATTTGTATCATTTCCCCCGGTTTTGTTCTTTCACAAAATTAAGCCATTAATTAAGTTGGTAAAGCAATAAGATTTTGTGCTGATAGATTTGTGTCAATGCTGCCCTGTATGTAGACCAGTTAAGGGTTTTTCAAAGGTAAAGACACTTTCTTTGATGTTCACGTGCCCTTTCATACAAGCTGCAGTGTCAGCACTTAGCTATGATAGATTGCAAGGTTGGGTAAGCAGGAAGAAACTGCTTTGCTGCCATGTGTTGTACATATGGTATCATCAGGCTCCTTGGGGCAATGACCCTTTTCTCTTGCTGCCAGATACCACTTTTTTCCCCTTCCTGTTACCTTTTAAGAAAAAGACTTAGTTTGGTACATCTGCTTTCCACTCTTATTGCACCTACCCCTTCAAATTTCCTAATGTATAAAAATATTAACAAAAATTCCCAAAATCAACTTTTACTGATGACCACAATATTATGACCTTTCCCCATTCCTTTCCTATTTAGCTCTCATTGTTTAGCCTGTTCAACCTACTTCAAACAGGAGCTTAAAATATTTTACAGTTATTGTTGATAACCACAATAACACCCAAGGGCAATAGAAATAGGAAAAACATCTAGGACAATAGTGCACAAAATTAAGTAAGCTGCATTGTAAGCAGTTTAGGAAGTAGTGTGATACTTTGCAAATTTCCTAGTTTCTTCTAATTTGAATCAATTATTTCTTCATCAATAGTACATTTCAAAATTTATTTAATAGATGCTTTGTGAACAATTGTAAGTTAATAAACATTAGTCAAAATATTTGTATCATTCCTCTTAAGAAAGTTCAACTTTCATGCCCTAAATAAATAAATAAGCATCTATATATGTAGACTTGCACAGTATTTAGTAGTTTACTACATTAAAAAAGCAGAATGAATACTCTTTAGGAGGACAAAGAGAATTTTCTTTTTATCTTTTTTCTTTCAATATTTGTGTGTCAAGTCCTATCTTTTCTGTAAAGATTTCTATATAGAGAGCTCCAGAACATCAGTCCAGAAGGGATTATCAATGTTGGGCTTTTGTTTCTTTGCATAATCTAAAATTTTCCAAAGACCTTACCTGGCATGGGTATAATAAAGAGGTGATGAGTGACTGCCAACATGGCTTTACTAAGGGCAAATCATGCCTGACAAATTTGGTGACCTTCTGCAGTGGGCTCAGAGTGTTGGTGATGAGGGAGGTGCACAGATGTCATATACCTGCACTTGGCCAGAAAGCCAAACGTATCCTGGGCTGCATGAAGGCAGAGTGGGCAGCAGCGCAAGGCAGGGGATTCTGCCCCTCTACTCCACTCTCATTAGACCCCACCTGTATTACTGCATCCAGCTCTGTGGTCCTCAACATAAGAAGGACATGGACCTGCTGAGAGAGTCCAGAGGAGGGTCATGAAGATGACCAGAGGGCTGGAACACCTCTCCTGTGAAGACAGGCTGAGAGAGCTGGGGTTGTTCAGCCTGGAGAAGAGAAGGCTCTGGGGAGACCTAACTGCAGCCTCTCAGTACCTAAAGGGGCCAACAAGAGAGCTGGAGAGGGACTCCTAACAAGAGCATGTAATTGGTAAGACGAGGGGGAACGGCCTTAATCTGAAACAAGGTAGGTTTAGGTTAGATATAAGAAAGAAGAAACTCACTATGAAGATGGAGAACACCAGAACAAGCTGCCCAGAGAAGCTGTGGATGCCCCATCGCTAGAAGTGTTCAAAGCCAGGTTGGATGGGGCTTTGAGCAACCTGGTCTAGTGGAAGGTGTCCCTACCCATGGCAGGGGGGTTGGAATTAGATGACCTTTAAGATCCCTTCCAACCCAAACCATTCTGTGATTCTATGATTTGTGTTTAAAGTACTTTTGCAAATAGTCAAAGCAAACTTACTTACACAAATATGTACCATATACAAAAAATATAGAAATAAGGCAAGCAGGGCTGGTTTTTGCTTGTTTGTTTATATATAACTACACTTAAGTTTAAAAGTCCTTATTGTGTCCTGCTGTTGTCTGCTACAGCATCAAGTGTTTTGAGTCCTGACACTCAGATCAGGGTTTTTTAATTTCTACAATATATTTTTTTCCTCGAATAGAAAAAATATTTACTAGCAGTAATCATGCACAATAGGAACTTTGCATTATGCCTTGAAAGTTCAATTTTTAAGATGAAATATATCAAATAATCTGAAAGTAGTTATCTAAGGTATTTTTTTACCTTTTCCATTTCACAGTAACAGTGCAGATTCCACACAGTGAATTTATACTACTTGTACTAAGTATGTTATCCTTTTCACTTTTACGAAGATCCTTAAAATGAATGCATTAGCTCAGGAAATCTTCAGACCATAAACAGAAAACCACTGCTTTTATTTTAGGGTGGTTTTTTTCATATTTGATGTAAAAATTTTATGCATTTAATGTATTTATTATTTTCAGTCAAAAAAGGCTGCATGTCTTGGAAAGCGAAACTGCATCTAGTAAACAGCTAAAATGAAAAAAAAAAAATGAAATGACAACTGCCAGCTGTCCTTATAAGTGGTAACAGAGGTACAGGAGAGTTGTCAGGTCCTTAAGAGCCATTCAGCAATGCAAACCAGATGATACACTGGAGCCAGTAGCTCCTATTTCGAATGGAGGAGACAACAGATGGTCATTCAGTAAGGAGGTTTTTGGAAAGTGGTCAGTCAGTCAAACCAGGTAAAGTGTTGACTGACTTTGCCAATTTATTTACCTTTTTATTTTGTTAATCTGTACCCTGGTTTTATTCCCCCTTCAAGTAGAATTTAACATGTAAACCAATGTAGAGACAATGTCAGAGACAGAGAAATAAAATCCTACTCTTTGTCTCTCCACAGCTTTTTCTCTAAGGGTTGCTTAATTTTCATAAATATAAATTCAAAACCATGACTGCTTCAAAAGCAGTCAAATGTGGTAGTTGTTTAAACCATTCAGTACTTGAATAATCAGGAAGAAGAGGTAAGACACTAATATTGCCCTTTTTTACTGACTGCTTCTTTTAACACTGAATAGAACAGCCGCATCATGGACAAGTGCCTAAGGTACCCAGCACCCTCACACTTGGTGACAGCCTTGGCCATGCCTAAAGCTCACAGAAGTAACTACTGTGAGCCGTCAGCCTGCCCTGCGCTGCCCTGTGCACGCCCTGGAGAGTGCAGACGTTACACTGCCTTATCTGTGGTGTCAATTGGATTGTTCTCAGACCATCCTGCTGCACGAGTGGCATCAGAGCCAGCAAGTAGTTGGGATATTGTGTAGCCCTGAACTTTGAGCCTGAAACATCCAAAATAATTTGAAGTTTTTCTAGCTCAGGATTGTACTTACGCAATACTCGGCCTTCCTTTGCCCATCTTAAATCTGTAACTTTACAAATTTAGTTTTTACTCTTTTTTTTTTTGTCAGGACAAGAAAGGGTAAAATAAAATTGGACACTGTCCTAAACTATCTCCAGGCACCAGGCCCATATCTGCGGGGGAATGCTGTGATCTCCCATGGCTGCCAAAACATTTGTGTGGAATCTAAGAAATTTGTTTTGATCTTCAGACCCATAATTGTGTAGCAGTCTTGCTGAACAGCCAATAGCGGAAAGAAATGAATAAAAGGGTGATAGAAGGGCTTTACAACTTGCTCTCCTATTTTGAATCCCTTCTGTTCTTGCAAAATAGATGAGTAAGTAAGACTAAGTTAGACCCCTTTAATTAGTGACAATAGCCCTATTCTGGTATCTGATGCCAATTTAGTCAGTATTTCTGCTAGCACCCAATTTAGTAGTTACATCAACAGTTTTCGCAACAATTGCTGCCCGCACTTGAGGATCTACGCCCAACAATGACAGGGTGGCATTTAAAGCATTCTGCACCCAAGGAGGTATCAGCCTTACACGCTGCCTCCTTGAAGTGGGGATGAGGTCCCGTACTCATGGCCGACACTTCAGTTACCTGCTACATAAATGGGATACTCCAACGGTCTTTACAAGAGAATCAGCTTCTTTCAAGAATGCCTTGCAGGACCCTTGCCTCATGCTGCAAAGCAACACAAACAACAAACAATTCAGACAACTGAACATGGGAAATGTAGAATTGAAGACAAATTGAGAGAACCCACACAGACCACTGTTTTATAATCTGCTTCAGTGGCAAAGAACAGTTTTTATACACAATGACATGAAGTCTTAGACAAAGCCCCCTTCTCAAGTTTCTTACCTCCTTTGTTACTTTAATTTGCAAGCATGGATGCTTTCATAGTTTCTTGCTTCAGAAGCAGTACTCCCAGGAATATCTCAACTTCCATCATAACCAAATGCGGTAATGAATCATCTCTGCCAGTAAATTAGCAGAGGCCTCTTGGCATTTTGAGATCAAATTCCCACCGTCTGCTGTTTATCCCCAAATTGCCCACTTGTATTTCTTGCACTTTCTCCCAGACAGTACAAATAATACATTCAGAGAGGGGTTCTGAACAATTTAATAATTTTATTTACCATTTTATCATAACACACCCTAAGCATCACCACTGCCCGTCAAGATTGTAGTGCACTTAAATTAGTTTTCACCAAAAATACTTTCTTGTCAGATTGCTCACAGGCAAGAAGTATTAATTTATGCCTGGGAAAGGCATTTCGATGTGTGTCACTATTCTAGGCATCAAAAACATCTATTTATGCTCCTCTGAAACCAACAATATGTCATCAATATGAAATAACTATAGGGGTGTAAATTTTTAAACAATTTCATTATCATTAATTGTGTAACATTTATCATAGTAAAAAAATAGTCTTTGCACTGTGATTCCTTCTGTTTCTTTCTTTCCAGACACTCCCCCTCAGCTTTCCTGCCAAGCTTTCAGAATTTTAAATTGTTTAATATAGTCTTTGAACTGAGGTCAGGAAGAGGTCAGTTGGAGGCAGTATCCCAATGGGTTACTATACACTTGGCTAAATGCAAAGTGTTGTCATCTTTAATATTTAAAGGAGTGCTTAACTGGAATTGAACATAGTTTATCAGACAGAAAATTTGTAGCATCTCATGATGCAAATTGTACTTTCTGACTGCTACACAGAGACCTTTTTAGTAGATCAATATACTGTGTTTTTCTTAGAGTACCTTTAGATTTTTTTTAATTAAATTTGCATATATTAAAAAATTACAACCACACAAAATCTTTCATTCACAGAGATGTTTATTTTTGTCTTCAATGTTTTTAGGGAATACGATTTCACTACAAAAGTGTCTCAGAGAAACTCCATTCAAAGTCTAGGCTTAAGAATGAAGGGAAAATATACTTTCAGCTGTACCAGTCCTGAGCAAAGTTTAAAAAAAAAAATTTTTAAAAAATCCTCTAGAGATAGGAAGCAGCACCAATTAAACCAGAGGGCCTCTTACTGATATCTGCTCATGCTTTCTTTCCTGCTTTGAGAATTGGTAAAAACTTAGGTAGGAAAAATTACTTTTTTAGAATGTGGACATAAGATTTACAGTCCCAATCTCTCACCAAATACCACCCTTTTTTTAATAGTTAGAGTCCAGGGCCTCAGTTTTACTTTCCATTAATTAGTCAGGACTGCTAACAGCAAGACTGTTGCCCCCATGGTGTAACATTCTCTTACTCAAATTGGTAAATAAATATTTATTTTATATACTTCTTTTAATAAATATTTATTTCCTATCAATATCAAGTTCCTGAAAAGTTACATTGTTCTTAGAAGTATACTACTCGTAGCATTTATAAAACTTCTGATAACATCAGGTCTCAAAATAATTCAAGTGGCTTACAATCTGTCTCTTGTTGTTTCAGTGAAAGGATTTCAAGCTATTGGTAACACTCGGTACTTAATAGTTGGTTTATCCAGGACATTCAGAATCAATCTGACAAAGTAAATACTTCTAAGAGTCAGAACAGAAAAGGCACTTACTCATTTTGGGGAAGACACCTGGCAGGTAAGATTTTTATTTTCAAAATAACAAGCCCTTTTTCTAATAATAAAACCCTTAAAAAACTAGTTGGATAAACATAAGCCCTATGAACAAAACCAACTTAGGTACCCCTTCCCAAGAAAGATAATACTGTCCTTGATTGAGAAACTGAGAAATGTGAAAGCATCCAGAAATACTCACAAGTTTTATTCACTTCTGTGATATTCCAGTAGACCATCACAGCTGACTAGAAGAAAAAATCTCCTCCAAAGAATGGATGTTTTACAAATTGAAAGCCTCAAAATTTTCTGGACTGTTTCTTATTAGGTACTTGTATCAGCAATAAAATGCAAGATTCTAATGTGCATAACCAGGAACATCACCTTGGTTACAACTGATAACCTGTGACTTCATCCAGAGGAGTAAATCTTGTATCAAACTTCCTTGCAATTGAATCATTGCCTCGGTGATGCTCTGTGTAAGGCACTTAGTAAATTTTAAGAGCATCTGACAGTACTGTTGGTAGTTTTGATTTGTTTGTGAGGATGCTTTAACAACGCTTCAAGATTAACAGGTTAAGGTGTGGAATAATCACTGAAAACAGCCATATGAATTACTGGCCACAAAACTCTTCAGAAGCCACATCCATTCTAGTCTGGGTTCTTATTACCTTTGCAACAAAAAGCTATCCTTTTCTTGGCAGTCCAGGAATTAGGCCCTCTAAAATTGTGTAGTGGCTAATTGTATGAGAGGAATTAATTTTGTTCCTAACTCTTTCATCAAAACTTCTGCCTTTTCAACAAATAACCTGTATCCAAGAGTGAAATGTTCATGGTATTTACTACTCAATTCACAATTAGGCCAAAAGTCACCGAACCAACAGGTATCAAGAATTATAAAGTAAGACACTCCTCTAAGAAGTGTGATGTTGCCTTCTTCCAATACAGTACACTGAGAAAGGAACACTCAACAGACAAAAAAGACAAAGAAGCCACTATTTGGCTCTTCTAGGGATTATTCTGAAAATACATTTTCTTTGTTCTTCCTTCTCCCCTCCTTATCCTCTTTTTGTTGGACTGAGGGTTTTTGAAGGTGTTTGACATTTTAGAAACAGAAGCTGCCTACTCAGAATTTCTGTAGGAAAGCTGAGAAAGCACTCAGTATCTGTGCATGCTCCTCAGATCTCCTTCTCCAGCAGGGACTCAGAGCATTTTACTTGGCAACATTCTGCCTCCGTCAGTTGGAAAGAATTTTGCTTATTTTGCCACGTTTGGAAGCCTCTCAGCATAGAATAAGACCATTTGCAGAAATACAGATAACTGGCATCCCAGAATGCCAGGTACCTCAGACAGAGTGCTTGAATGGTACAGGATCACTGTAACTAAGTTTGCTCAGCAAGAATCTGTTCAGGTAGTGAATTATATAGAAACAAAGATGACAGTGACAAAATTGATATTGACCTTTAAGCTCCACATACAATTATTCTGTAAGATTATGTTGATCTTACCAAAATATAGTTGAACTGGGAACAGCAGTCAAATTCCCCACTTACAAAAGCAGGCATAATAAATTACTTCAAACTCACTGCATCCACTTATACTATAGATATACTTAAGAGAAACAAAAAAAAAGGGAGAAGAAGGAATCAGAATGTGTTTCCTTCAGAGGTGGGAGTAATGATAATACATGTAACATGAAGAGACTTCCCTTGCCTAGATTAATTCATAGCTGAAGGCTGTTACAGTAAAAGATGATCAGTCAGATGCCAGATTTTCCTGCTCAGAGAACTGTGCCATCAGGAACTGGGCTTGACATTGAAGCATTTTTATTTATTCTGTGCAAAGAAGGATCAGTTGAAATAGATTATTCATGGATGGCAGTTATATATTAGATGCATATAAACAGCAAATTAGATCTCTCTGTTCCCAAAGTGGGTATTCAGAAAGTAGAATTGGCCTGACCCCTCACTTGTCTTAACAGATGCAAAGTGATTGAACAACTCCATCCTTCTTTAGGGACAAATACCTGGGACTATCTTTGAACCAAACAGAATTTACAGTTTGTAGAATCTAGTGATCTTGGGAAGAGGGTAAAGAGCCACATTTCATTAGCCTGGCTTACATTTATTTCCTTTTTCTGCATCCTTTTGCTTCTTCATACAGAAGAGGAAAATTACATGCATGTGGTTAGCAGGTTATCAAAAATACATTAATAGTCTCTTTTCCTCAGCTGTCTTCTCAGTAACTCTGCTGTAAATTAGAGCTCCACTGGTTTATGGCTACATGTCTTAAAAGCTTGAGGAAGCACGTTCACTTTGCTTTGACCAAAATCAGTATTCATACACAGATGTGCTGGTTTTGGCTGGGATAGTTAATTTTCTTCACAGTAGCTGGCATGGGCCTGTGTTTTGGATTTGTACTGGAAACAGTGCTGATAACACAGCGATATTTCAGCTGTTGCTGAGCAGAGGTTACACAGAGTCAAGGCCTTTTCTGCTTCCCACTCCACCCCACCCCACCCCACCAGTGAGGAGGCTGGGAGTGCACAAGGAATTTTGAGGGGACACAGCCAGGACAGCTGACGCCAACTGACCACAGGAATATCCCAGACCATGCCGTGTCATGCTCAGCATTTAGAGCTGAGGAAAGAAGAAGAAAGAGGGGGATGTTTGGAGTGCTGCTGTTTGTCTGCCCAGTCACCACTACCTGTGACAGAGCTCTGCTTTCCTGGGGATGGCTGAACACCTGCCTGCCCATGGGAAGCGGTGAATGTTTTGCTTTGCTTGCATGTGCAACTTTTGCTTTACCTGTTAAATTGTCTTTATCCCAACCCATGACTCTTACTCTTCGAATTCTCTCCCCCACTGCAAAGAGGGAGAATGTGCAAAGGGCTGTGTGGTACTTACTTGCCAGCTGGGGTTAAACCATGACAGAAAACAGTGTAATTAAGCACTACACTTTTCCAGGTGGTCTAGATCCTGAAAACATAGTCCTGCTCAAATATTCCTCCCTCTGCCAAGATATGCTGTACTTTCTACAAAATAATTAACATTTTGGAACTACTTTTTAGAATATTGTTACTGAACAATATTTTTTCTGGTGGTAATTTTCTTTTTAAACATATGGGACAAGGAACAATTTGATAAGGTTAGAAGTTTGTCTTTTACAAAACCCCAAATGGGACAGCAATCTCTTGTGATCATTCTTAATAATAATCATTAGGAGCTATGGAATATGCTTTTGCCCTTCATCTTCCATGCTTAACTTCTTAAAAGTATACCTAAAACTTCCTGTGCCCATTAAACTGTCTGCTCCTAAAATCTGCCATCAGCAGACAGAGCAAGTTTATTCTGATGACTTTTTTTCTGTGTCCCATAATAAAAGGGGCAAGATTAGGATTGAATACATCAGAGTGATTCAGTGGTGGTTTGTTTTTATTAATTTTCATCAACACAGTTAAATAGAGGCTGTAATCAGCTCCTGCATTACTATAACTCTATGATCTGAAACTATTTTTTTTTTCACTGCATTTTCTTTCACTGTTTGAATCCAATGGTACAGTTTGGGTAGGGGGGACACACCTGGGCTCCTAGGCCTCATTCACAGACATACCACAATCTTTTGGCATAATGTCTTAGGAAAGTCATGTAAACATCACTTGCTGTTGGATAATAGCATTTTCCAGCAAGCATGCAGTTTTCCATTGCTGTTGTACCATTTACTCGATTCTAGACAGGAAGTTACAATAATTTCTATAGAGCGCTAATTTGTAATTAACTTGTGAAGTACTTTTCCAAGTTTAATACAGTGGTTAAATCCTGTTAATTCTTGTTAAAACATGGGCTCTCTAGATATCAAACTAAGCTAAATATATGATTGTTGTCTTAGACAAGTCTTCGAAGTCTCTTTTAACAGTTTCTCTTTATTTTTAAACTTTGGCAGCACGAAAGAAAACCATCTGAGCTTCTACAGTTTGACTGATTTTACTGCACAGTTTTTGCTAATTTGAAGTTACAACCTTCCAAACTGAGACTGCTCTGACATAAGTTGGGGCATAATTTCAGGTTAGGAAAACCTCTGAAAGCTCAAACTGTATTTCCAGCACACCCAAATCTGAACATTGAGATAGAAGTACGCATTTGCAAAATGCTGTATTTGATTGACTGGTCCACTAGCCAAAACCAGCATTAACTTTTTATCTTACCTATCTTATTCCTGAGTAAGCACAGGCTAAATTTACTACAAGTATAGCACTTGCTGTTGCCTTTGGAGAAATTAAATGTAAATGCCTTTCTATTTCCCTACAGTATCTGATTTTGAATGAAGTATACCCAGACTCCCTAGTAGGGAGAAGAGCCAAATAAAGGCATGTCACAGAAAGAAAACCCCAAACAGATACAGTTAAAGAACCCTGGATTAAAAGTACACAATAGACAGTTCCATGCCAAATCAATCCTGTATAACAAAGTAAAATCAATCAGCATAGGAAACTGCCAGGCTTTTGAGACAGGAGAGAAAAAAAGTAAAGAATCTAAGTTGCAAGATGTGAAGTTTAGAAGACCTGCCTAAACACTACAGTGAACCAATAGAAACAAATTCTAGAAAGTACTCTGTCTCACATGGCTACTTGAAAATGTGCTATTCATAATATTAAGACAAAGTAAAGTGCACAAATTATAAAATCAAACCATTTTTGAGATTTTACAATCTATGCCCCAAAACATCAAATATCTAGATAAACACATAACAGGTTAACACTTCAGTCATATTCTTAATATCAAGACTCATCATATCAAGAATTTAAATTTTTAAAAGTAATTTATTTATTACTACCTCCTCTGTTGGAATCAAGATTTTATATGGCATAATTTAACCTGCTACTGAGAAGAATTTTTATCTCCAATATGTAGATTTAAATTAATGAAAAAAAGAAATCAGTCTCAACTGTATATTTATTCTTTTTCTTATACCACCTATAATTAACGGCAAAGTTAGGAAGATAAGAGACTGAATTACTGTACCCTTTATCAATGAACTATTTATACTTAATTTTCCCCCATTTCTCCCCCCTTTTCCTTTCTGAAACCGGACAATCAATCAGCACATAAAGGAACTCTTTTACATGGAACACTATCACACTTGTGTTTGTTGGGCCACCATTTCATGAACATCCCAGGATGTATGGCTGTTGAAGACTGGTGCATATATAGATTTAACAAATAACAGTTCTTATGCAGAGAGCAATCACAGAGGAAATTAGCTAATCAGAACACATTACAACATTAAATTTTCACTTTTTATAAATGGAGTAAAGATGCTTTTAAATATATTTACAGTTAGAAAAAAAGGACTTAGAATTACTACAAGTCAAAATTATTCAGAAATTATCAAAGTGAAGTTCATTTAAATTACATTATGAACAGAGTCAAATGCAGTATTTTGCTTAGAATTTGTCTACTCTGCTGTCAGTATTGTCGCATCCTTTTAATCACCAACAGGCAAAAACTTAACTTTGCTTAATGCTAAAACAAGCATCATTGCAATGAAATTCTGGAAACCTAATAGTTCAGTTAAAACCACCACAGCTTTTTAGATCCTAGCTGACTTCTGTTGCACTTGTAGTAGAAATTGCTCTTCAAAGTCTTGTTCCATAAAGAACAGTGAAACTTTTTGCATTGTTTTTGATAACCATACTTGTACCACATTTTTGAGATTATTCTCTAGAGACAGTTGAATCATAGTAAAATCCACTCCATCCTTCCTTTCAAACCAAATGGCTACTTAGTTCTGAAGACAGAGTCCTCTTGTTGGCCGTACTGGGTGGTTTATTCACATAAATAAAAATACATTTCCCACTTAGTGAATTACTGATAATAGATTATTATTTCTTTGCAAGGAATTCTGAAATGTGTTAGCATTCATTACATCTTAAATTAAAAACACATTTCATAAAACTTCTCGCAATGAGATTTACTATCCTTCAACTGCTTACTTTAAACAGTTTCAGTTCTTTTGTAATCCATTACATCAGTATACTCTGCAAATACTCCCACCTAAAAATAAAATATAAAAAAATAAAGTTGAGAAGCATGTATTTTTCTTTTAAAAACTAGTGTATGTTATTCTGAACACTAGCCCGGCCCCAAAAACATTTAAGAACCTTAAAAAGCATTGTTTTACAGATACTAAATTTGGCCAGGTAACAGCAATGAACAGACATCCTATTTAGTAAGATAAAGCAGAATACATAATAAACAGGTCAGTAGTTATCCATCTGAAATAGCCTATAATTAACATTTGATGTCTAAAAAGTTTAAACAGCAACACCAAGGAATGAGGTATGTATGTTCTCAGATATCACATCAGACTCTCATTTTATGCAACTAACTGTATTTCACAACTAGCATCTTACAAAATAGAACAGTACCATTGTGCCTGTAAGTACTGCATTAAAAACAGAAAAAACCATTACTACAAGAAACCACCAAACATCACAATTGTCAGGGGCTACAAAAATCCATTGTTTTAAGCTGTTAAGACATATCATATGTTGGTAATAATTTGGGGCTGGATCACTACCAAGAAGGTCCATCCAACTTTCACATGGGCTTAAAAATATATTTACTTTGAATGAAAAAGAAAAGGCTCATGGGAGTGTAAGTGCACTGCCTCACTAAAAGGAGCTAAATGGACTTTTGCACTGAACCAGAATATATAATTTAAAATCTATACATGAATTGTATGTATGTATCAAAACACTTATTGGTTGTAAACAAAAATGCAAAATCTGTAGTCATAAAAATATTTTATTGGTAATTTTACATAATACCAGATGGTATTGTAAATAGTTCTGCTCTGTATCAGTATATTGCTAAGTGCATAAATGTTGACAGTTTATGCCATAAAGTAGGACACTGAATAGTTTTCAAATTATTTATGACAGAATATATTCTAATAGGCCAATTTAATAGTAAAGAAATTGATTCAGGAACAAAAAATAATAGAATTTTTATTTCCTTATTCTTGTGCAACATCTGATATTCCTGTATTGAAATGATAAGTGACTATGTGACACTAGAAAAATCTGGGGCAAGGAAACAGCACTAAGCAGAAATGAGAACTGCAGTTCTGTTCTTTTTAAAGCTTTTCCAAACTTTCATATTTCCAAATAGTTTTTACCAAATGCATCACCATCTGAGGTTCAGTATTTGTTACACAACACAGAATACCAGTGTACAGCGACAACGCAGTACTTTACCTGAATTGCAAGGTTAACTAATCAATGCTTAGAATGTGTTTTCTGTTTTGCTTGTAAACATTACAATAAGTGTTTTAAGTGTCAAAAAATATTGGTAAAACCATCAACATAATTCAGTAACAGTAATCTAGTAAAATGTGTCAAACATTGGCAAAAATCCATACAAATGTTTTCTTTAATAACATTTTTCCTATTTAACCACACCAAGTACCAGCAGGTGTTTTTAAGAAGGTAATTATTATGAAAATTCTGTTGCAGCAATAATTGATTAAGTTGATCTTTGACTTGCATACATATAACTATGTTTCACAATTCTCAAATAATACATATTTAGGCAGCTTGAACTATGTTATAAAAATTTAAATTCAGTACATGCCAATAGTAGAGACTCCAAGAGTTGTGTTAGAATTCACTAAACTAAAAGTGAAAATGGACATACCAATAACACTGCATAATGAACATTCAAACCACATTTTCATGGCACCCTTACACATGAAGATTAAAAAGTTCGTTTGAAGATGTTTCATAACCATTTGTAGACTTCATTTAAATTACTATAGAATCACAGAATAAGCTGAGTTGGAAGGCACCCACAAGGATCATCGAGTCCAAATTCTGGCCCTGCACAGGACAGCCCCAGAGTCACGTCATGCACCTGAGAGCATTGTCCAAACACTTCTTGAACTGTCAGGCTTGCTGCTGTGACGACTTCCCTGGGGAGCCTGTCCCAGTGCCCAACCACTCTCTGGGTGAGAAACCTTTAGTTTATCGAAACTAAACCTCCCTTGACTCAGCTTCATTCTGTTATTGTTTCTACCACTGCACTTTTTTTCTTTCTTTTTTTTTTTTTAAACTGCATTATGTTCCAGTCAACATATCAATTATGCATGACTAATCTGTCATGAAAATGTGGTAACAAGTGACAGAAGTTATGTATCTGCATGTTTTGAAGAGACTAAAGAAACTGGAGGAAATAAACTTTAATGAGATTCCCCATTCAGTGATGACGCTTCTCCTCTGGGTGAAGATGACCTGGACATTCCCCTCTCTGTGTTGTCAGAGCTAGAACCACTCTGACTGTGTTGATCTGCAGAAGCAGCACTGGAAGCAGGTGGTGACTTAGTTTTCTCCTTAAAGTCTGTAATAATGACTGTCAGATCTCCAACGGTAACTTCCAAATGCTGAGCACTACTTCGATCCACATTTTTCAACCTTGGCCTAAATAAAGCAAATAATCATATTAAAAGCACACACACCATCTTATTATCTTGTCTCCCTCCTACTTTTTAGGAGCTCTGGAGAGCAAGTGTGTATATAAGACTTCTTTTTGCAACATGTATTATGTAGGAAAACAATATACCAGAAGTATTAATGGTGGAGGGTTTCCTAGTACGTTTTACATTGAAATAGTTAAATATAACACATTGCCTTCTTCTACAACTATTTAGAAGTTGACATTATGAATAATGTCATTGTGCAGCAATATGTATGAGAAGGTTTTTATTTTTAAAACCCAAGCTTTTCTTTATTGTGACTATGTAAAGTTACAAATTTGATCCAGGGAAATGTCCATCTCTGCAGGAGCCTGAAGCAACAATTCTAAGTAGAAAAAGATGTTCAGTAATGAAGATGTTGGTGTCTGTTTTTTGAATTCAACAGCACAGACAGCGTTAACTTCCAGCTCCTGTTACCTCATTTCGAAACCTCACGAGGATCGCTAGTATACTATTTGAACTGGACTTTGTGTTCACAGTATAACTCTGGTATTCCTGGCATAGGCTCTGTTTTAAATTATGCAGAGATGAATGTTACATACAGTGTTGATAGGGTCTCTTCATCTAATCTTTCAATTGTTTGATTTTTCACAACAAAAAGAACTAAAGAATAATTTTACTTATGTTTTGCCATTATATTTTTGTTAGTGACAAGCATAAAGTACTTTCAATTTAGTCCTTTCCCATGATCACCATGAAAAACCGGTACCAGACAGCTGAATTCATACAAGCGGTTATGAACAGCACAGTTTGTGCATTTAACTGACTCCGCAGCTATCACTGGCTCAAGCTGCAATGAAATAATGACATTGCATGTTCACAAGTGTGATAGCAGCAAAGCCCTAACCTTTACCCTATCATCTGACTTAGTTTGAAGTAGAATTGGTTCCCATTCACTTCAGCTGAAACAACTCATGCCTTTCCTCCACTAGAACTGAGATAGGCTTTGACATCGTGCTCCCCTGAGACTGAAGCAGCATGACTGAAGCATCTCAGAAAAAACTGCAAATCTGCTGATCTGCATCATGGGAATAGAGAGAAAACTTCAGAATTATCAACTTGTGCAGGTGCTGTGTACCTGGGGCTTATTAATTATATTGAGTGTGCATGAAGATTTTTATGGTTGCTTCCAGCAATAATATACACATTTTAAGGCAAAAAGAAAAGGATATCCTTTTCCCAAAGAATATTGAAGAAATCTGCTTAAACTAATCAAGCATTCTTATCATACTATCCTACCTAGGGAAACAATTCTTGGAAAAATTAACTGTTTGAAGCATTAAAAAAAAAAATAGCAATTCTTAATGCAAGGTAATACTGCTATTTTGGGCCAAGATTTTATTTCAGTTATTTTTCAAATTTCCTTACTCTTTCCCTATCTCACTTTTTGCATTTTTACTGTACTATTGCAATTTATCCATTAATATTTCAATTTATAATTTTTAATTGGCTTAACTAAAGCTCACTATGCTAACGTCTTCATGCTTCATATAAATGCTTCATAACTGAAGTACTTCAGCTGCATGAGGTAAGCTTGTAAATTTGAGTATTTAAAAAAGAAAAAAGGAAAGGAAATAACACCTCAGTGTCCTTAATCCTAACCATGACTTTCCTAATGACTGCTCTCTCTTGACTCTCAGTCTCTCTCTTGTTCTGATCCTAATGATCCTATTTCAAGCACAACAGAAGCATCTGCTACTTCTCTGCATAACTAATCCCAAAGGATATTTCTTGGCTGGACTATTCTGGACTGCTTCCAAAGTAAAAAAAAA
>VZTE01004972.1:642499-662569 GCA_013397775.1 Eulacestoma nigropectus | reverse complement strand
AAAAAAAAAAAAATCAATATTTCCCCCCACATTTGCTTAGACTACATGTCTTATATACTTCTCAGCTTTTTTGGCACAGCATTCTTGCCACAATAACTTTATGCTTAGATTATGATGAATTGATTAAACCTGCTGCTTTTGTTTAGCAGTTTGCACCCTCCTTCCTCACAGCACGATTAAGGCTTTTACAACTGCTTGTCTGTACTGCAATATTTCATGTTTTCAGTTCTGAGAGTCCTTCAGCATCCCAGATGCAGCATAGAGACTTCTATCACTAGGTAATACACATACCTTATCCTGTCACATTAATTTATGCCCTAGCTCAGGCCTTCAAAGCTAAAGAGTTCTACAAGTCTATCAATAACCAAGTTATTTTCCCTACTCATCTGCAGTCTGGTACTGGTTCTCTCTCCTCCCACTACTTTGGCATGAAAACTAGTCACTCCCATCCCCTCTCTTTTCCAGAGATTAATATCATCAATTTGCCTATCAACAGTTTCGTATGATGTGAGAAATACTTCTATAACCCTTAAAACAATATCCTTAATAACCCTTAAAGTCTGTCTTTCTTTGTTCAGCTGATCTCCATCTTCTGGCCACAGCTACACACTGCAGGTCTTCTTCACATTTTATAGACAGCCTAAACCAATGAAACTTCATACCAATATATAACCTAACTGCTTGCCACAGCACTTAAAAAGCAGTCATATCAAAGAACATTTTCTTATTTTTGTTTGTAAATTAAATTTTACCAGTACTGCAAAAGTTTCTAAATTTTTTACCTGGTTTTCTTATGACTGTTCTTTTTGCTTGTTGTTTCCTTTTCACTTTTTTCCTTTTCTACTTTGTCTTTTTTCTCTTTCTTTGATTGTGTAGGGGGCACAAATTGCTGAGGAACCTGTTGTGCAACCAGCTGAGAGACAGGTCGAGGTTTCCTGTGTGCACATATACATAGACATGCATAATGCTTAGACTTTGTAAGTCTCAAACTGTCTACACTTCAGTTATTAACATCAACCACCACTGTAAGAAGAAATATTGTTTAAACATATGTTTAAACATATCTTGCTGCTAACACTCCATTAAGATAGCATATAAAATTTAAACCCATTATAGCCTTTTGTTTCACTTACTTGCAATATCAACAAATGAGATTTCTTTTTTTTATTTTACAGGATTTAGAGATCATACTTTGCAATGTGCCCTCTTCTCCCAGCTGTCATATTCAGACAGAGAGCCCAGAGTGAGCTCCAAAAGACAATGCTTCCAGAAATTACTTTATCACCCACTCCCAGCCCCTTCAAATGCTGAAATGGTCTGTTTTGAGTCTACTCCAATACAGAAGTAGACAATCTGTATCACAAAAAGGAAAAAGCTGACCTTTGAGGTATCAGAGCTAAAGCCATTGTTTGCCTTACAGAATAAAATTTAAGTGTTTTCAGCTCAAGCAAATTCATTGCAGGCAATAATGAATCCTGTTGTGTATCATTTTTATCATGTTGTTCACTGGAAAAAAATACACTGCTAATTAATATTAGTAGGATATAGCTGTCAGAACACCTATACTTTGGAAGCTAGCAACAGAAACATACAACCGCATTCCATCGGTCTATACAGTGCAGATTTCATTTCCAAGTTTTGATCCAAACTAAAAACCAGTGCGAGAAGAGCAACAGCAGGCAAAAGAATTTCAACAGTTTATTATTTTTACATTTTTCTGAAATATTATTTTGAAATGGATTAGCTTTTTATTCTGTTTTGTATTGGAATACAATGATCCTAGTTTGAAATGAAACATTTTACTCATTCCATTGCAAGTGTGTTTACTTGTTCTGTAGTTTTGAAATTAAGAAATTTCAAGTCATGATATATAAAAAAGGTTCTGTTATTAAGACTTTGAAGATGTAAATTTCTTCTCCAAAAGAATGCTTACCCTGCCAGGCTCTTGGGTTTTGTTAGTTGGATTGTGATGTTAGGTTTTTTAAAATAGAAAAAGCACGAATTATATGCACTGTGATACTCTGAAAATACAAAACCATTATTAAAGCAACAGAAGCTATCAGCTCACACACATACTTATTTATCCCAACCCACAGGATCACGCTACTGGCACTTCTTGCTTGGGTGAAGAGATGAGAAAAACAACGAATGCAGGAAATCAAGGCAGCTCCCATTAACAAGTTATATTTTCAGTAATGATTGCAATAGTTCAAGTTACAGAGTGAAAGCCAAATTACAAGAATTCATAAAGTGTGGGAAAGGCAGCTAATGTAAATCAGCTGACATTTCATGATTCTTCACAGTAAGTTCTTAACTAATTAAAAGAAATTAAAAGAAAGACTATTAATAAATTGTCAACACAATAGAACTTTGGGATAAAAACTAGAGTACCCCTTACCCACTCATGAACTAAGCCTGCGCTGACTCATGGAGGGATGAAGGACAGGAACAAGTCACTTACGTGAAAACTACTCAGCTTATATCAACTGAAAACTATATGACTACAGGCTTTCCAGGAGAGCACTAGGACCTTGCAAAGCATACATTGTATTGAGTCCACAATGAATAACTCAAATGGGCTCAATGGACTACAAATGTGTAGGTTAACAGAGTACATAAGACATTTTTAAGAAAACTTGTCTCAGAATTGTTTTGATCTTTTGTCATAGTGGTTGACCACAGAGCAAGAACCATGAAGGTGTAATTGATGCACAACCTTATAATTTCAGGTGGAAAACACTTGTGATATATAAAGAAAACTGATGATCTGTCTTGAATTGAAGATTGCTCCAGGAGGTAGGGATACATTTTTTCATGACAGTCAAGTGGCAATCCCATCTCACAGTGGCCTGAGAGAATAATCTGACATGTTACTTATGAACTAAGACACTAGTGAACTTCTTAACACAGAATGAATTTTTTCCCAGGACTGTGGACAACACCATGATTATGGAAACTTGTTAAAAAGGGGTGGAGAGAAGGAAAAAAGCAATCTTAGCTAAGTAAGTTCTCAATTTATAACAATTTCAGTTCCTGAGGGAAACTAGATAATTTCTATCACAGTACAGCTAAGAAATTAAGCTTAGTTCTTAAGTCCTAGGCTTAGAACTTTTTCCCTAATACCATAAAGCAAATGAGACTGAAAAAAAATCCTTGCAACAAGGAACAGAAGTCAGTAAAGACAAAAAACTCACAGAGAAATCATGTTTTGGAAGATGCACTAAAAATTAATCAAGAGGTTCTATGCGGCTTTGCTGTGACAAGAGATTTCACTCCATTTTATTCCTTCCATTAAAGAGACATCTTTTTGTTGTCAATTTTTTCTATAGCTATCAGTTATATCTCTGTTGTAAATTTTATTATCTGCTTTGTCACATCCCGATTTATTAAATGAGGCATTCAATGTTCCTATATTTAAAAAAATCAAGAAAAAGTAATTCATCTCTCAACAGTAGGAATGCCTTTCAATCACTCAATTTTTTTTTCCGCCAGGTATTCAAAAAGGGCTAATGAACTGCAACCAAGCACTTTGCAAGCCATCCAGTGTCAGGAGATAACTACTACACTCATGAAGCTTGAACCTGATAGAATTGTTCCTGCTTAGTGGTAGCTGAATCATGTCATTCAAGCATGAATAAATTCATACAGAAAAGGCTATTTCAAAGAAGATAAAAGTAAGAGAAACTATCCCTGTAACAGGAAACTGATTCTGATGATTTGCCAAAATACAACATTTTAAGTTACTCATTTTTAAAACCAGTTAGTTAAAGACTCCTTGTAATATGCTGCTACAGATTAAGTAGATACAATGTTAATATCACCTTTTGTTTATATTTATGGTAATTTGCTCTTTAAGAATATTCAAGAGCACCTGAGCTAACTGGTGTTTAGAAAGAAGCTCTACAATCTTCTGCAGTAAGATTACAAGTATTTCTGCCTCCATCACTGGACCGCTATTGGACCACCACAACTGAACAATCCAGAAATATAAGCAGAAATGTTCATAAAAACAATACCTATTATTTAGCCAGCCCCTAAAAGCTTTGTGTTTTTACCTAGTAATTCCACTTCAGTCATTTAAAGGAGAACACCAAGAAAGAAAGGCATACACTATTACAGAAGATAAGAGCTATCAATTCTTTCCAACAGAGGTGAACTTTATGCTTTAAGCACTGTAGCCATACCAAACAAACTGATTTACTAAGCTTCCAAGAGCTCTCTAAACATCACATCTCTGAATATTGCACCTCTCCTTCTCTACTACCTAGTTTTCCTTTTCAGACAGTGCTATCTTCTAAGTTGACATCAGCTGTACTTCTACCTACACTCATCCATTCTTCCAACCTCATCCATTACAATTTTATTAATTATCTAATTCCAATGTTGTTTTCAGGGTCGTAAATACTTCATAGTCTCCTTTAAAAAATTAGGAAAACTAATATTTTTGGGTTTTAAACAGCCAACAGTCATTAATACATACATACAAGGATAAAGTTTTTGTCTTCCCTAAAAGTTCCATAAATGCTCAACAACAAGGATGTCATCATTTTAAGTCGTCTTCTTGTTGCAGGATGTGACTACATTTTCTCTTACAGGGTTTGATCTAGCTTCTGGTTTAGAAACCATATTTATAAAGGCTGCAGAGACTTGTCTTGCTTCAGGATTTGTGTGTGGAAACTCATCCTGTACTGACACTCTCAAAGGAAGAAAATATTTAATACTGCGAAGGATGTACTAGTTTTCGTTGTTGGCATTCTTAAAAAAAAATCCTTACAGCACAGCAATTTACATGCCTAGAGATAAAAAATACTCAAGAAGACCACATGTTATCTGGAACTGTTGCCCTGAGTCATTTCCATGACCCAGAGCTCCACACAGTACCTTCCTGCACATAAATAATTCTAGACATCTCACAGCAGCACCTGCTTCCTTGATTTCCCTCACCTAGTATTCACCAATAACCCTATGTTAATAGTATTTTGACTAATTTGATACAGTGAGTAACTTGATCTCATTACAGCAAAGCAGCTCCATTTTGAGAACCAAAATAAACAAAAAAATCTATGTACAATACTAATGACCAACACATGCACTAGAAGTACAGTAAACTCTCAGCTGCCTGAGTTGTGCATTAAACATGCAGACAACCAAACCGGCTTAATGCTGAAGCATCTTGGGGTTTAGCTGAATTTAATTTATATTGAGCACAACTACATTTGCACAGTGGTGCTTCTGCAGCCATCACAAGTCCATAAAGCATCTAATGTCTCTTGCACTACCCACAGTATAAGCTCCAATTCTGACAGGCCTGAACTACTTATCTGTCAATCAGCTTTAGGGTTCATCTGCTACAGTCTGGAAGCAAGGAGCATGATGGGGCCAACTGTGACAGTTTTTCCATGAACCAACCCCAAATCAACGTACATCTCCAGAGAGTCCTGCATTAGCATGAGGTACCCCTGCATGTAAAGTTTGGAGTAGATTTGTCCATTTGGTGTCACGTATTCTGAACGCCCAGAGCCAGCCAAATAAGACTGCCAAGTAGCACACGGTGCAGCCAAGCAAGTGAGACTGCCGAGAAGGACAGTGCAGAGACATCAACAGTCCAACAGAGCAGCCAACACATTAGCTTTGATTTAGTGGGAGCCATCCTGGACTTAAAGTGGTCCACATAGAAGCAGTACCCACATCCTCCCAGATCTCAGAACACCTCTACTTTTCTATACAGAAATCTAGATGCTATAATTAAATCCCAGTGCTTTTTCCAATCTGTTGTGGGAAGTGTATTGTCATCCATAATGTGCAGTTTAGAGGGTTCAGACATCCTGAAGAATGGGCAACTTACTCAAAGGCACACTCTTTCCTGAAGCTCTATCTCCTCTCTTTTGTATATTTTACTACAGCAGAAATATTAAAATTACAATTTCCCAATTGAAACACAATGGGTCTAAATTAAGGAAATGCTGTCACCTCAGCATTCAATCAAGCTGAAAGATGTTCTTAAACAGAAAACCTGGATCCAGAATATCAGCCAAGCAGAGCTTCCATTTTAATGTGATCCTTTCCTTCCCTTTCCTCTTCTCAAGTCCAACCACCTCCTGGCTTCAATTCAGGCCAATAGCTCTTGCCAGAGGCTTATCCTGTCTCAAGTGGCAAATTATCTCTTTTCTAAAGCTAGGGACACATGCAACTTATCTAAAAACTTTTAAAATAGCACATTAGGCCTGATACTTCAGTATGCTATTGGATGCTGGTCAGCATACTTGCCAAACTTTTCCTCCAATAACTAGAGAATAATCTAGTCCAGTTTTACTGGACTAGATCTTGTCCCATCTTAAAAATCAGGAAGAAATTTTCTGTGAAACACTGCTCCTACAGAAGGATGTTAAGTCCTAGCTGCCTAAGATGGTATTGATTTATTCTGGGTTCATGGACTCAAGTTTCTCTTTCAAATACTAAGCAGTTACCTTGTGAATGACAGCAAGACTCAATGAAACAGGTAATATCATGGAATCAAAGAATCGTTTAGGTTGGAAAAGACCTCTATGATCATGATACTATCAAACAGAAGAGGCAACTATTATATACCTGGAATTGTCTATTCACCAGAACAGTTCAAGACTGATCAGCAATATCTTATCTCCTACCATGTTTTCCTTCCGAGAAAAAAAAACAGCTCCCAAGAAAAACAAAGCCTGTGGTATTTCTTCATAATTTTTCACCCTTTTTAATGTAGAATCTCTACATGGTATCACATGCATTTCAAAATTTCAATTTTGCAAATGAATTTCATTCTTTTCTCCACTTCTTAGAAAAAAAAAACCCCACCACCAAACCAAATCAGGCTTCAGAGACTTAAAGAGGTTTTATTCAAAGGCACACCTAATCCTTAAGCAGTACCATTTATCTACACTTGTCTTCCCTGCAGGGAGACACTGACTTTTTGTTCAAGACAGCAGATTTATTCCTCAAGAAAGAGAAGTTAGAAATACCTAGAACAGAAACCTGACTGGTTTCATCTTACCCTTGGTCATAAAATCCTTTCCTCAAAAATGAAAAATCCACATTATTCTTTAAATATAAAATATTCTTCCCTTTCAGGTGATTCAGGAGGACAGAATAAATGCTTCCAAGCTAATGCAAGTTCCCACATCTACTCAACTTCTTGCTGCTTTTAGGCCCTCACTGCATAGGGCTCAGGTAATGATTCTGAACATCAGCTTCTTTCTGTCCTACCAGCATGGCATGACAGGACTCATTCTTTGGAAACCTGTAGTCTAGTCAATTAGTGCCCTGAATTTTATTCTCCAGGTTTTTACAGGACTTGCTACTGTCAAAAGGTCTCACAAGTAGTAAATAATCTATCTATATATGTCATCTTTGGTCAAACTCATGAAGCTGACTGCTAAAGAATAGAATCTGTACAAAAAAAGAAATGCTTTTGCCTTCACAGTTTCCACAGATGAGTTTTTTAAGGTGTCTCCTTGGGAAAGTCTTGGAGATCATTCCAAAAGCTGCATTGTAAACACTGTGTATGCTGATGCATTATGGCTTGAACCCAGAATGCTTGTCACAGTTCTGACTCACGCAGTAGAAACTCTAAAATCGAAGTCGAGCATTCCCAATTAAGTATCTTTGTGCAAAGCATAAAAGAACAAGGTCAATCATCTTGTAGGAAAAAATACCTAGAACTACTCACTGCTTTAGAGAAAGTCAGTCAGGTCCTCCAACTAACCATTCAAGTTTTCCTGAATCCCACCTTCCTCTTCACTTACTACTTATGAAGGACAGCTGCTTAAAAAGCAACGTTCTGTAAATAGATGATTGTATCCCTCTCTCATTCATGCCATGCTGACTTGTCTATCTCCTTTCTATCTGCTCCTGTGTAGATTCTGTGGTTTTAACTGAGCTGACTCAGCTAAGATAATCAATATTTTTTTCAAATGGAATTCTAACATCATTCATATAGTAGTATTCCTCCTCCACCAGCTTTTGCTACTCCCTCATCTAGCAGTGATTTCAGAAATGCCTTGTTAACATTCCAAACCTAATAAAAATCCCAATTTGCTTGATGTTTGTTTCATACATGTCTTTTTAAAGTCTAAACAGAATACAGTTAAGGGCATTAAAATCATGTTGAGAATGAAGCTGAATCATTCAAATTCTGCTCTGTTCTTTCATTACTACACTGGGTCATTTTGCAATACAGATTTACAGGCTTTAAATATCTTATAATTTATTTGAAGATCATTTTCCACTCACATCTATCCTAAATATTAATGTCTCAAGAAGCTAATAGAAATCTGATACCCACAGTAATACTCTAATCTCCATTTTTCTAGTTCACAGTCATTACTGGAATCTCAAGAAAAGCTTATCTTCACATACTTTCTACTTCATCATCATATTCTAGCTAGTCTCTACTCAAATCTCCTCCACCACATGTTCTCATTTCTCTGACTACTAGGGTCCACATTCTCAAATATATCTTGACACAGTAACTTGAGCAATTAATTAAAAAATAAAAGGTTGTTCCTAATCTTGAAAGCAAGCAGGTATATACAGGGAGACAAATAGAAAGAGGCATGATTTTACAGTAAGCAGCTCTTTAAGCAAACTGAAGGATGTGAAGAAGTGGTTTTAAGTAGATTTTTTTAGGAATGAATACTCCTGTAACACATATTAGGAGAACACCTTCACATAGATATGAATGTTTTGAGCAATTCTTACAGCATTTACTTCAGTAACTTCTACAGGGCACAGCTACAGTTAAGTAGTAGCAATATTAGAGTATGAGAAGCTTCCTGTACATTTTCAAAAAGACAATAATCATGCAAAGATCTAACTCTAACTTTGTAATAGAGCTTAGACAGCTTTTCACTCAGAAGATCACAGAACAGGTTGCAACCAGCAACTTTGTAATGTGACTTTCCATGATGGATCGATGATGTAGGTTTAGATGGCAGAACGCCTAAATGGCTCTAGAATGGGGAAAAAAAAAAGATATTTCAAATTCATTTTCTGCAACAAGTAACATATTACTTTGAAGTAGACACTACTAAGTAGTGAATAAACTTTCCTCCCACTCATTAACCAGGTTTTTTTGAAGGTTACCTCCCTTCTCCCACCCCCATATACTGATAAGTTACTATATAAATAGCAATTAACATTCCCATTTCCTCAGGCATCTTTTCTCTCTTTTTCAGAAGTCTTCCTGCAAAACAGGTAACAATGACACTAGTGATTTTTGTATCAATGCCCCTTCCAGACTCTCTTTTCCCTCCCAATGTAACTGGTTTTAACGACAAAAAATTAAGCGACTTCACTTAAGCATTCACCTAAAAATTAAGCATATACATAGCTACCTGAGTCTTCCTTGCTTTAAGCTAACCTCTGCCTTTAAAGAGCTTAACTTCAAAGAGACTGGTCTTTTCAAGACTAGGAATTCACGAAAAATTTCATTTGAGGCCTACATTTGTATAGACACTGAAATGGTATTGACAGTGTTAAATAAAATAAATGGGACCAAATTTAATTTCACATAACCTTATCATGCCTTAAAATGCAAAAGAATTTCCTAGGAGTCATGAGACTGTTACTTGAATTCTTTATAATACAGAATGAAATAACTAGAACCAAGACGTGCGTACATGCATTAAGTCACTGCAGTAGCTGTCCTAACGTAATAATGCTGACAATCAACAACCAATTTGACACATACAGAGTGGCAGAGTCTTATTAAACTCCTGACTGAGAAGACAAAAGTTTAACTGTTACATATTAGGCCATTCATTCCAGTTTATGCTTAAATCTGTACCATTAAGGTGTAAGAATATGCAATCTGGCTGCACAGAAACCAAACAAAAAATTCCTTATCTTTTTTACTGATCTTTCTTTGTGCTTCAAGACAATGAAATTTTCAAATGTCAGTCTGACAGTAAACACTTAAAAGCATGAAATATTTTTTAAACTTCAATAGTGGAAGACTATTTTTGTCAAATGTAAAACACTAATTCCCAAATAATTAGAGAATTGTTAAGCATTCGTACACACAAAATGCACAATAGCTCTTAATATATCCTTCCACATATTTGCAAATATTTACAACATTTTCAGACTTTATTTTCTTCTATCAGGCAATTTTTCAACTAATAACATTTTCTTCTAGATTTGATACATAAGCAAAATTTGCTTTTTAAAATTACATTCATCTTTTTATTGACTATCATATCTACTCCACAATCTCTTTCTGCAGCACCTTGTACAAGAGCTTTTACATTCTGCCAAACAATATCCCAAAATAAAGGAAGTTGCTTTTTCAACTTCACTATAAACCCAGAACAAACATTTGTTCCATTACTATTGCTGGTTTTTAAATCAAGTGCCAGTAGGCCACAACTTACCTCCTAATTAAAAAAAAAAAAAAGAAAAAGACTCATTTCTGTATGAGCACATCAGTGATATTACTTAAAGCGAACAGGAAATCGTCAGGGACACTGTGTATACTAAATAGTATTGCAAATGCTGTGGCCAGTTAGATCTTGTAAACTATGTTCTACACAGAAGCAAGCAGCTCATGTAATGATGCCACCCCTGATTTTTAGCACTTTAATTCCTACTACGGAAAGTAAAAACTATTTCCTACTACCAGCTCTTGTAATGCAAGTAATACGTTGCTAGTAATTAAATTAAATCACTACCAGGAGAAGCAGTCTTTGGTTTCTGACACAGACGAGCTCACTCTCCCTCAGTCATCAGTACTCTATTAAGTTATTCATAGAATAAAAACTATCAGATTAAACTACATTTAGCTTGCTGTGTCACATGAATATGCCGTCACTAATCACCACACAAAGCCATCTTGTGAGAAACTAGTCTTTATTTCTACACTGAAGCAGTTCATGATTAAATGCATCTTCAACAATTTGCTATCCAAAATTATTTTTTCTCATTACCATTACTTCTGTCATATCCTAGAGTGTTAACAGTCCATTTCACCGCCTCCGCAAATAATGCAACTGAATAATTATGACAGTGCAAACAATGGAGCTAGTGGTCTGTATAAGAAAAAATGATACAGATCCATCTGCATGTAGCAGAGTAGCAATACAATTTCTACACATCCTATGTATATTTGAATTCTAACTTTCAGACAGCTCTGATTTGTGCTTTCATATTCCTAGCTGTTTTACAGCGTGAATCATTTACTTGGAATTCATCCATTCAGTGCATTTCTAGCAATTCTGTCTTTCAATAAAAGCTGATTCAATTAGAATAGACTCACAAGACCCATATGGTTTTATCAGTCACTGTAAAAATGTGCGGAAAACTACCCCTTGAGGCAGTGTCCCTATTTAATCATTCCCTTAAAGGGAATGCCCTATTTTCCAGATGACATTTAACAGATGAGGCCAGCAAGTCTCCTGAAGACAACTGGTAGAGTGCATAACAGCCTGCTCTAAGAAATATCTGTATCAGGACCTTTAGAAAGACAAAGTTCATCTTCATGGATAATTTTTAAAGCAGCCATCAAACGTTACTTGTTCAACAACCAGTTTAAAGGCTCCAACCTCTTGCATATTGTTGTTAGTATTCTTCCCCATATGCCACAGGCTGTGGTGCACCAATGCTCAGCATGACAGCTATATTGAAAACATCATGCTTGAGAAACATATGGGTATCAACTAATTTATGTTTCCTAGATGACACTTTGCTGTATATGAGCAGGGGTCAGGAAGCTCAATTTCCTCTAACAACATCCTCTGAGGAGGCAGTATTTGGGAGTCTATAGAAAAAGGAGTGGTTACAGTCTCCTAGACCCCTAGATCCTTGGGATTCGTGGGGAAGTGACCTCTTCCACCTGCCAATCCCACAAAGGATTGGATCCTTCATGCTGCTCCTCTGCTCTTTCCTGCAGAAGCTGTGAAACTTCTTGCACCTATGCAAAAAACTATGCAAAATATGAGGTTCACACTGATGCAGCAGCACAGAACAGGGCCAATACTTGGTACAGCTAGTTTTGTGATCAAACTGGAAGGAGCTTGCTTGTGACCTATCTCATCTGTTCTGAACTGCAGGTGTTATCTTCTCAGAAGGTTGCAGCAATCTAGAAACTTCTTCCATTCAGAGCCAGCCCCACCACAAAGATGTCCAGGGAAAAGGCTACACAATTTCCCTAAAAAAACAAGTCTTCATAATATTTTTCATTAAGATGTATATTAATCTAAAAAAATGCCACAGAATGAGTCCTCACCTTCTCTTTTATCCGTCTTATTCAATTACAGAACTACTAGTGCATGACCCTAATCACAGATTTCAATCATAGCCATAACAAACAACTTTCCTTTCACAGCATGTGCCAAACCAACCTTTTTCAGCTTTTAGAGTTGGGAACTCTATTTCCATAGTGAATTTTCAAACCCCTACTCGTTCACATGGCTTTTTTTTCTACTAGGCACTGTCATATAAGCTGTAGGGTACAGAGGAAGTATATTCAAGCATTATGGAAAAGTTTAAAGATAGGTTCCAAATCTTCAGTAAGTTAGAATGGGAAAACTTTCATTTGCATGTTTCCTTCCTGTCCCTCAACTCCTAAGAAAACAAGAAAAAACTTGTAGCAGATGTCAAGGTCATATCTTCTAGTCTTCAATCTGACTTCTGATGTTTGCCAGCCAAAAGCTTCCCAACAACATTCTGAGCTAAACTCTCCAAGTTCAAGCCTGCTCTACATCAGCATACCACATACCAGTGGAACGCACTTCAGAGAACAGACAATCCCCAGGATCTCTCTGTCCTACTTAAACCAGGATAAGCTACTGCATAAAAGTATAAAAATTGAACACTTAGTATTTTGTTCTAACTAGCCTACTTCAAAAGTATCTTGTAGCTGACTGTATGAGCCAAGAAGACATCATTTGATACTCCAAGGAAATGTTCTGCAAAGCATACTGTCCTAACCTGACTTTCAAGATGAAAAGTACAGACATTTCTATCAAGTTTTAAACAGTAACAGGCATAGTGGGCTGTCACAACAATCAAGGAAAAATTGATATAAAAAGTTAGGGGCAGAAAATGCAACTTCTCATCACTTTATAGGTGATACAAGAGCTTTCTTTTTACCAGCTAATCTTTTTTAACATACTTCATTTTGTTTTAACATACTTCATTTTGTTTTAGATGTTTATTCAAATCCCAGTAGCTTTTAGTCTAGGACAGAAAATTTTCCCTAGAAAAGATGCATAGAATAAGAATACCACTGGTGGCACTAAACACCAAGATGACATTTCCACTAAAAAAAAAAAGGCAGCACGCAAAGCTACATATATCAAAACACACACTCCTTATGCCCCTAAGGAAAGTACTTAATCATGGAAAGAAAGCAAATACTGGATGGCATAGTCTTCTTTGCTTCAGTACCCACACAAAAGTTTAATTCTATAGAACCAAGTTAAACAAAGGAGTATGAGTTCAGGTTAGAATAAGAAACAGACCACTGAATGTTATTTATGGCAGTCAACAGCCTCTAATGAAATTCACCCTCAGAAAAAAATGTTTAGAGAACTACAGGAAAGGTGAAAGAAGTCATCAAGTACCACAGAAGAAAAAAAATGAAAAAAAAGAGAAATCACAAGATAGGCAAATAAAAACTCAACCTAACTCAAATTTCAGAAAGACACTAGAATAAAATTATTTAAGAATTAAAGGGAGCATTAAAGGATAAAGCCAATTGGCTTGACAGTCTAGTTTCTTTCTTTAATGAACTAGTAGTCCTACAATGAGAAAAGAAATACATGTTGCTAGTCTTGACTTGCAACACCATCAAAAATATATTCTCCCACTTAAGCTAAACTATGATGAGGACAAAGTTGTGCAGTATGAAGTTCAAAATTTGAGTTTGCTTGTTTAATAGTTCTCAACAACCAGCTGTATATATATTTACATGTGTCTATGGGGTAGCATTTATAGTGAGGTTCTACAGGCATACTGTTTAATATTTTTAATTATACTTTGGACAAAGGCATAAAGAATAGAACAAGAATCAAGCTGAGAGGTGGTGAGAACTACCTGACAAGACAATCCTGAGTGAAGGTGACTCAAAATGAAAATTATGAATTCCAAAAAAGCACAAAGCACAGCAGGCCCCACAACTACATGAAAAAAAGCCCTGTTTAAGTAACAATAAGATACAAAAGGATACCAGATTGTAGTGGATCAAGCAGATTATGTTTTTTAGGAGCTTCTTAGAGTAACAAATTAAAATACCTGTCAGGTTCAAAACTACAAAGATTTAACATGAGACTTAACCTTAAAAAAAAAAAGTCAACAACGCTCTCCCTACTCCTTTCTAAAATACAGACTTGATTTTCTTTTGATTGGCTGCCCATTGCATTCTCTGTTGCCCATACAAGCTACACCCATGAGGATCCCACAGCATCTAACAGAGCCACCCAATCAATAAAAATTCATTCATTGTTTTATAACATCATTGAAATTGATGTGTGCAGAATTCTTAAGTTTCACCATATTTTTCAGAGTAAACAATTCCTAAACAATTTCAAAGGTTATTTTTAAAAACTCTTTTTGAAAATAAGACTGAAGTCCAGAATGACTGGATTACTGAATGGCTATCTACAGAGCAAAAGAGAACTATGTATTCTTGCTCCTCTTCATAATTTAATATTAACACTAAACCATAAAACTTGTAATATATAAGCCATATTTTACCAAGTTCTATATGACTTTTCCCCTCACTTCATTTCTGCAAATATTTCCTTCTCTAAATTACCACAAGTAACGAACAGCTCTTGAATCTGTTGAGCTTGATTCAGTTATGTATTTGTAAAATCAGCATGACAGGCAGTTCTTCCTCTTTTTCTCCTTCCCAACCTTCCCCCTGACACGTACGCGCATGCGCACACACAGAGGCTGCATTCTGGAAGGCAGAAGAGTCCTTAACAAGCTGTTGTGAAACAGACATGTTAAACCAGATATACAAGAGAAGTACCAACTCTCTGTCCTCAGCAGTACTACATTTCAACAGAAATACAAATACCAGATTTGATTAAATGTAACTGATTTGTGCTTATAAACATCCAGATGGTACATGACTAAACACATTGCACATGTTTTCTGAAGAAAAATGACCTTGATATCCAAGTTAAAAAATTAAACATTTTATTTATGCGTCTCAAAGCACAAAACAAACTCATGACAGTTCCAAGTAGAGACCTGTATCTCATATTTAGGAGATCATCAGATATGATTATAAAATACACGCATATATTAGATGGCCAAACTCTCAGGCACAGTCAAGGAGCACAGACCAAATACCAAGGAAATGTACAAAGATTCTATCCCAGTTCCTTATATCTCACACTCTTCTGTCTGGTGAGATTTAAATTTGGCTTTTCATACCTTAGCCTGCAAGAAAAGGAACAATTCAGTGATGAAGATTGATAGATCATCAAACATGGATGCCATGCCCCTATTTGGCTGATTATATATTATCTCTACTTCAGCAGTAAAGGATGTTAAGAGATAACGATCCCAAATCCACAAAAATTCATCCTGACTTAACATGACTTTCTCATTCTGGCTACAAATTTCAAGGGCTATTTCATAAATGATATTGCATATAAGAGCTCACTCAACATGTGTATCAAATAGGAATCCCTTAAAAAAACACCCTAAACCTAAGAAAAAAACAAACAAACAAAAAAACCCCAGAAAACCCCAAACTTCACAGAAGTCATTCGTATCTGTCTCATCTCCTTATTCTCCCTTCTTTCCCCCAGTCAAAAAAAAAAAAAAAGGCTTGAACAGCATACACTAAGACTCAGATTCATAGGCAAGATTAAGTTTTTAGTGAATTGAAGTAATGAAAGTAGTTCTAAAAAATAAAATAAAACCCTAACAATCATAAAATACACTTCTGTACAACAAATCTTCCCCTATTACTAGCTAAGAGAATACTATTAGTGAAAATATCCTTTGGAATTCGGCCCTTTTTCCTAACTTAAAAATCACAGAATGTTATCAAGTCTGAAAAGGGGAAATTGTCTCTGCAGCTTTTTTCCTTTGTTTACACAGTAGCATATCATTCCAAGCACTTCAAAGTTTAAAAACCCAGTATTTGCAGTTCCTCCTGTAGCTCTCACTACACTGCCCTGGATGCTCATCATTCACACTGAAAGGAGAAGTGGTTTGTCATAGCATGGAAAAAAGAATAGGATCCTGCAACTAAAGATCAGACCACATGCATAAAAACCACATGAAGGAAAGCAAAGTGACAGGTAATTTTAAATCTGGATGCTACTGCTAACTGAATAACAAGAGCATTAATAACACTTCTGAGGAAGTTGAAGCAGAGACATCACCGACAGGGCAGTAATGCAGCCTCCTAGAAGGCAGCAGAGAGTAGGAAACGTGCATTCCTTTAGAGGGAATGTCAATCCTTTTGTGTACCTCTTCCCAGAAACACAAACTCTTAATCTTAAGCTTTACAACACATCTGAGTTACAGTGACTAATGGTGTTAGCTCACAAGGAAAGCAAAATCCAAACATCTATTGAAGGACAGACAAACTGGAAGCAAATACATGCTGCAATAAGGTCTGTCCAAGGATCCAGCCCAATTCTTGAAGGTCAAACAGTATTGGTACACTCCTGATTCAGATAATGCCATGAAGAACAGAAGGAAAGAAAGAAAAGAAATGGTAGCTTGCCAATGGAGGCAACTTTCTTTTGACAAAGCAGTAATTGTGAGAGTCAAACCAAATTCAGCAACCCCATTATAACTTCTCCAGGAGCCATGCAATTCCCTTCCGTGTTTTCAGCCTACCATCATTGCCTCTGTTGCTTTTACACAATTCCAGTCTGAGCTTTTTCAGTGTTCTAGCAGAGACTTTTCTGTACAACATGAGTGACAGAGGAGGAATGATGATTTTCAAGTGATTTAGTCTCAGC
This sequence comes from Eulacestoma nigropectus, assembly GCA_013397775.1. Classification (NCBI taxonomy): domain Eukaryota; kingdom Metazoa; phylum Chordata; class Aves; order Passeriformes; genus Eulacestoma; species Eulacestoma nigropectus. The sequence continues at coordinate 645,605 of VZTE01004972.1, read as the reverse complement.
AAAACTTATTTTCATGGGGCAAGTAAATCAGACCACTTATTTAGCCTAAGGACTTTTCCTCTTGCCAAACTACAATGGCTTTTGCAAACAACAAAGCTTCTCAAAAAGGTCGTATAACTGCTTTATAATGGAAACTATTAGGCAACCTAAATATAGGTCACTACCAGTTCCCTCCATAACACACCACATTAGGGTTCTATTCAGTATTCCTTAGTTGTGCTTCTAATGAACTTCAGCAGGAGATTTGTTCAAGTAAGGAATAATTATTACAGTCCTATGTTCCTTATATTTATATAATATCTTCCATCTAGAAAGATTTCAAAATGCTTTAAAGGTCACACGTAGAAAATTACTATACTCAGTGCAGTCTCTTATCAAGAGGAACATAGTAATTTCTCAGTACCCAAGCAACAAAACAGAACAATTTATGTTGGAAAGTAAATACGAAAGCCATGTCTACAGGGAGAGTTTAGATCCTCAGTGACATTACCAAATTAATGTCTGGCAACAATCGTAGAGTAAAAGATAGAGGGATCTCCATCTGGCAGATAGGATCTTAGTTTTACATCTGACCTGTGGCACATATAACTGGCACCATGCTGGGGCACTGCTTTAGTACTAAACCAAAGAGTGCCAGCTTGGGAATCAGTTACACCACTTCCTGCTGCATCCAGGACTTCCCTTGGGACATCCCCCTCCAAGCACAGCCCAGTTTAACCATTCAGTGCAATACTGTCATAGACAAAAAGTTATTGTAACTCCATGATCTAATCTGCTTTGAAAATTCAGTCTAGAAATAAAATGTAATAAAGAAATTGTAAAAACTATTTGCACTTAAAAATAATCTTAAAAATTCTATCAGTTACTAAAGAACATAATCCACATCTAGCCTCTGGCACAAAAAATAACTCTTTCAAAGAGAAGAAATGATTCATCAGTCAAAACTCCCACAAACCCTACCCATACCTGAAAATATTTCTGTAAAGGTAAATGTGCATAATCAGTATTAAAAAAAAAAAGTTTTACTCAACTTTGCACCTAATTCCCAGTGGCCTTCAAACCCAGTTAACTTCAATACGATTGCCTGTTTTTCCACATGCAAATCTGGTCACATTTAGTGAAGTTTAACATGCAGAATCAGGTATTACACATTTCAACAGAAAGAAAGAGATTCTTCTGAATTTAAAAAAAAAAGTAGCATTTTACAGTGTCTTATAGACAAAGCTCTAATCAGTAAAAAACACACAGTTGAAATTTTTAAGTAAGAACCATTGCACAGCAACAACTGTGCTGATGCATCAACTTAATCTAACATCAAACTTCAAAATGGAAGACTAAAATAAATAAATAATGCATTCATAGTGCCATCAAAACACGGTAGTATTGTTATTCTGCCCCACGTTGATGAAAACCATTTTGTCCTATAGGCAACATCAACAAATGCTTTAACAAGGGAATAATTTGGCCACTTGGACTCCAGATCCCTGGGAAAAAAAAAAAAATACTAAAAAAAATCAAAACATCCACTCAGCTGGCCTTTTGTGTTTCTTCAGCACCCTAATGATTCTCTTCATGGACACAAAGGTCTACTTACTAGCTCAAATCATATATCAGAATTGGAGACAAAAGCTGCCTGGCCTAAAACCTCAACTTTTATCTACTTCATGCCATATGTAAAACCTGGACTTAGAAAACATATGAAGATGCAACCCATCTAAACCTTAAGGAAAAAAGAGTCCCATAAACTTACTCAGGTACACATTGTTACAGAGTTTAAGTAGAGAAACAAAAATCAACCTATCAACCACAGTTCCCATACCAGGTCACTGTCGGGGAGAAAGTGGAAACCAAAGAAAGAAAAAAGACATTTTGTTGCAAAATTATCTAAAAGATGAAATATTCAAGTAGGGAAACTAGAAGGCAATGAAAACGTTTGTTTCTCAGGAGCTCTATTTTTTGTTTGTTTGTTAATCAATGCTTTTATCCAGCTGATTTTCCAATGCAACAAAACATAATTTTAAACTGACTTTTCTTATCAAACTAACTGGATGTTAAAAAGGCTTTTTTCATGCTGTTTTTAAAGACTTTGCATTAATTCAGCAGTCTTATTCTGCTGAACATTACCAATCTGTACACATCTCTCTGTGATATAAACATAATGCCATTGTTATAACTGGAAACCATAATATATGTGACAGATGCAATTCCCTCTTGGCACATTTACCTTACTGATTTCCTTTGTTAATAAAAACCCCCAAACATTCAACTAATATTCACAACTGAAGTTATGAGAAGTCCTTCCAATATTCATTCCGTTTTTCAGAAGTCAGAGAAACCAACTCCAGAAATAAAGAGTAATCATTTTTGTCAAGCAATTGGACCCAACCTTCCACTTAATGTAACATTTGTTGCAAGTCATACTCAGCACTGCTTTGACCAATATCTACAATGTAATTGCGGCTTTTGATAGGATTGCAACTTGATTGCCATTAAACTTCTCTTGCTGATGGGATTAACCCATAGGTATGGTAATGGAAAAAAGTATTCTTGAGCAACGGTCTCTTCCCTTAGCATGCATGGCTACAAGTGCACTCAAGTTCGTTTGTAAAAAGCCTTCATTCCCCGAGCACACATGTTCAGGCCACCGGCAGGCACACGAACCAGTCAATCCACCGTAAGCTTTGTGACTGGTGTACAGAGAAAAGGTCCTCCTGGGAAGTCACGGTTACACTGGGAGGCAATTCCATACAGCGCAATTCAGCTAACAATTCCTCTCTCAACACTGAAGGGTTATAATCCACCCCCTATAGCCCCCGGAAACCTGCACGGTGATGCTCTGTGATGAAAAGCGAATTAAAATAATACTAATACCACTAATAATAATCAAATAAAGGGGTTACGTATGAGGCAAAGGTACATTCATAGAAAAAATAAAATTTTAAATTAAAAAAAAAAAATTAAAAGGGTGAGTGTCTTAGCAGGCACACCCCAGGGGATAGTTCTTCGTGAGAGGGGCATAGTCTCTCCAGGGTCAGGCTATGCAGGCAATTATGCCCTTCCTGGTATTTATTATTTCTGTTCCTACACACGCCGGCGCACCGCTGGG
>VZTE01004972.1:607366-641654 GCA_013397775.1 Eulacestoma nigropectus | reverse complement strand
AGCGGGGGCGGTGCCGGTGCCGGGGGGCGGCCCCAGCGGGGAGGCGGGAGGCGGTGCTGGGCAGAACGGGAGTACGAGTGACTGCAGCCGGCCTGCACGGCTCTTGCCTTAAAGCCGCCCCTCTGTTATCGCCCCCGGTTGCTCGCACTAGCGTCTAGATTGTTTTGTGCTTCTTCCCACAGAAATTGCTCCATGCCGCGGTTTACAGTAAGAAACAAACGGGAATAAACTGAATACGAAGTTCTGCTTAGAAGTCTTGGTATAAAGCATCCCGTTGGCCTGAGGCCAAGGGAGAACACCGTGGGTACCAATACAAAACCAGGAGAGAATGGTGTTACCTTGCACCCGTGTGCAGGGTGGTACTTTTGCACTTAAACCCTTGCAAGTACAGCGCAGTTCACACGCATCATAGCCACCTCAGACAGGACACGGGTGTTTATCACGTCTATTATCAGAGTGCACCAGAGCCCAGTCACAGACTAGGATGCCATTTTGCAGGATGCTGTGCAAACAGAACAAAGAGCACATGTCCTAAGTACATAACAAAGACAGCAGTTAGACACAGGTAGACAGCAGAATGCAAGTAGACAATGAAACGATACTGGTCAGCATCTCAGGGGCCAAGGCTATTGCCTGATGCATTGTCTTTGTCAAGAAATGATGGCATTTCGGGAACAAAATATGCCCAAGGGGAGTTTTACTGAAGTGTGTGAAGACATAGAGGTGTTTAAAAATTAAGCAAGTGGACAACGGAGAAACTTTCTGATTCTGAAGACAAAGTTGTCAAGACAAATTTCATCTAGAAATACTGGGATACGATGAAGAGAGGGAAAATGTAGGTAAAGTACCTGACATCTTTGGGAAGCAATTAAAGACCCCTTAATTGGGATGTAACATTTTTGCAAAAGAACTAACACTATTACAAGATTCACAGTTTTCTGTGTTTCTCTAGGAATGAGGTATGTCAGCAATTGGAAACCTGTGTGGGATTTACTTGTGGCTGGCCATTTATCCTAAATTCTTTCTGCATTCACATCCAGCTTCCAGCATTGCCATTTCCTTCACCTTATGGTTCTCTTTCTGTATTTGCCTGACCTTTTCCTTTCTCATTGCAATTTCTTTCTTTCTTTCTTCTCTGTGCTTCTCATGCAGTGTTCTGTAAATTATGAATAAAATGTATGGATTGCACATCTGAGAGTGAGGCATGCCACACGCAGACAGCTGGCCTGGGTTCATTTGCATTTAGTTAGACATCTACATGAACTAGGAGCCCAGACCCAGCTCTCAGCCGGAGAAAAAAGCTCATGCTGAAGGTGATTGGGCCGATGCTAAGACAGGAATACAATTTTCTCACTTATGGGGACTATTTCTTTCCTTTGACTATAAAGAGCGCTTTGCACCAGTAGTCCAGAACTGGATGTTTAAAATTACAGAATTATATGAGGTGCCTCACCCGTGCTTGAACCTGACCTTATGTAGAAATCTCTTGATGGGAAGCAGTGGAGAAACCTGTCTCCTTGTGCCCTTTTCCACAGCACACTCTTTCCACTGTATAAATAAATATTATTTCCCCACTTTTGGAAAGCAATTATTTTGAAACAACCGCTTGCTCTTGACCTCTCCTCTGTCACAGCCTACTTTCTCCACACTGATTGTGAGAAACGGAACTTCCACTGATGGTTACAAAATGCTGGGATATGTTGTAATCCCTTAGGAACCATTCTTGGAGAGGACCATTTCTAATCAGGAGGAAATGCAACTGCCAACCATAAATGTTATCCCTAACAGAAGAGTAATCTTTCTGGGTTTGTGCAAGGGTGGGTCTTATTCTTGAATAATGCTGAAAATGAAAAAAGACTATTTTTCTTGCACCCTTGTTCTGTCCTCAAATAGGAACACAAGAGAAGACCACCGAAAGCATCAAGCCATCCTATGTCATTTCTGCAACTGAAACAATTATGGGAGGCATTATTTAGCCACAATGCTGGAAAGCACGTGAAAGAGATGTGTATAATAGTCAGATGCTGAAGAGATTCAGGGGGACTTCGATACAAACTGAAAAAGTTGAGAATTCCATACTCAGATATTTTGTCATCCAGTGGTATTCATGCAAACCCAGAAAACTCATCTGTCTTTGCTAAATATTTGAATGGCACATGATCTAGAAAGTTTGAATGACAAAATTGATGGCATCAGTATTAGCAGTCTTTTAAAAAATGTTTCTGAGAAAGAAAAGGGATGAATGAACCATCATTCTGAATAGCACAGTTGTTCCAGAGCAATTATTTGCACCCTGTTTTAATTCAACTGAGCTAAAGTAAGCATATCTCTAAGACAGAAGGGATGGGCAATATAATTGTATCTTTTTACATCAGTTATTCACTCTCTAGCTAGTGTTTGGTCTCTTATTATCTTAAAATTGGCTTTTTTTGTAGCATTGTACAAGGGAAATGCTCACAATACTATTATGATATTGAAAATGATATATGCTGATAGCTTTGTTATATATTTCAATATATATGGTTATATATAAGTTAGCAAGTTATATATTTCAATATATGGTATAAATGTTCTGGTATTCATGACTTCTTACTTAAAAGTTTATTCATAATGGAGAGGATGTGAAAGGGGATGGTAGCAATTTTTCAGTACCCATCATGTGAAAATTCTTGCTGCAGAGAAAATTACAGCTGTTCCTCAAAAAGGGTGTTCACATACGAGGGTATTAAGAACAGGCTGGTGCTGTGTAAACCCATACAAAGACTTGCCATTTAGTCAATACCGGAACCATTGCTGTGCACATCAAACCTATGCCAGTTGCTGCATTGTCAGCATCTTGAGCAATTAAGTAATCACTTAGTCACTGCTTGAGTTTAAAAAACTCTCCATAAAGATGATTATCATTATGTTGTAGATAAACCACATTTTAATCCCTATTCATGAAAAGGAATACTACATAAGTATAAAGTTGTACTAGAACCAATGCATGTTATTCCATACTGGTGTATCTGTTTTTCTTGGGTTGCACTGATATAATAAAATTAATACAATTAATGGGAATTTTACTGGTGAGAGGTTTTTTGACATGTTAGGTATAATAAGGCCTGAATCCTCTCTGGGCTTCTGTGTGATACTGCAGGGGAAAAAAAATTAAAAATCAGAGATAGTGAAAAGGGAAAGCTGCTTGCAGATCTATAAAAAAGACAGAAAGATTGGTGACAGTGAGCACTGCCTTTTCAGCCTATGTTTGCTCAGCCTCATGGGCAGCCAAAGCTATCAAAACACATATCAGTGGTTCCTGACAACTCACGCTTCTCTTAGTAGTGTGTGGAGGCAGGAGAGTGAAATTCTGCTTTAGAATGGGCTAGAACAGAGAGGCACTGCACCTAGAATACTTCATAATATCAGAGAGCCTAAAAGCTGTTTTAAGAATTTTTGCTTCCTTGCATGTACAAGCCTGACCTAAACATACTGTATAATTTTTAGGGAACTATAATACTTATGAGAATTGTTTCATCACCATATCCTTCAGGTTTCACACAGAGTGGCCTTGACATCAGCAGGGATATTTTGTCATGAACCTTGAGTAACATGGTGGTAATTAAGTCCAGGAGTCTTTTTAGGGCCATAATTTGACTGCATGTTTATGCAAATTTGGCTCCAAATTCATAATACAGAGGATTGTACACAGAACTCTTGCAGGTTACAGCACAGCAGCAGTAGCTGATTGCGTAAGATCAAGAAAAATCTGATCATAATAGTTATTTTTTATACTTGTCCTCTGTGAACTGAAACAAAATTATCAAACCACTTACTTTCTGATGCTTGGCAATTACCAAATAATTATTTCAGTAACTGCTTACTTGTCATTCACTCTCCTAGTTTGGGCCCAGCCTTTATCCTTTCAGATTTTGTAGTGAATTTAAAAGTTGTTCAGCTCTATAGTTTTTTTAAATGCTCTGCTTCATCAAAGAAAACTCTTACAGTAGAAGCTTCCCTACTTTTTCCATTTAGCCTTTCCCTGAGGTAATCCAAGATGTGAAGGATCACTGGTAGGAATGAAAGAACATTCTCAACATTCACAAAATATTTCTGGTCCTTTTGCTGAGATTTGGTGGCACACATGACAGTCTTTTAGACTGAAGAAGATAATTAATTTTGGTCAGATTGTTAATAAATAATACCAATACTTACTTCTACCATACATCTTACAGAAGAGGTTTGCTAAAAACTGCCTGTGAAAGGTATGCCAGGTGACTGCTTCAGACACTGGAAAGGTGTTCACACTCTTTGTCTGGACTTGAGGAACCAGTGGAAGTTTTCAACCCAACAAATGGTGAAAGATTGGCTCCTCCAGGGCAAATGGTTCAAAGTGGTAAAGCCGGATTTTGCTTTGAACCATCTATAAAGGAAGCAGAGAGAGACAAGGCTCACTAGCATCTGTGAATTTGGATCTCCAGGGTTGAAGAAATTCGAGTGGAGCTGCCCTTATCAACTATTTAAATTTGCGGCTAAATCTTTCCCTATCTGCTCCCATCAAGGTGAATTGAGATAGTGTGCAGTACATCCTCTGCCAAGGGGGGATTTATTTGGGCAAAGACAGTTTCCTGAGGAGGAATAGGTGTGTGTTTCTGAGGCTCCTTTAAACAGAAATAATTTCTGCTGCCACTTCTTGCTGACATCAGCATAAGATATGGCTGGTTACAGGGGTGAACACATAGATACCTCAATTAGCAAGCCAAGCTCCCTTGGGGCTATAGGAGAGAAAAAAACCCTCACTCTCAATGCTCTCTGTTCATGTCTGCTGCCTGATTTCATCATATGCCTTTATCTCTCCTAATCTGCTCCCTCATGCCTTTTCTGCTATTTGTCATCTTGCTGGTTGTGGTTTTTCTCCTCCTCTTTATGTATTCCTTTGTTCTCCTTCCTGATTTCTTTTCCTCCTTGTCTTTATGTCTGAGATTTGTATTTCTACCTGGTCTTCTGTATTACTAATTCTTCCTGCTCCATCCTTCAAGTTCCTTTTCTGTCATGTCTCACTCTTCTCTTGCTTGATTTTCACTTTCACTGATGCCCTCCTTTTAGATGTTGTTTTAAAGTGTTAGAATTTGACAAGAGGTTGAGTTTCCTCATGCAGGTGTCATGCAGGTGGCAGGCTTCCCACAGAACTAGTGCCAAAGGAAGAGCAGCAGCCCAAAGGAGATTTCACAGTTTACAGCAATATTTAAAGCGTTCTGAATCTGATTAGGGAGCATGGCTGAAAGTCACATAGCTCCTTGGTCCTACATAGCATTTGTTAAAGGCTGTCAGAGAAAAAAATGAAATACTGGAACTAAAGCCTCTAAGCAAGTTCCATGCTTAGTTCTGCACTCCAACATCTTTTCAAGACAGCACGCAAACACCTACTGCAATCACTGGATTCGCAAGTGCCATAAGCTGCCTTTGGATCAAAAGTGCTGTTCAATTTTTATCACTGTATATCTCTTTTATGAATTCCTTCAGATTTACTCTGAGATCAGAATTTGACTCACAGGCATTATCTTTGCGTAAAAATGGGAAAAGGGTGAATGTATCTGCATTGTGGGATCAGTAGGAAAAAAGGATATTGCAGATGTACTGATTTTTTCAGATGTAATAGAAGTAATGAATGAACAAACCAACCTTTTGTCAGAAAAAAACCACACAAGGATGATTAGTCCTCGAGAAGGATGCCTTTTCTGTGTACAGTAAAAAGCATATTTCACTGCTTGCAGTTATATATACACACATACAAACACAGAGACATGGGTATTTAAACATTCAAAAGAATTGCAAGTTTTTCTTGAAAGGTATTCCGTATCAGCTCACTACATTTTCATTATGAAATATTCTGAGGCAAGAGATCTCCATGAGAAACCTCATGGAGGTTTTATCCCAATTTCCACATTATTCTAGGTAAGGAAGATAACGATGAATTCAACAGAAGTGCAGCATGCAGGAGTGCTGGTAAGAGATCTCACTTTTCTTTTTTGGCCTGGAATTATTTACTTGGTCTCAGTTTGCCAAAGATTATACCCTTCATGACAAAATCCACGTCAGAATATTCTGCCTCCAGCTCCAGTGTTACATTTTCATTTTTTTGTTGTTTTTTTTCTCCTGCTTTTAATTAAATTGAATACAAAATATAGAATCCAAAAAACAGAAAGGAAGAAAAAGAGCAGGGATCAGATCCAGCCAATAGAACATGTCTGTGTGGATTCAGAATCAAGGCCAGGTGAGGAAGCCTCTTCCCTGAGCAGAAGACAATTTCCTTGCCACTGTGCTAAGGTTATTGCAATGCCAATATCCCTAAATAACCATGCACTGCATCTCAACACCCTTTTGTCTCTCTTCCCATCCTTTGCTAGGACTTGTACTGTTGCCATGTGCAGGGCTGGACTGTGTAGACTCAATGTTACATAAAAGTGTTCTACAGAGCTTCTTTTTCAAAACAAATTTGAAATATTTATTTCAAAATAGTATATAAATGAGAGAAAGAAGTCAACATTAAGTTCTTTAATTAACATGGAGTGTACCCTCAGGCTTTTCCTGTAGGTTTAGAGCACTGTTTACAGTGAGCCTATTGCACTGACAGGTGGTCTAGGGCTGGAAGAAGCAGAAATCTCCCAGAGGAACCTGCCAGTTGACACGGATCGGTGTTGATTCCTCCTGTTAGGTAATTGTCCAAGTAGAAGATACTCCAAATTTTTCAGAATTCAAGTAGAACATACCAAAATAAAAGACTATTGAACCTGGCAGTGCTGGTATTTTTAAGATGACTCAAACCTTTAAAAAGTGCCATGGAAAAAAACACCGCAATTATCAAGATGATCATCACAGATCACCATCACTGGTAGCTGAACACTGAGCTCAGATGACTTCTTCACAAAGCAGCTGCTCCACGGGGTTTGACTGGGGCTGTCAAGCCTGCAAATGACCGTGAGGCTGCATGGCTAAATGCTGCAAAGGCACACCACTGATGCAAAAGCTCCGCTCCCAAGCTAAACTGCTGCCCTCTGGCTATTATTAAAAAAAAGGACATGTAATTACACAAAAGGGAGTTTGAAAAATGACAAATTTTGTTACAAGTTGAATATGAGTCAACAGTGTGCCCTGGCAGCCAGGAGGCCCAACCATGTTCTGAGATGCAGCATCGCCAGCTGCAAAGCAGAGGATTGTCCCACTCTGCTCTGCACTGGGGTGGCCTCACCTTGAGTCCTGGGGCAGCTTTGGGAGCCACAATGTAAGGAAAATATAAAGCTATCTGAGAGAGTCCAAAGGAGAGCAGCAAAGATGGTGAATGGCCTTGAGGGGAAGCTGTATTAGGAGCAGCTGATGGCACTTGGTCTGTTCAGCCTGGAGAACAGGAGACTGAGGAGACCTCAATGCAGTCTGCAACTTCTTCATGAGGGGAAGAGGAGGGGCAGACACTGATCTCTGCTCTGTGGTGACCAGTGACAGGACCTGAGGGAATGGCCTGAAATTGTATCAGGGGGAGGGTTAGGTTGGATATAAGGAAAAGGTTTTTCCCCCAGAGGGTGGTTGGGCACTGGAACAGGCTCCCCAGGGAAGTGGACACAGCACCAGCCTGACAGAGTTCAAGAAGTGTTTGGACAACATTTTCAGACACATGGTGTGATTCTTGGGGATGGTCCTGTGCGTGGCCAGGAGTTGCACTCAATGATCCTGATGGGTCCCTTACAATCCCTCATATTCTATGATTCTATGATTAATTCTACATCAGAGTTATCATCATCTGTAGCTGTTACACACACTTGACTAACCCTCAGAATGCTCTCTTACAGCCCTATAAAGAAATCTTCAAAGAAACCCTGAGATCAAGGCAGTGTAAGCACAAGCTTTAAGTCAGCTTTGAGTGACAGTTTCTGAGTTATGCATTCAAACATACCAATCAGATCTCTGTCTCAGTTTGTTCATTACCACTTGCAAAATAAATAAGGACATGCAGTGCCTTAATGTATCTCCTCCAGAATAAAGTGTTTATACACAGTCTATTAAATGATATATTTCAGAGAAGAACTGCTCTTTCCTGAAGACTGGATTTATGAAAAGACTATCTAGAATCTTCTATTTTTAATTAATTGCAGATTCTGTAGCATTCCAGACAACTCTAATGTCCAGATTTGTTCTCACCAAATCTATATAGCTACTACCATTTTCATATAAACCTTGATAAATATTGCTAAGAATGAAGTGTTAAATGTTCTTTTTATGACATAGTAAAGGCATTTCCCTTATCCTTGAGGAAGTACTTAAGTAGATAAAGTAATTAATAATGTGAGGTACTAGCTCATATATTAACAACAGAATATTTGTTAGCTGCACATGTTAAGAAAATTTTAAACAAATTCAGGAGTTTTAGATGTAGTTGAATTGTTTGAAAGAAAAAATCTTATAATTTGATATCTTTGTTGGAAAAAAGCTATTGCACAGTTAAGAAGAGAGACATGTATCTGAAACTCTTTAGCCATGTCTCTCATTAATGTGCAGTAGAATGCCCTGGATACTGTGCTTGGGTTAACCATCACACCTTTCTGCAAGCTGTTTGAACTGTACACTTAACTCCAGGTAAGACTCTGTCCCTGTGTAACTAGAAGGCAACTAACTGTATAGCAGACATAGGAAAGAAGGAGATCCACAAGAAAGTGTCAGGAAAAAATGGATTGACTTTGTCTTCATTTGGTAACTTCAGGAGGTCAAATACAAGAGAAGTCGTGAAGCTTCAAAGTCTAAAAATTGTGCATATTCTAAGAGCTGTTTGTTCTGTCTTCTTAGGAGTCTGCCTGGGACACTAGCCAGAACAGCACTGCAACAGCACCTGACAGATAAAATTAAAGCATGAATCATAATCTCTCTGGTCTGCCAAACTGAGCTTTATTCAAGTTGTAGCTTTAAGATAGATGACAGTTTGATGGCATGTCCTGAAGCTAACTATCCCTTAATTTCAAACGGTGCTGCGAAAAGGTTGTGTATTGGCACTGGGGTATAAATGTGGGTTTGTGTGATGAGAATTGAGTGAAGGGAGTTCAAAATCATAATGGTTTCTGTTGTGTAAATTTAAATGAAATAGCAGCTGGATATTTGCCAGGATGAGATATCATTCTGACAGAGCAGAGCACTCAAGTATATTGAGTGAGGTCTTTGGACTAGTCTAAAAGAATAAAGGGTACTGTAACATTCGAGGCAGAGAAAATGTGGAATGCTTCAAAAACAAGCATTCAAAATAGCATTGATAATACATTAGTTAAATGGAATTTGGAATATGGAATTCTTGATGTTTGGAGCCTTTATCTTGCATATGAGGAAGAAGGGCAGCAGACTAGACATGGAAGAAAACCCATTATAAGGCAGAAGGGCATTATTTTCATTAATGCTAGCATTATTGATGGGCCAATCTTCCAAAACAAATCTACATAAACCATAATCTTTGAAGCTATAGAATTGGTCGGGTTCCACAGTAAGTATCATCCTTACGATTTTCATTTTAGACACTGTAGCGATCAAAGGGTGATATAGCTCCAAAGAGTAACATGACATAGGCTGAAGTTCAATTTAGCATGCTGGTAACGGACAAAGCACTGAGATTTTTCAGTTGGCTTGACTGGGACAAGGGGTGGACATACAGAAATCTTCAATCACCAGATTACCTTGATATGCATGACTGAATATAGGCTTAGTTAAAACGAACAGTTTGTAATTGCCAACAAACTGCCTGCTTTATTAAGACTAATAAAAAAAGACTAACGCAAGCTAAGAGGTTTTGTCTTTGTGCCTAGATTTGTATCTCTTAACAATTTTTGTAATCCATTGAGCAAAGGATAGTATAGAAACAAAAAAAACTATTCAGTTTATAATTCAAAGCATTCTTACATTTGAGATATCTACTAACAAAAATAAAATATCTATCAGACTTCAATGCAAGAATATGCATTTACTTTTAGTCTCATTAGTAGTGTCCATTAAGGACCTGACATTCAGTTCATTGGTTGCAGATACGACCAAATCTGTGAAAAACTGGAGCCTGATTTTGTTAAGAGTAGCTGTCAGTAGCTGCAGTTGGTATCTTTTCCAGGATTACTTTCAGTTAAATTAATAATATACATTCTTAATATTTACTCCAATTTAACATTGATTTTTGTCTGAGAATTTCTTCAAGAAGTTTTTACACGTGAATATTTAACCAGAAAACCTGTGAAGAAACCCAATAAGAAGATACAATAAAGGTACCATAATATCTCACAAAACCTGATGACATAAATTCGGAATCTTGGCTCAGCTGAAAAACACCTGAAGTTTTGAGCCAGACTCATCGGTAGACACTGGTTGCTTTGTGCTGCTACGTACCAAGGCAAAGGGAGATACAAGTTAGGCCAGGTCTACTGATCAGCTGCTTTGCATTACTGGGTGAACTAACACCAGTCAGAGACTGGTCATCAATTGACCAGCAGGCAGGCACAGACATGCTTTACAAGAGTGGCATTGGGGACCAGGTGGTAATTGTGTGTGTTGCCAGGGAGAGATATTAACAGATGAGGCCAGCATCCCCAGTGGCTTTGGCCCAAGTGAGCTGATCATGCAAATCAGTGAGTGAGGAAGCATGACATTTGACTGTTATCTCCAGGTGTAGGTGTATAGATACATCTATATAGAGATGCATATATATGCTAAAGTATAGATCTGCACCTGCTCATTGCTTATAGCAGTTTCCATAGCAGTCATTAATACCATACTATCAATATACATCCTCCATATGAAGCCTATATGTGACGTTTCAGGAGATTTAACACTAAGGAAAGTTTGAATGCTCCTATGTTTTCACATTATTGAACAAAATAATGAACAAAAAAGTCACATCCCCTGCATGTACCAGAAAGGATGTGGCAACCCAGACAGAGCTCCACGAAAACATGCAGCCAGGTCTTAGGCTGCAGATGTCATCTACCTAAACTTTTAGCAAAGACTTTGACACCATTTCCCACAACATTCTCCTGGAGAAACTGGCTCCCCATGGTGCGGATAGGTGCTGGGTAAAAAACTGTCTCGATGGCCAGGCCCAGAGTGGTGGTGAAAGGAATTACAACCAGTTGGCAGCTGGCAGTGGGGTTCCCCAGGGCTCAGTATTGGGGCCAGTCCTGTTTCATATCTTCATTGATGATCTGGACGAGGGGATCAAGTGCACTTTCAGAGAGTTTGCAGATGACACCAAGCTGGGTGGGAGTGTTGATCTGCTGGAGGGCAAGAAGGCCCTGCAGAAGGATCTGGACAGGCTGGATCAATAGGCCATGGCCAGTTGTACAAGACTCAGCAAGGCAAAGGGCTTGGTCCTGCACTTGGGTCATATCAACCCCATGCAGTGCTAAAGGCTGAGGGAAGAGTGGACAGGAAGTGGCCCAGTGGAAAAGGACCTGGGGGTGCTGGTTGACAGCAGCTGAACATGAGCCAGCTGTGCCCAGGTGGTGAAGAAAGCCAATGGCACCTGGCCGGTACCAGCAATAGTGTGGCCAGCAGGACCAGGGTAGGGATTGTCCCCCTGTACTCAGCACTGGTGAGGCCACACCTTAAATCCTGTGTCCAGTTCTGGGCCCCTCACTACAACAAGGACATTGAGGTGCTGGAGAGTGTCCAGAGAAGGGCAACGAAATTGGTGAAAAGTCTGGAACTCAAATCAAATGAGGAGCAGCTGAGGGAGCTGGGGGTGTTTAGCCTGGAGAAAAGGATGCTCAGGGGAAACCTTATTGTTCTCTACAACTGCCCGAAAGGAGGCTGTAGTGATGTGGGGCTTAGCCTCTTCTCCCATGTAATAAGCAAGAGAACAACAGGAAAAGGCCTCAAGTTGCAACAGGGAATGCTTAGATTAGATATTAGGAAAAATTTCTTCATAGAAATGGTTGTCAAGCATTGGAACAGGCTGCCCAGGAAAGTGGCAGCATCACCATCCCTGAAAATTTTCAAGAAACCCATGTGGATACAGCTCTTGAGGACATGAGTTGGTGGTGAATTTGTTGTGGTGCTAGGTGACGGTTGGACTTGATAATCTTAGAGGTCTTCTCCAACCTTAATGATTGTATGATTCTAGCAGAGATGTGGGATAAAAGACTGGCAAATGACAAATTTCTGAGGTGACAGGTTTAGGTTTTTATGTTTTCTAAGTTAAAAATTAGTTAAAACATTTTATCAGTAAATTGTCAGAAAAAGTGCTGTACTTGAAGTATAGGTGATGCATCCTATGACACATCCTTGGTGATGCATCCTACGACACATCCTTGGTGATGAATCCTACAGTCAATACAAAAGGATCTTGAACTTTGATGTGTACAAAGCAAAAAAGTTTTGAATCATCTCTCAGATCTCTATATGAAGACACATACTAGAATCACACCAGTACTCTATGTTCCTTACAGAACATAGAAAGTCTGGAACTGGGAAAAAAAAATTCACCTATGGTGATGATTTTACAGATTATATAAGCTTTCTCTGATGTTCAGAAGTTGTAAGAAAGAGTTGCCATAGTAGGCATAGTTAGGATGATCTCTAACAGCATGCTGCCATTTCAGTATGAAGTCCTCAGTAGAGAGCTTGGAAGAATTATTTCTGGCCGGTTGAATCACAGTGTCTTAGATGTGCTGATGAATGGCGCTGCTATAGAAAACCTCTGAGTTCAGAAGCAACCTTAAAATGTCCGTTCCCAGTGTTATTAAAGACGGGGAGTATTGTAAAGCTAATGTTACCCATATAAAGATGAACAGCAGGAACATCAGTAATCATATGAGCATGTCACAGCTGTACCTGGCCAGTGGGAAAGCCAGGGAATTAAAAGCAAGAGACAATAAGTTCCATAAGATGGTCTGGGTGAAACTTTTCTTTTACTGTGTGGTGTTATGTCTCATTTTTAATTAGCAAGGAAGAGAGTTCAGACAGCCCCAAAGCCTACAGCTCGAGGGACACTGGGCCTGGAAAAGGTATGCCAAGGAGAACACAGCATTACAGCAATATTCTGTCTTCCACATCATTCTGATCTGTGCCACCCATGGAACCTGGAACCTTCATCCTAATCCAAGATTCAGCCTAAACAATTAGGTTTAGGGCTGGGGTTCAGACAACCAGCAGGCATACAGCTCCACAGACACTGGGGCTTGAAAAGGGATACCGTGGCAAGCAGGACACTGCACCTACACTGTTCGTTCCACATTTTCTAATCTGGGACGGTCATACTACCTGGGACATCAGCCTCAACCCCAAGCTGCCATTAGGGTCAAGGGGTAGGGCTAGGGTTCAGAGAACCACAAAGAAAACAGTCCCAGGGACTCTGGGTCTGAAAAAGCAAGGCAAGGAGAACATGCACTGCACCAACATTGCTCTCTTCATGTCTTTGTGGTCTGGGCCAGTCACAGTACCCGAGACCTCAGTCTCAACCAAAAGCCACAATTAGAGTTAGGCTAAGGGTTCAGAGAATCACAAAGCCTACGACAATAGGGATGCTGAGGCTTGAAAAGGCATGCCAAGGAGAGCACAGGACTGAACAAACATTGACGCTTCCACATGTCTCTTATCTCAGTCATCCACGTGATAGATAGTACTTGGGGTCTCAGCCTATACCAAAAACCACCATTAGGGTCAAGGGGTAGGGTTTGGTTTCAGAGAACCACAATGTTTACAGCTCCATGGACACTGGGGCTGGAAAAGGCATGGTGAGGGGAGCACAGCAACACACCAACATTGGTCTCTCCATATCTTTGTTATGTTGGCCACCCACCATGCTGGGGGCCTCAGTTTCAACCCCAAGTCTCCATTAGGTTTACAATTATGGGTTCATGTCCCCTCCAGGGACGGTGGGAGTGGAAGAGGCATATCAAGGAGAGCCCAGCACTGTGGCAACATTGCTTACTTCACATGTTTGTAGTCTTGGCCTCCTATAGTACTGAAGACCTCCGTTTCAGACCTCCTATGCATTTAGGGATTACATGAGTCTTCCATAATCTAAGATATTTTATGTACAAATTATATCAGTTTAGTTTTTTATTTTCTTGGAAAAAACTACCAGCTTCTAAGTTCTTTTAGTAGATACTTTTTAAAAAAAAAAAAACCCAAAGAATATTATACAGAGGGTAGCAACTCTTTTTTTCAGTTGCATATGAAATATTTCATACAGACAAATGGGATTTCAGAGTCATTCTTTGTGTTTGAAATCAAACAGAGGTGGAAGAATCAGAGCAGCTGTAAAAGCAGTAATACACTAGGTTGTTTGAATTTTTTGTAGGCTGTCCTTGCAAATGTAAATTCCCAGAATCATGGCAACATTCTCCTTTACTCCAGCCTGGTTTGACGCTCAACTAGGAGCTGATCACTGGACCTTAGTCTGCTATATTCCATCAGTGAGCCAGCTGAGAACCCTTCTTTTGGTAGTTGACAGGGTCAAATTTACTGCCTGAATTGATTCGCAGACATTATTTCAAAATAGCATTATGTGTTTACAGTAAAATAAACAGTGGGCACAAGTTCATTCTTCTTTAAACTTGCTTTGAGCTTGTTTACATGTGTTCCTAACTCAGCCCTGGAATTCTCTGAGTTCTTGTCTGCCTGCCACTGTAAATCTTCAGTGACTGTGCTTAAATCCAAGCATTCACTCTGGATTTTGAAGAGGTTTAAATGGATGCAGACTTGTCAGTTTTATCTTGTTTGGGTTTCCTTTTCCACCTGAAATAAAGTAAGCAGATGGAATCTCAAGTCTTCTGAGAATAACCGCAGGGAAGTTGTTTTCCGTGGGTGTGCAGAAACAAGTTAGAAGATAATTTGGAATTTATTGCTGCTGAGTCTGGAGTAATTGTGCCACTTCTGAGAAGCCTGAGGTGGCAAGGGGAAAGCACACATTAACATGGAAACTTTGCTAGAAAAAAGAGCCATGTCAAACTGGTCAGTTTCCACAAAAACTGCTGACGTGGAAATAATAGACAAATTGTTATTTTTCTGGATTATGTTAAACTATGTATGGATTAAGTCATATCAAAATCCCCCAAATTTACAGCTTCTCTGTTTAGAAACCTGTGTTAATGGATATGAATATACACATTAAGTGTGATTTTATTGATAGCCAAAGTATTCCAACATAATTATAGCACTCCACAGTCTTTCTTAATGGATAGTGTTAATTTTGGAGTCTATCTGTGTTAGAAATCACTCACTGTATTAATAGATGCCAGCTGTGAGATAAGCCTCTGACAGCTTCTTAAAAATACTGTTATTCATTCACAGTGACTTCATGTGTAGATAATCATTGCATGGTTTCGCATTTGTTGCCTAGAGCTAAAAAGAAAACCACCACTTCACTTTACTATTGTAAATATTTAACTGATGAAGTATAAAATGTTCTCTGGCTTGGTCTTGTTCTCTGCCAAATGAAGTGAAATTTTAAAATAATCATTCTTTTCTGTTACATTTGTTTGAGGAAAAAGTTATGATAAGGTGTCTTACTGGCTCTGCAGCTTCACAGGGCATTTCTCATAGAATTTTTTGATGTGTAAAATCACCTGAAGAAAAATTTTAATGCAAGTACTTCTGAAGAGCAAACGGCAAGTGATTCTGCCGTTTCACAATCACTTTATGCAAGCTAATTGTAGGCTGTCGCCCAAGGAAGCGTTCCCTTTCCCTGCCCAGTGGTCTGTTCCTGTCTCCCTCGTGCACTGGCTGCCTTAGGGACAGGGCAGGGCGTGTGGAGCTGGATCACCTTGCCAGGCTGACTGTAACCACTCTGCTGTGTTTTCTGCAGGGTTCATTTTCTCTGCTCTGATCTGTGAGCTAGTCCAGCTCAGCCTGCAGCCGTTTGATGGGAAACAGCGGGAGCTTGCAACCAGAGGCAAGGAGGGGAGAGCTGGCCTGTTCTTTCTAGGCTGCGGCGACTCAGGCTTCATTGCACACAAGTCAGCAACATAAATACAGGTAACCTCAGCAAAAGGATAGCATTGGAGGTTGCACTGAAAATCAGTCAAAAAACCCAAACTGTTCTAACAACAAAAATGCTGAACCTGACCTATGATCAAAAGACAGAAAAGCCTCCAAACAGGCAACTTACTGAGAAGTGAAAAGCTCTTTGTAGTTTATCACTTATTTAATAGCAGAGACATAAGTGGTAACTCACGGAGACCTGACTTGATTCCTGGCACTCACAACCTAAGCTCTCAGCCTGCACATTGCAAGACAGAGGTACAGAGACCAGCTTACATCACAGGGTTGCAGTCCTAAAGGATCAGATGCTGTATTAAATAATTAAACATGATAATGGGAGAACTGACCCAGACAGAGACTAGACTCATCTACATTAACTCACAAGAATAAAACTGTACTATCTCACAGCTTGCTAATGCTAGAAGCTAAGGCCCTGCTTTGCCAGGGTTTTTCCCTTGCTGTACGGCCTCACCTTTTTCCATTTTTTTTTTTGCCTCTGTCACTGTCTGATCCGTGGGTGAGCCAGGTCAGCTCACTAGGTAGTTTTCTACCAGCTCAGCCACCAGATCTCAAAAACTGTGGGACCATGTGAGCAGTTAGAAGAATCAGAGAGACTGGCAGAGGGTAAACCATCCCTCTGTAACCAACTAGGCGTCCTGTTGTCTCAGCTGTAACGGCAACCCTCCCCAAAGTCCCCCAAAGCACCAATTATTTGCATTCAATTGATAGCATTAGTGACAACTATAACCAGCTACACCCAGTTATTTTACTTAAAAAAAAAAAAAAAAATCACAGGATGGAAGGATCAGGTTAACTAAGGTTAGAAGGATCTCAAGAGGTCTCTGGTCCAATCTCCTGATCAAAGCAGAGAAGACAGACTGGTTTGCTTAGGTTTTTGTTCTTTTTTGCCCTCAAAGATAATTCTCTTTATTTGAGAAGATGCACAATTTATATAAAGTTTGTTGTATTTTCCAGGGAAAGACCTTTCCTCTGTCACAAGAGCTCTAACATCGCTTTAGGGAGACAACAAAACGTCCACTGTCCTCCTGTTTGGGCTGCTCGGGCGTCAGCAGAAGAGCACTCCGAAAATGCCTCTTTGCAAACAGTGTACGGGTACACTTTTATCCTCCCCTGTCAGGAGGAATCAGTTCATGGGTAGCATTTCTTAGGGTCTGCTGAGAGAGTTATGAACCCCCTAGGAAGCTTCCCCCCATGGGCAGGCTTTACTTTCCCCTAACCATTTCAATCTGAATGAAGCAGGTGAATGAAGCCTCCTGCTCACCCTGTCTAACCTGGAACATTTTCATTCCAACGTTGGAGGTGACAACAGTGGGTACCAGGGAACAGAAATGTTTCCTGGAGAATGGGTGGGTGACTATGAACTGCAGGGAGAATAACTCTTCACTCCAGCACAGCTGGATCTGGAAAACGACACCTGTCCACGACGTGGGACACACATACACGGTTGTATCTTCCTTAAAATGAATTTTTTTTAAAAAAAGAAGCAAGAAACCTACTTACAAAGACTGTTATGTGGGTAGCAAAGTCAGCCGCCCAAAAAGTATTAAGATGCCAGGTGACTTATATGACCTTGGCTCAGTCCCCTGTGCAAAGTGCATTATGCAGTATCAGCATGCATTGCTCCTCCGTGGGATCTCCATCTGGTTCAGTGCAGAATACAGATGAAAAAAGACTAACAAGGGCATCTTAAACTTGCTACTTTCTAACATTCAAAAGCTTCACCTTGGCCCTTATAACCTTATTAATATTCCTGTAATGCAGAGGGTAACATGCAGTATGCATGACGTGTGGACACACGTGCATACTTTGGAGGAAGTTCTTACCTGAAAGAAAAGTAAAAATGTCTTTAAAAAGACAGAAAAAAAATTATTAATGATGAAATTTGACTTTATCTCTTTCTAGAACTCATGTTAATTCTGCACTTACAAGGTCACGTTAAACAATTTCTATAGAAAATAGTATATCAACTTATCATAGCAAATGTAAAACAAACATAACCAGGCTTGGATGTGACTGTGTGAAAAGTCACATGGGGAGAAAATCTAGGCAGCTGCCTTCAAACAACCATTATTGTCTCAAAGGTGAACAGATAAGAGAATGGCCTAAGGACACTAAGAGCCAGACCCTCTGCACTTCTGAAGATGCAACACTGAGAAAGCTGAGATGATGCAAAAGGCTGAGATGAGAGCTCACATACAATGGCATCTTTTGGTACTAATCCTGCCCTTTTTCCAACTCTCTTAGCTCCTTCAGGGTGTTGTTGTTTTCTTTGTTTGCTTTTTAAATTTTCCTTTGATTTTTTTCCCTTCTTCCAGAGTCTGAAGTAAATTCCAGAAGACACCATATGCATAATATCAGCTGCATTAAAATTTTTAATTGTTTAGGACACGGAGCTATTTTCAGATAAAATTTCTTATCCTCCTGTGATTCTTGTGAAAGGCCATGAAATCCCTAGAATGGACTTAAAAGGTGGGAAATCTCTGCCACATACTGAGTTCAGCAACGCTGTTGTCTAGCCTTCTGTCTCTTTATGTTTTGTGTTGCCTTTGTGAATGAGATAGAGGGACTTGATATATTGGCTTTTATTTCATCCCCTAATTCCTATTAAGAAGATGAGGGAGTTATAACTACTTGGTAGCAACAAACCGTGGACAAAGAAGTACAGTGGGAAGGTGAACAGGAGGATTGCATTGATTTTGTATGATCAAGATTTACACTACTGCTTTAAAAAAATATAATTCGTTTCTAAATGTCCATATAATTAAAGGGCCAAAAGGTGCCTGCATTTAATCAGAAAAACACACACGAGAGAAACACTGTAAAATATGAAAGCCCTTCTGACATAAATAAGATATCTTTAAAAATACTATTTTAATTCAGATCAAGTGTTTGTCAATTACGAGCATTAACTAGGGACACAGTCATCCTAACTGGCACATGCATTCATCCATAGACATAGCCTGGAGGGGTGGTGATCAATTATTCAGCACGGCATTTTATGCTGCTTCCACCTTTCATAGCACATCATCCACCAGATTGCGATCAGTAGCAAGTATCTGAACAAGAGCAAATGAGAAAACAATATTTTTTGGTTGAAGCTGAGTGAGATTTTAATTTCATCAGTAAAAACTCTCATCAGTCACTAGATAATGGAAGACGTATGAGCCTAGTTCCTTCTGTTCTTCAAAAAGAGCTGAGCTGGTGGTTTCCCATTCTCCAAATATCCCATATGCTTTAGCATTCATACTTTTCAGAATTCTGCCTCTTTCATCACATTTATTGTCACCTCCTCCTCCCTCGAATCTTTACTGCTGGTCCAGCAGCATATTGATAGAGAGCAGCATATTGATAGAGAACAACTCTCCCTGTGTGCTTTTCCAGTTTTGAAGCTGCCTAAGAGTGCAGTCAGAAATGCTGCTCCAGCTAAAGCTGATGGAAGCAATGAGGTTCCCCCACACCCCCACCAGTTTCTTCCCCATCATCCCCACCTGTCTCCAGCTCAGATCTCTTGGGCAACCCCACCAAAAACCTGTTTATTTTCTGTTGGATCGGGGAAGCCGATTCACTCTGAAGTTGCATAATCCCCTGGTGTGATGCAAGGAAAAGGACAGGGACACACAGGGGAGTGGGGACATAAAGACAGAAAGGCTGCCATCTTTGGTAACAAGATTCATACATCTGCAGTATGAACCACTCCTGGAGAAGAATGTGTTGACCACAATTTCTCTATTGAAAGAAAACACATTATTATAAGGTAACATAAGCTACTTCCTACACTTTTTGAGTTCCTTAGTTTGCTTTTCATTTCTTAGCTGGAGACACAGTCTATGCACTTCAGAAATGAAATACACGTGATAATTCCTTCAAATTAAATGTGAATTCGTTTTGGGTTTTTTAATTTATTTTTTTTCTTAAACTATCACAAACACATTCCTTAATGAAACTATGGAGGACTCTTTCTGTACTCATTCTCTCCCTAAGTTATTTATACTTCATGCCCTTGCCTTTTAGCACTAGGTAGGCTCTACAATATGTTTTTTTTGTGTAGCAAATAGCTTTTTTCCCCCCTTATGACAGGAAAAACATACCAGAGATCATTATAAAACAATCAAGATCATTAATCCTACTCTTCTCCTGGGCGACCTGCCTTGCGTTTCTGTTGCTCCAGGGCATTCATCACTCAGAAGTGCATATTCAGCATTTCCACCTTTTATTTCTTGTTGTCTTGGGTAATATCAGGTATGGCGCAGGACATAGGGGTGAAACTGCAGTATGTTTAAATCTTTCTCACTCTCTCTGAGGAGGTTTGGGATAAAAGCAACATGACTTGGGAGGCAGCATATTAGCTGGTCTTTTTGTGGGTAATTATTGCTATCTGCATTGTTAGATGCATTTGCCTCTCATCTGGAAAAGGTCTGGCAGGTTCAAAACTGAGTTCAACATTTGGGAAAGAAAATGTGTTCTACCGTGAAATTAAAATGAACTGGTACCTCTCATAGGAGCTCAGTAGCTCTGCGAGAAGTAAACTGTGCAGTTCTTACTTTCTAGTTAATAATCATGCCTAGACCTAAATAAGTAAATCTATTAGGTAACTAAACTGTGTTCTGGGTCAAATTAAACACATAACTGAAAGAATTCACAAGAAAACATCTTGGCCAAAAGGTGCCTCAGTATGCATAGTTTCCACACCAAAACAGTCACCTAATTTCTGGTATCACTTAAGTTAAATACAAATGATCACTGAAAACTGGAAAAGAACGGGAAGCTAGGCTGATACAATGAGACTCATCAACAGGCACTTCACCCCTTTTGGGAACACTTCACCTTCTGGAGCGATTGTTCAGCCTATCAGTGTCGTGTAGCATGCAGCTGCAATATTTTGTGGGGAGCAAGGCTTGCTAAAGCCTGGCCCTGTGCTTTTTTAGGCCACGACCCAGAGCCCTTCGAGGCCTAAGCATCACCGTGTCTGCTAGCGCTGGGCAGGAGCCCGAGGCAGACCCACAGCTCTGCCCTCTGCTCTGTAAACCACTCTGATTTCCTTCCCTCGGTCTTCAACAACAAGCTGTAGAGCACTGTTGTGAAAGAGGGCTATTAAAGTAAATAAAAGCTGGCGATGAACAGCCTGCTTTTGAGCAGGAAACCGTGTATCATCGAGCTTCTCGCTTATGTCAGGCAAGAGAGGAGTGAAGGAGAGGTGATAATGACAGGGGCTGCCTCCAGGGAGGGAGGTGGAGACAGCATTGAAGGGGGTGGAGAGCTCAGATTGAGGCAAAGGGAGAAAAGGAATACAGTACAGTAAAATGATCACAGTGGAAATAAAAAAAGGACAAGCAAAAGAAGAATTTACTAGAACTGAAAAAAAGCAGAACCATTGGATCTTTCAGAGCTGTAAAAATGAGGAAATGAGAAAAAGTATGAACACATTCTCATCCAAATTTCTAAAATAGCCTCAAGCTAGCACACTTAGGGAGAGAATATAACAGGCATGCTTTGCTCTTGTCTGTCTCTTTCTCTAATCTAGCCAGCAGTGTGCCCACGTTCCCATGCAATGTGACTATAATTATAAGATGTGATCTATCAAAGCAGGACCCGGAAATTTTCATATTATTTCTCTGCAAACATATGTGAAGGGCTGCAAAATAGTTAAAGCATTGACTCTTCTCATCTTAACACATTGTTATTTAGCACCATGATTTTGTACATAATGAGAGTGTCTGGGTTTCCAGTGAGTAGGGCTCGATAGTATCACACAATTAGATAAGAAATGTAATGAACATGTCCAACACCTCACCCAGGTTTACTGTCTCTTGGTATCTAATGGAAATTGCTTGCAGTTGCCTCCTCTTTAAATGATGATCCCACACAAGAGTCTCTTTCCAACTAATTAAAAGTCTTGAAATGTAAGAACATACTTAAAGAGCCCTTTTTTTTTCAGTTTTGTCACTTATTTGTGCTCAAGAGTCTGTTTCTCATTTTTTCTTTCCCCCACATGCTGATAAACTTCATGTTGACAGACTGAAAGGGCTGAACACAAACAAGCCCTGAAAGTATGGATTTCAGCTTTGGCATTTACTACATTAGCAACAGATGCCTCCCCCAACCACTTCACCAGAGCACCAGTGGCCTGTTGTAAAGGAGTACAAACCCAGGCAAAGATAGGGTTGCCCTCAACCTAAAAACACTGAAGTATTTTACAGATGTGGTATTTATAGTGATGGCAGGTTATTTTTACTTAGAGGAGCATCACAGCTAGAGGCATAATAGATCTTTTTTGGGGTTATGGGAAATGCAGTCTATGGCCCCAGGCTTCACTATAGCCTTGAAAGACAGAGGACAGTTATTAGCTTTGAAGATCTTATAACTTGCCTCCAAGGAAAAGAGAGTCTTGTTTTGCTAGACAGGAGCTTTGAAGATTAAAAAAACTCCACAAAGAAAACACTCCCCCCAGATAAACAGCCCCCCTCCACAAACCAAAGCAACTCACCCCACCCAGTTTTAAAGGCTCACTTTCTGAAATGTTAAAGTGTTCATGAACCAAACATCAGTTCTACCATTCTCTGGGAAAGAGATACAGAATCTCCTGAAAACTTAGATCACACAGGAAAAAATGGTCAGGTGTGTAAAACCAGATTTAGGGGTTTCGGTCTCATTTTTATCTGGAAAACCTTTATTAAAATATTCTGTCTAGCTATCAATCATCTTGCTATTGTCCCCATGGGACAAAGACACATAAGCCTTGAGCACAGATCAGTTCAGCTGGTGCAGCCTATGGAAGCATGGAAGAAGCACAGGGAGAAGCAAGGGCTGAGCAGAAGGTACTTGCAGAGGTCATCAGAGGTAACCGATTAGCTCAGGAGCAATCAGGAAAGGAAGAGCTATTCTTATGTCCATTCAATATTCAGCAGTATCAGATGAAAAGCCAAGACAGCTGGTGTCCTATGATGCTCATTATTCATAAGTTTGCACAAGCATATTTTCCATTCTATCATCCAAGGTTTTAAAGAGACTATAAAACAGGATCTCATTCATGACAGATCTCTGCAGAACCCCCCTCAGTACATCTCATCACTTTGTCTGTGAACTGCTGAAAGCAGTTTTCCCCCAAAATTTTCACTTAGGTTGCAGTAGTAGCATTTATACCATGTTGTTACTATGTCACAATAGCACAAATCTTAATGACGTCAGGATAAATGACATCTACCACCTCTCTTTTACACGTAAGATCTACACCCTTGTACCGAAAGACATTAGATTGATTAGAGTCTATATTGATTTTGTTTTACATCTCACCTCTTTGCTTGATAATTTTGTTCCCAGGTTTTTTTTTTAACCATGGGTCTGAAACTCCTCAGCTCCCACCTTTTAAAACCACAATCTGAGTGTATACTTGTAAATGCAAATTCTCAAAGACAGCTCCATTAAAATCGCCTAGGTTCTCTATGTACTCTGCAAGGCCCAACCTCTTTAACAACATCTAACCAACTGAAGCATTCCCTACTCCTTTCTTTCCCAGCTGTAGCTTGCACTCCGATGGGTTGTTATTTGCACTGCAGTCGGTTTTGATAGTAAGGGCCCATTCTGCCAAGGATGAAACACCTCTGCCTTTCCAGCTGCTGCACTGAAGACTCCTCCCTGTTGAAGGATGGATCAACATGCTCCCTGGTTTTACCCTATGAACACACTCCTTGTTTTTCAATATTTGTACAACCCATTGTTTCTCATTTGATTGGCTGATCTTTTGATTTTGCCTCTGTATTCATGTGCTAATTACACTTAGCAAACTGGTCAAGATTTCCCCCCTTTTTTTTAACCATTGTTGAGGATTTCATAAGTTGGGTTCTTAGCTAACTCCTGATTTTACTCCACTTTGAAGTAGTTTGCAATAGTGCCTTTATCACCCCTTTTTTGAAGAACTGCCCGTTTTGCTTTTGACTACTTCCTGTGAGCTTCAACTTCTTATTTCTCACTGCTTCAGTTCTGTTGTGA
The DNA here is from genome assembly GCA_013397775.1 of Eulacestoma nigropectus. NCBI lineage: Eukaryota > Metazoa > Chordata > Aves > Passeriformes > Eulacestoma > Eulacestoma nigropectus. The sequence goes on along the minus strand of VZTE01004972.1, from coordinate 617,669 downwards.
CTCCATTTGAAAATTAATGGTATCAACGACAATTTTACTAAGTGAAACATGAGCTACTGTCTCTGGATGAGACAAGTAGGCTGGGAAACCAGTAAGAGTGAATGACCAGCTGTCTGGCATTTCTCCTTAGCAAGGTGGCTTCTTTGCTTCATATGACTTTTCTGTTTCTTAAACTATTCATGCCATAACAGTAAACGATAAGAGTCTATTAAGGCTCCTCCTAGTCGCTCAGTTCTCTCCTGCAACTGAAATTTGAGTTGAAATGCGGTTTCCCTAAACCACTATTCAGCAGTAGTAGTGCTGGTATGAACATTTGGGAAACAGCCTTACTATAGATCCATAGAAATATAAATCAAAATATGGAATAACCATTGGCTGCTTAGCTTGTTTTTATGAAAAGGGACATTGAGCTTATTTTTGTTTCTAAGTGAATTGCAGTACAATAGATGAAATACATAAGCTTAAGACAGTATCTTTGAAGTCATGTACAAATATTACAGAGACTCCTCCGCACACTGCTTTCTATTTCAGAAATGAAGATATGATTCTAAAGTATTTTCTGCCAAACATCAGCAGATTCCCACAATGAACTCTGAAACCCTTAAAAAGGAAGAGGGAAAAAAGAAAGAAAGAAAAAAAAAAGGAACATATAATAAGCCTTTTAAGATAGTAACATAAAAAATACTGCCTATCATAATGTTGTGGCACAAAATAGATATTTTAAAACCAGTTATCAATGAATAATGCACTTATCACTCAGACTGGAGGTATGTATGAAACTCATACTTGAGTACTCTCTAAAGGAATACGTCTAGACATTTGAAATATAGTTTCTTGGCCTCTCTCATCAGCTGAAGCCGAAGTATGCTATATCTGTCAACAAACATGGCAGCAAACATTAACCTGTGTGATTCATTGCTGGTTTTGCTACAATTAATTTAATAATGACCATGTATATTTTAATAATCTAAGTGAATTCAATTTAACTCATTCATATTATGTGAAGGAACTATACCAAATACATTGCAAGAAGAAAGAGAATAGAGATGTCAGGAAAGTTCCCAGTCAGATTTTAGAATTAATTTCTTGTGCCTTATTCATTATTAATACAAGTAGTTTTAGAACAAAACATAAGATGAACATTTATTATTGGTTGTTCACTTCAGCTTGCTAGGATTGTTTCCATTTTTAAACATTTTATATTTTTCTGGTTAATTAAAAAAATAGATGAGCTAAGTAACACAGACGATAACAGAACCACTCACATTACTAGCAGCTTACTGAAGTAAAAACCTGAATGAGTAAAGTCTACTGAAGGAAAAACCTAGGCCTTTATTTAAACACTAAATTTAGTCAATGACAATAAAAGTGGAAAAGTAATTGGACAGAATAACTAAATGAAGGGCATAGCTGGAAAACAATGTTGTTCTTTAAAAAAAAGCCTCTTGCAGGTAAAGTATAGTTACAATAAGATATCCTGAAGCTGGTCTGCTGACTGGTTATCACACATAAAAAACCACAGAACAGAAATCTATACATCTGAGAGTCAGAAATCTAGGGAGGAAGTGTTCATTATTAGCAGAATAACCAACAGCATGTTATGAAAAAAGAAAAAACCCTCAGCATAAATCACATCAATGGTGAATTGAAGAGAGACAGGAGGACTTTGTCATCCCAACAGCTGGAAAAACTGGAGAAAGCTCCCATGGGGGAAGGAGGGACAGGACATCAGGGAAGTGAGTTTAAGAGACACCAGTTTTCAGATACATCATTAGATCTTTTAAGTCAGTTATGGGCTAAAACACTCTTGAACAATAACTGGTGACACAAAGGATAGACTGGGAAGTCATTTGTGACCTTATTTTTCAAAAAAATGCTAAGTTGCATCCATCTTTATCATATTGCTGTGAAGTCTAGCACCTGAGAAAAATCAGATAACTGAGTTCAGAGCTGAATGTGAAAAACAAACCATCACTGCAATACGCAAAATCACTCTGTTCTTATAAAAGCCTTCTTTAAATAGAGGTGAATTAATGCTACAGGCATGTGTGTTGGTGTGTGTGTTTATTTTTCGTCAACCTATTTTGCTCCCTTTTGTCCCTTATTCTGACGCTGAATTCTGCTATACCAAAATTCGCAGTCTCACCTGCCATTTTTCTTATTTGTTTTCTTCTCACTTCGGAAGCTCGCCTTCCTTTCCTACCCAGAATAGATTATCTTCATTTCCACAAATCCACTGTGCCGTCTGCATTCAAGTCTCTCACGTCAAAATCCACCTATGTAGAAAGTTGACAAAAAATAGTTCTTCTGACAGACAGGTATCATTGTGCCCGAGGAAAAGCCAGTTAAAGCATGAAGATAACATGAAGATGTAGCAAACCTCATTTGCATTAATATAATCCACATTATACTTCTACATGACTGAAATGAAGTCTGTGCAGTTAGACTTATTACACCTGTGTGCTCCAGACAACCACATAAATTTAATCCACATAAACTCTGATCTAAGGTACAGTGAAGAGGAGAATCTGTAGAAGGAAACTCGAAAATGTTTAGCGTAACTGATATACACTTACTCTGGATGGATATTTGGCTTACTCCCTCTTTGCCCTGCCTGCCTCCTTCCCTTCTCCACAGGCTCTCAGCCTCTGGAAGCAGTGAAATTGCATCCAGAGAATGCTTTATAATAATTACTCCTTGCCCCTTTCTTAAAGGTGCAGAGTAATCTGTGTGCAGTGCTCCTACCACATGCAGGTCAAGAGAGCCAAGTACCTTCCTGTCAATCAGTATGCCATTTCAAAGGTGTGCAATACAGTACAAAATCCACTATCCTAGCACAAATAACACAAGAGAAAAAAAGATGAAAGTTTTGCAAGGGCTACTTTGTCCTCCACTCAAGTACTTTATCGTGGGCTTGACCTAAATTTTGCAGCGAATGGAGAGGATTCTGGACATTCTCCAGCAACTTCAGCTAAATCAGGTATGAACATGAATAAGGCCCTGGGGCCCTGCATTCTCTGGGATGCCACAGGCATGGGACTTGCAGAGAATCTACCCTTGCTACAGAACTGCGTTCCAGATTTTAATTAACCAAGTTTCCTCAGTTAAGCTTTTCCTGTGAAAGCTTCTGACAGTAAAAACATTCTTTAAAAATGTTATGCTGCAGCAGATGAAAATAAACCTAGCTGATGAATTTTCAAAAACTTTCTTGGAAAGAGAATAATTTCAAGGACTACAATCATTCATTCCAGATACATGGTTCATGAACTCAAAAGCATCACATCCAAGTACTGCGTGTTCTCATCTTTCCTAACTGCCATATGCTGCTCAGTCGTTTCATTTTATATGTACCCTCATGGCTCCAGGCTTCATGGGCAGATGGCTCTTTGCCACCTAATCAAATTCACACATCAAATACATCTCAAGTGAGGTTTCTTGCAGAACTGTATCCTCCTTTAGTTTCTCTTCCTTTCTTGAGCATTTGAATATCAGTACAAACATGTACTACCCAAAGGTTCATAATATTCAGATATAAGACACTCATTCTTCAATTAAGCAAACATAGTACAGGCAGTTCTATCCCACTCTAAAAATACAATTCAGTGCCTTGGAACTTCACAGTATACCCACAGAGTCCTTAATATCCCTTTTGGTTCTATTTTGGGGCTCTCCTTCTTCCATATCCACATCTGTTCTTCGAACAGAACACATCTACATCCTCTGCCTCCACATAAGCAGTTAAAATAATGTATCTTTACTCCTGCAACCAAGTGACAGTTTTTGCTGCACTGCATGAGCTTGATGCGGTACCTAAATTTGGATGCCTTCTAATTCTCTTTAACAGGATATTGATAAAACTGAATTTTCGTGGATCAGCTCATCTTGATGTAGGCTCATGGCCATTGCCTTTCACGAACTTGAAACCTCAGAGGTGCTTCTGATTCTCTGGAGCATCCTGTTCATCAGATAGGAAACTTCTCATATTAATAACTGTGGTATTTCTTCAAGCCCCTGCGACCTACATTGCTTAACTGGGTTGGTTAAATGTTTCACATGCTTTTATCACATTCTACTGCCACAATTTCTGCAACTCTTTACTTGCTGCATTACCTGTCACATCCATTAAATGCACGCATAAGCACACATCTTGTCTGTCTTAATGCACAGCAGGGTCAGGGTTAGCCTGACGGTGATGGAATGTTATTTCTCAAACCTTTATAATTCTTCAACTTAAAAAATACTGCTTTCTTTACTTGGATAATCTCCTCAGCTTATTCCTTCTAGGATATGTTTTACAGATACCAGGATAAATACAAGAAACAAGGTCATCTACATTAAGAGTGATTAAATCCTCCACTTTACACCTTTTTCTCTAAAGAAGGAACAGTGTAGTAATTTTTAATACTGCCTTCAACAGCTATGGATAAAAACCCTCACCCTGTTAAAATCTGTAAGATAAACAAAGCTGCTGAGTATGAACATGTTAAGGACACCTAAAAATGGTTTTGTAATCTATAGTAAAAAGAAGCAATCAGCTATCTAATACCAGTTATTTTAAGATAGCACATTTAGAAGAATATTATTTGAAATATTTTTATAGAAGAGCAATAGGAGAAGAGTGATGGAACATATCATCATATTGACACTGCAGATGCAAAACAGAATAGAAACATTCTGTATCTACCATCTATTCTATCTACTATTCATAGTACCACTTATTAAATCGCTTAGAAAAGCTAGATGTAAACTGTGATATTTTAAAATGGCATTTATTTTTTTTTGCCTCAGAAGACTACAGCTAAATAGCCTGCACAGCTCACCTTCCCATGCTACAGTCAGTTATCTCTGCAGATTAAAGAAGGGCTATCCCAGAGAACACAGTGACCCAGAAGCCAAAGATAAAGTGTTTACAATTTCTTCCAGACATCATCTATTTAGCTACATATAGTTTTTTATATTTACAGTCCCTTCTATTGCTCTGCTGAGAGTAGTACCCTGAATATGCCAAAAACATAGTGGGAGCCCGCTAAACATGGACTAAATTTACTCCTGTGTCTCATAGCTGCAATGGTTTTAACAAGTGCTGCACAGGCACAGTATGAGTAATACCATCTATAATCAATTAAGCTAATCATCCTTGTCCCACTTCCATATCCCTTATTCCCCAAGGACAGATAAAAGGCATCTCCTAGTGATTTTTAGACACTACTGTGTTAGCCATTTCAATAGAGAAGAGGTCCTATGACCCAGAACACATTTTGACAATTTTCAAGCTGTTTTGAAAATATGAAAGACAAAAGCTAATAAGTGGGTATTTGCAGAAAGACACAAGTTTTTGACATTATTTTAAAAAAATTAAAAGTCTGCCACTTAGTGTAATTTTCTCTATAATCAGAGCCACATCATTTATACTCTAAAACTAGAATTCAGCTTGCAAGCCTAAGGTAGGTCCTCAAAGTACTAAAAATGACCCTAAACGAACACACAACCTGCACATGAACCCCTCAGAAGAAAACTCTGTGGTTTTTCTAACAATAACAGGAAGGTGTTCTACAAGGCATTTTCTGTTCTTCTCTCTTTTGATAACAAGGCTACACAGTCTCACCTGCCTGGCCCAGAGCCATAGAACCACCCACACTGTTTCCTGCTTCCACAATCGGTGCTTTATGATACCAAACTGACAAAAGCACCACTGCCTTGTTTGAGCTTTGCATACAAATTGCACCCTCTCGGCCAGATCTAAATTAGGAGCCTTGTTAACACTCTCTGTTGCTCCTCGGCACTGATAGGATTCAGGTGGAAACCCGAAGTCGTGCTGATTAGAGCACATGAGGGTAGGCACAAATGGGAGCAAACCCCTCCACGCTGAAAGTCATGAAGAGACTTTATTGGCAAGTTTTGGCCTTAATTTTTTTTCAGGATGAGGCAGCTGTATTGGAGATGCTGAAGAAAACAACTTTGTATTCAAGCAAGCAAAGCAGGTACTTATCCTAGCTAATATAAGGGTTATCTAATGCTAGTGTTCTGAATTTCTCACCTAGAAATGCTTTGTTATCTTGCCAACAGAGAACTGGAACTTAAAATGATTCATGAAGCCAAGTGCATAAATCCTATTCCTGGAAGTCCCTTTAGACTGTTTTAGGCATCAGGTGCATTCTTCTAAGATAAAAACTATACACACTGCTAATCAATAGAAGTTCAGAATTAAGAAAACTGTTAAAGGTAGATGATTAAAGGCAAAGAATTCTAGATGACAATTCTGCACAGAAGCAGGTTCATTTTTATGTTCGTTTTCCGAAGTCACATACCTCAAGTGACTTTATGCTTGGAACAAAAGAGCATGGAGGAACAACACTGGGTTGGTTCTAAGAGTCTGGATTGAGCTACTGCTTCATGCTGACAAAAGCAAATCCTATGGGGAAAGCAGTGAGGCAGAAGCAGCGGACTAGAAAGATATATCAATGTGCTTCAGCTCCAGGAACTCTGGAAAAAGTACTGTATCAGGTCAGAACAATGGTCAGTTTTGCTTTTTATTTGAGGGTATTTCTGAGTGGAGACTTTAAAACTAACATTTTAAAATATCATGTTCCACATGTAAGTCTAATCCTTTTGACCTCGTGACCCTGAAAAAAGTCTCACGGCAGTGTGTTCCACATTACACAGTGTAATAAAATAAAAGTTTGAAGCTTGCTGTCTAATCACTTCATTGAAATCTTAATTCTTACAAGCTATCAAATGTGTCCAAACCAAAGTCATGGACAATGTCAACCTGGTCCTCTTGTCACATTTTAGTTTTCTATAGTTTTTTAAAACTAGCGTTGAATACAGTATTTGAGAAGAAGACAAACCCTGATTTTAAGTAGTGGCATAATCTTTTTGTTTGTTTTGCTCTTTTTTTTTTTTTTTTGACTGCCATTGAGCCCTAACCTAACATTTGAAGAAAAGCACGATGGCAGCATTACTTGCTTCCTTAGTAGAGTTCAGAACTTCTCAAGCTTCATTATTGCACACATGACGTAGAGAGATTTGCATTTATTAACAAAAAGTTATGCCTAGCAGTTTAGCTCTCAGCTATTCAGTATTAAGAGATCTTCCTGAAATTCAGTAAAGGAAGCTGCAGATTTAATATATAGTACTTTCAGCAAAAAGTCAAAGTCAGTCTTAAAAACATTCCTTGGATTACTGAGTCCAAGACCTTCCTACATCTAGAGCCCAATGCTCCTTCCTATTCTGGTGACTTGAGTAGCTTGCGCACAAAAAACTTGTATTACTTCATTCTTGTTTCTGAATTCTTGTGTTTAAGGAGAAACAGAAGGCACCAGAACGACCTTCTGAATGTCACTACTTTATATTAGCTTAGAGGGTGTGTGTGTTTGTGTTTCTTTGCTTTGCACACAGTTATATATTTGAAAGTAAATTGGTATTAATTAAGAATACATAACAGTATATTTGGATTTACATTTTCTATATTTGGAAGAAAATCAAGTCCTGATGAGCAAACAGGAAGAACTGAAAATAGAAAGAGGCCAGCTTGTCTCTTCTTCCAAGTGTGAAATTGTGAATGTATTTTATATTGTGCTTCCTAAAAGTGAAGAGTTTAGACTACACACCAATATAAAACGGGTACCACCATCGCCACATGTCTGTGATCACAGCTACAGGAGAACATGCCTAGAACCCTAGAGAGGTCTAAGGACAGAAAAAGTTTGAGCTGCTTTATGTGCAGAACAGGTGGCCAACACACTTTGCTAAGACCATGACAGTTCCAAGTATACATGAAAGCTGATTTTTAGGTATGTTGGAAACTATGCCTTTTGAATTTTGCCGACAGGTTCAGATGGTTGTGATGCAGGTTAGATCCACACACGACTGTGATCCAGGTTAGACACAAATGTATTTCAAACGCTGTGGATAACCCTTATTACTGTTAGGCACTCAAACTGCAGTCAAGAGAAAGAGTGTTGATGTGACAATAATTTATTATATTACTGCATGAAGAGTTACAAGACAATGCTTAAAGCTGAAATTCAACCCTATGCAGAGGAACTAGTGCAAGATTCATATTCTACTTAAGTACTACTAAAGCACTGCTTCCAAACAGACCAATACATAAAGCATCAGTGGTGCTAAAAGTCACCCTAAGAGGTGACTTTTCTTTGGGAAAGTCTCTCATGAAACACTTCACTGCTAGGACTTCGGTCTAGATACTAACTGCAAGACACATTCTCACAGATAATTTTCTGGATTTAAGTGTACAATCATGTAATTTTCTTAAAAAATTGCCTTGAAAGGTAAGGTTTTGAGACACAGATATAAAAAGATGAGAGAGTCAGGGGAAGGAATACAAATAAAACATGATTTTCAGTGTCTTCAACACCAAAACAAACCTGTATTACAGATCACTTTGTAGCACTTTACAAAATGTACACTATATATATCTTATATAAGCATTTAGAACAGCATTATTTCAGTCGCTAAGTTCTTCCTCATCACTGAAATAAGCGCTTTTCTTAATCCGTGGACGTTTTGAATCATCTGAAATTGAAGATTCCCCTGCAGTCTGTGTCCATCTTTGTTGTTCTTCCTCAATTTTGGCTTGCTATAATGAAGGAAGGAAAAGTATTAGCTGGGATTAAGAAAAATTAAGATGCATTACAAATAATAATGCTAATTATCAATATGCACTTAATTATTAAATAAGTTAAATTATTACAGGGGTTTATTTCCAGGTAAACTGTCTGATCAAAGCACTAGGAAATATTTCTGAAGGTAGTTCTCACATGCAAGTTGTCTTTAGCAAGCTGCTACACCGTGGCAGGCCACCTGGACTATCCCGTATTCTCAAAAACAGGAATTTTGCCCGTGGCAAACTTCCAAAAATATAGAGCAGCTGAGATCTAAAGCAAAGAATGCCTCATGTTTTAAACTGATGTTATTGAATCAGTTTTGTTCCACTAGTAAGTCTTCTATCTGTTGTCCTTTGCAGTCATTCATTCAGATAATAAGTGCCTTTGAGGATTATTTCTGAAAGCTATTCAACTAATAGTTTAAATAGAAGCTTCCTATTTTTAACAGTTAAAATCTTTGCATGGTGATAGAAACAAGAATATTTCCTGGCTTTATAGGTTTTATTTCCAGTCATGGAGTTTCTGGGGAAAGGGAGGAAAACTGTGCATATTTGAATTGTGTTTTTGGACTACATCATGTAAAAGTTCTGCACTCATTACAGTCATATTCAGAACAAAGTTATTAACTCTTGAGAGTTTTTTTGCGGCGACAGGCACACGGGGGACAACTGTTGACCAGGGAGCCAAGAAATTTCAATGTCAGGTCAGGCTTGTTTTGTGTAGCAAAGCAAAAGGGTGTATAGATAAAGACAGTAATACAGATGTTAGATGATCTAGCTACATAACAAAATATGCATCCAGTATGTTTTGGGAGATGAGGTCTATTAGAGAATGTGATGGTCTGTATTAGGCAAAGGAAGTACCCCAGTAATAAATGTTCAAGGACATTCTAGTGAGGGCAGAGGATGTGTCTGGTCACTTACACATAAATATTTTTCTGTCTCCTCAGTTAACAAAGTAAAGTAGGATTTGTGGGCAAAAACCTAGGAGAGCATCACAGCAGAGATAACAGAAGCAAATAGCAAAGGAGCTTGAAGGAAAGAAAAAGCTGCAACACACAAATACAGCAACAGTGAAAGAGCAAAAAACCCAAACAAAATTCCATTGAACATGCCTGCAATGTAAAGAAGCCAACTATAGTTACCAACTACTGCTACCAAATCAGAGCTCACTAAGTGCTATAGAGCAGACAGACCTATGCATGTATATCAGAGCTTTTGAAAAGCAGCTAAAGAAGGGAGTTGAATTTAAAAAATAATAATATGCCATGCTCCAATTTTGTACCTGAAAAGCTATGGCTTGGCTGAGGCTATCTAGAGCAGGATCTTCTCCTTCCTCTTCACTTTCTTCGTCCTCCTCGCTTCATTGTGCAGAGAGAGAAAAAAAAATAGATCTTTAATTTAAAGTGTTCAGTATGAAAAAGCTTCCTAAAAAAAGTAGTAACACGTAACTAAATATACATACATTTCTTCTGGCTCAACTACTTTCTTTCTCTTCTTCTTTTCTTTTTTTTTTGGTGGTTCCCGCTCCCCTAGCATATTTTTAGGACAAGCATAACTTAAGTGTCCTGCTTCCTTGGAGAAAAAGAAATATTGCGTAAGAGAAGCCATTACAAACAACTATATGCTAAAACATACCATGAGGGCAGTTCATGGGGGGGGGGGGGGGGGAGGCAG
>VZTE01004972.1:465701-598899 GCA_013397775.1 Eulacestoma nigropectus | reverse complement strand
TCTGGCCCGCGGCTGCGGCGGGGCGCGCTCGGCTCCTTGCGGGGCGCCCCGGGGCCGCCTTCCTGCCCCCTCTGCGAGCACGTGCTCGGAGGTCGCGGAGCGTCTGTCCTGGGAAGCGGCACCCTCGAGGATTGGCCTGGGGAGCGCGCTTCCCTCCCTGTGCCCGGGGGGCTCTGTGGAGCCGGACTGCCCGCGAGCTGGGGTGAATTGAGGTGGCGGGACAGGAGCGGTGGGAAGGACGGCCTCCTCTGGGCAGGCGGCTGCTGCTGGGGCAGCACCCGGGATGGCTTGTAAGCCTTATAGTTTAATCCTCTTTAAAACCCGTGTGTGACAGAAGGCTTTGGTTCTCAGTTGAATTTGTGTATTTGTTTTGAAGGGAAGGATCGTCCTACTTGTACATACATCTGAGAATAATTTTAAAAGTAGTAATGGGTGTTTGCGGGCTGTGTAAATCCCATTGTAAACACTTTCATTGGCGTGTGTGGTGGGTATGTTGGTGCAGGATCAGTATCCTTATTGTTTCTAGGGGGTTAAGTAAGACATGAGTGTGTCACTCAGCTCATTTCCTAATAAGTACTAGAATAAATCTGTGTGATTAGTTTAACAATAGGGTGTGCTGTAATATTTAAAGTCCTTACTAGTATTTAAGCATCTCAAGTCTACTGTTCATGGTTCTTTATTCTCACTCATACTCCTTAAGTAGGCTCTTTCCCATCCATTAGAGATTTCAAGAGTAGTCTATAAATTCTTTATCTGGGGTATCTGTGACTTCAAGGGAACAATGACAGAGATACACAAAAAGATGTGGAAACCCACACAACCAGTGAGGACAGTTTGATACAGTGATTTGCCCTGGATGAAGTGCTATGGGTTGGTTGGTACTTTCAAGAGTAATTTTTGAGAGCATTGTGGTTTTGACCTGTTAAGGCAGCAGTATGGAGAGCTACCCTATTTTGTTGTCAAAGTGTTTGTGCTGCAGGATGGAAAGCCATGGGAGCAGTGGTGATCCATGCAGTTGCTTGCAGTGTCTTTGCTGGTGTAGCAGCCCCGTCACAGCCTGGTAGAATATGCTTTTCATGGCACTGGCGCTGATGATGGCCAGGTTGGTAACTGCAGGTGGTCAGGTAAAGATAAGTGCTAATATATCAGTTATTCTATTAATATAACCCCTAAAACATTGCTTCCATTTCTGTTGTCCCAGTGGCGTATTAGAATGATGTAGTAAGGAAATGGAACTGGTGGGATTATAAATCCTCATTGGAATGCTACTGCTGTTAATAATTTTATTCAGTTTACACATGCTTGGGTTATTTTTTCTTTTGAGGTAGGAGTTATTTGAGTTTTTGATCAGTGAGTTTTTAAAATAATTTTTTTGGGTTTTTTTCCTTATTTTAAGTCAAAATTATTGTGAATGGGTTGAGAAAGATTGGAAGAAAGCCTCTTCCCTCAGGTTATTTAGTATCTAGATGAATATCCTTAGACTTGTTAAGTCATACTTCTAATTGCTTTTGCAAATCTTATAGCCTGATATTTGCTGTTAGGCAGAGACAGATTGTCTTTAAATCTGTTTTTTCTTAGTGCCTCTCTCACATTATTTTATTTCCTGATGTGTTGGATTTTTCCCTCTGCTCTTACACTTCTGCTTTTTCATTTTACCAGTAGGACTGTATCTATTCAGTGTGTTCTACCTGTCCCAGGTATGAAGGGGAGATGAGAAAGTTACTTTCTCCCCCAAACCAAATTTTATCTGTCTTGCCTCCTGTCTAGGTAAGAGGTACTGGGATATCTTTGAAGCATTATCAAATACGGAGTCTTAATTGTTGGAAGATAAAACAATGTTTCCTGTCTGTATTTATGTCCTCACAGCTGGAATCATTGCAGGTGTTATAGTGATATTGCTGATAAGTTACATCTCTCCTAGATCTTACTTGTACAAAAGCATTTGAGCTTTTTTTGAGAGCTTTCCAAAGTAGAGAAGAGACAGAATTGGCTCACATTTGTCAGTCTCTGGTGTTTGTCAAAGTAATATTATAAAACCAGATGTATCCCAGTGGCATGGGAGGCACTTCGGCTGCCTGTCTCTGCATTTGCAGCGCAGCATTGTTTTTATGCTTTGTTCGCATATGGCAAGATGTAGCCATCTGGATTAGGAAGCCGTATGTTTTGAAAACAAAAATTTAGATTCTGCAGAAGGATGATAGCACATGCTAGGAAATTATGAATCCTGGAGAAGTAGATACTTCTAGCCTGGATGAAAATTGATGTTTCAAGTAAGTGTAAGCAGACAAGAATTGTGTACAAAATGTTTCAAAATACTGGAGTGCTTTTGCAAATGTATCAGGAATTTTTAACACATATTATTTAGAAAGCAAAAAAGAATAAAAAATTAACGATTGATTGTTAGATAAAGAAAGCCCAGTGGTGCAAAAAATCTGAGGAGACCTGTCTAGTCTGCTTGATGAAAAAACCTATATTAGCATAGAGCACAACATAGTGCTAATTGGAGTAAAGCCATTCTTGTACTTACGATGGTTGATTCTGCCTGATTAACTTTCTTCATTTAATTCCTCTAAATGCAAGTGAGATTTTTCTTCCACCTGCATAGTTGCTTGTTGGCTGGTATATATTTTTTTATCAGTCTGTTGACTTTTGTGATAGTGTATCTCTACCTTTTTTCCAGCTTGTGTTTTTTTTTGTCAAAATACTGGTGTTAATTCTTGCTCATTTCTGTGAGGTCCACAGTGATAAAAAAAGGGGATGTTTTTATCAGCCTTGCTGCCTGATAATATAATGGGGTGTGTATGTGAGTGTTGGTGCCTGCTGCCAGTGATGTGTGTTGGGATGTTGGAGGTGGTTTGACTGACAAAGCAGCATGAGGTGTAAGTTTGCACTCGGCTTCAGCAGCACTTGTCTGAGATGTGTTGCTTTTTGAACATTGTGTTCAGTTAACAGTTTCAATAACTTCTGCAGGCAAAAGGACAGGGTCACTACTGTATTTGTCAAAATGGAAAAAAAAAGAAAAGCAGCACACTTGAAAACCTTATCTGAGTTCAGCTTCTGGTATTTGCTTTTGGTCTAAAAAACTGAGGGTTGCCATCAAGTACCTAAATCTGTGTGTGTGTGAGAGGTGAGTGGGCTGTGGATGACCAGAGGAGGGAGTGGGTGCTGTGGGCAGTTCAAGTGCTTCCCAGCTGTGGGCAAGTATGGACAGAAGGAATGGTCCTCCCTGGGGCTGGGCATGAGGGACCAGCACTGAAGTGTTTTAAGGCAGAGCATGTGATGCCTTTTCAGTGTAATGATTTTGTCTTTCTGTAGCTAATTCTGTCCCTCCCAGTACATAAAAACACAGAAATGTTCAAGTACTGTTCTGGGCACAAAGAAAAGGGGACTGTGGGGACAGCGTAAAAGCAGATAGAGCATCCTCCTGGTAATGTGGGAAGGAGGGCGTGGGGTTGGCCTAAGAGCTGTTCGTGCACATATAGCCCTAGTATGCATTTTTTAGGCTTTAGCAAAAGTCAGTGCAGTACAGAATAAAGAAAAGTTGAGGCAGTACTGTGAAAGTGCCAGGAAGATGTTTCTGATGATGCACCTGACCATCCAATGCAGCAATATGAGCAGTGGTTTCAGAATTAGTAACTCTTACATGGAGCTTGCTGGAGAGGGCAGGGACAGTGGATCCTCTCGCTTTTGTCCTTAACCAGGATAAGCTGGTTGGTTTAGTCAGCTTTTGATTTATAACCTGTAGCTACATCAGACTAGTTCTGTGCCTTGGTTATAGAACAAACTTAAGGTCAAGTGTGTTATAAAATGGGACCATATTTTAAGAAGATACTCTGGTTCATTTGAACCAATGCTAGGGTCAAAGTCTCTGAACATAGATGCATCTTGTAATTGAGGAAAGAGCTTCTTTGTCAGGATTTACTGTCTTTTACCAAAAGAAGAGCCTTTGTTAAATCAAGCTTTTCGTTAACCTCTCACCACGTGCAACTGAATCTTATTTTTCTTTACAAAGACAGATCACAGGGTACAGGCAGTTAAAACATTTAAATTTTACCTGTCTGGTTTACTTATCAGAAAAAATATATACTTACGATGAATATATATGCATTTTTTGCTAACCTCAGTTTCTGGTTTTTTGTAGGTAAGTGAATGGATCTTCAGAAGCAGAGTTGCTAAAAACTGACAGAAAAGTAAGTATGGGAGTGTTTTTTATTTTTTGCAAAATGTGTGTCAGACTTACTGCTGTCTCTGTTTACAGTTAATAAATGTTTTTGTCATGTTGATTCTTAGCATCTGTATTAATCATTATTTTTATAGAGCCTTGTAAGTCTTTTTCCAGTAAAATGTTTTTACTTTGTGCAAGTAGGTAACATTATGGATTTCTCCTTCTGAATATGACCTGCTGTTACTTTTCCTTATTGCCTGTTTTTAACAGGTAGAGCTACTATCGTGAAGGGAAGGTTTGAAAAATACAATTCTAGCAATTGCGTATCTACTTTCAATGTTGTATAGTAGATATTTTGTCACCTTTATAATCAACACAAAAGTTTGAACTCAGATCCGTTGTCTGGCATAGCATGACTAAAATCTCATAGGATGATGGTTTATTTCCACCTGTCCTTAATGACTGATTTTAATTTTGAAAGTCACCTTCCTCTGGAAAGAGGTATTTTTTTGTTCTGCTGGCTGCCAATTTAAAACAGGAAGTATCTGCATGTAAAGAATGTGTTCTGTTCTTGTAATCAAAATGTGGGGCTTTGTACTAAGAAACGATGTGGTGCATTTTGATCTCTTTACAGATGGTTGAGTTGATGAAATAATTCAAAGTTATTATATTTTAATAAAAAGTAGAAACTATTTAATCTAATAAATAGACGTTGAATTACTTTTTTTTAAAGTTCCAGTATTTTTAGCAGAGCAGTATCAAAATTGCTGTAGGGTGTGTGTGTATGCATTTGTAGGTACATGTAGTATTTGCAATATGCATATATTTCAATAGAGCTGTTAATAGCAACTCTAAGTCTTGTAATTTTACTGATTATACTGAACTAATTTCCAGTTGTTCAGTTGTTCTTAACCATACTGTGAGTTGGTTTTGCTCCAAGTACATGAATTACTTTCTGTAACTAGACTTATTTTGAAGGGTAAATAATAAAAAGCGTATATGCAGGGCTTGTGCATAATACATTATATTGGGAGAAGTCTGTGAACCTTTATTTTTCTGCTCACTATCATTTTGTCTATTCATAATGAGTCTGGTTTTCACTAATTGTATTTTATTGTCTTTAGTGGCGTATCGAAGAGATGAAATGTGGTCTGAAGGGCGATATGACTATGAAAGAGTTCCAAGAGAACGTCTCCCTCCAAGGATTCATGGTGATGTAAGTGTATAGTAAGCACTGTATCTGTAGCATTATAACATTATACTATACCTTTATACAATGACTTGTACCGTAAGGGCTGGATTTATGTACCTTTGTAAGTTCCTAGTACACCCCAAATTCTTTTTTTTTCTCATTCTTTGAAGCCAACAATCTAGCACGTACATCTGCACAGAAATAATAGGATGCCTACAGAATTAAATCTTGGTTTTGTTTTTTTCAATTTTCAAATCTGTTAGAACTGTTTTAGAATATTTGTGTTTTGATAAACTGATTTTTTTGGTGTAATTCTTTGTGTTATTAAACACAGGATTTTTAATGACTTCTGGAGAACAAAAGGCCATACTATGTTATATTTTTTCACAGTCTTTTCTTTTTATGTTAATATTTCTTTTAAGTAATTTGAGGTGGTAATGGAACGTCTTTCATAATTGTTCTTGTCACCAACACAGTTTTTTGTTATGATGGTTAAAGTATAAGAGGAGATGTTTATAACAAGTGTTGAAAGTACACCTTTGCTAAAGTTGTGCTTTGGAGCCCTGTAAGGGAAACACTTTACAAGAAGAGTGTCAACAGAAATCTACTTTGTAGGTATGGATGTTCTGTGGTATGTTATTTATGTATGTTACGCTTGTAAAAGCAGATGCAGAAGCTGTGCTTGCTGTGCTATAGAATAACTTCAGAATGCTTTTCGGAAATCTCCGTCCCACAGAGTTGGATAATTTTCTTTTCTCCCTTGTCTGAAGTCTCTAGCAAAGAAATAAAACAGGTTGTAGCTTTTTCTTTGGAGTTATTACATAAATAGAATTTTAAGAATAGTTTTTGATACTTCTGTTTACATCCTGTGCACTGTGCTTTTGGCAAAATAAAATTTCAGGTACCGGTGCCTCTTATCTGACTTTCCTTTTGCTTATCGTAAATGTTGAAACAATAGCATAGCTGATTTAGCGGATCTTCTGGGTTCCCTCTGTTACATTTTCAGCTTGTCTCTTTGGAAGCTTACCAATGTTGGTAGCTTGGTATTAGTTACCGAGGCTTCTCTATTGAGGAGTTTAATAGTGTTTGTCTGCTCTGTGACGTTTTTAACTCTCTTAACAGGCAACAGCAACATTTCTGCATTTTCAGCAAGCTGGAAATCAGATCGATTTTCACAGGGTGTTTAGCCACCTCCTTCTCCAAAATACTTATCAAGATAGGACAAGAGGAAAAGCAAAATATATTTTCACAGATTTTTTTTTTAAAGTAGTTTGACTAACACATTGCCAATATAATTTAACCATTGCATCAGTGACATTTCTAAATTCTTGTAGGCTTTCAGGCTGTCCTGGGAACAATGTATGAATAGGCATTATGAAAATTTACTTTACAATCTAAAAGATAGGATGCACTCCTTTTGATGCAAGAATTAACTAGATAGTTCAGTGCTAGCTTTATATTACATGTTTTTGGAACTGGAGTTGAAGGGAGTAGCAGAATGCACTCAGTACAATCAACACTATCCATCTATACCAAAACAACACCCCCAGTAGATGGGCAAACCAAGATATGGTGTCTCTCTGCCATACTGAAAGATGGATATGGACTTCCTTCCCATACAGCTCTGCAGATTCAAGATAGTTGGAAGGTACTTTCTGTCCTTGTAAGCCTGTGCCATTGTATTTCTGTCCACATGTAGAAGTCTGACTTAATTTTGACTAGACAAGTGAAATGGAATTCATTTGTTCCATCTCTTAATGTGCTTAGTGTTTGCTCATAGGTTGGTATGTCGGAAATGAGATGTGCCAGTGATACAGAATGAAGTATTTTTTGTTTGAAGAGAGCAAGATATGTGTCCTCCTCTAAACTGGGTGCTAATTGTATATCAAGTAGAGATTGTAGTAGAAACATATGCTTTCAGATACTGATAAAGAACGTAAAATTGCAAGCACCTGACACAATTATCTATAACTAGATACACATCAAGTTTTCATGTAACTGTTCTTCTGTGTGTCAGTATAGTTGTGTGCTGGGGTCTTCTGGGTGAGGTTAAAGCATGGAGCAGTTTTATTTAAGCTGCACTGCACATCTTCTTTGTAAGACACCAGACTGAAAGAAAAATAAAAATACATATGGAGGATGTTCAAAGAGGTAAGAGTAGATCAAGCATTGTGACTGTGTATGTAGTCTCCACTTTGCACCAGTATGGCTGTAGACTGGCTTTGGATTGCCCTCTAGTCAGTTTGTCGGGTGGTCTCTGAAATCAGAACTAACTTTTTTTTTTTTTTGCATGGCAATATTTAGCAGTTTGTGAATGTGATGTATTTTTCTGCAAAAACTATCTGTGCATTAGATTGTGACTTCTTACTGCTAAAAGAATAGCTTGAGTATCTTCCCCCTCCCCTCCAAATTGCACATGCTAACTCAAGTCTCTGCATTTGTAACTCTTATGTAAGGCCCATTAAAAAATGTTTTGCTGGAAGAAGAAGATTTAAAATACAAAATCTTGCATTCATGTTTTCATTTGCTTTTATTTGCAGGTGACTTACATAAAACTTAGTTCTAGAAAATTGGATTTGTATCTTTTGCAGCTGTGCAATTTGTACTTAATAAACAAAGAATTTCTTTAATTGGCAAATGGTGTATGACATGTTATTTGGAGGAAATTATTAATTTTGTGTTCTAGCAAAAAGCTGCCTGAAATTTGCACTAAAAGAAAAACAACGAGTGTTAAAATTCTGTCACTTGAATCCTCAGATCACCTACTGCATTGTATTCAGTGTGTGCTTATCTATTCAGATTATTAAGCAAATTCTATCTTCACTACAGTCTCTGCAGTGTGGAGGATGTTATGGACATAAGGAAAAATATTAGTATTTTTAAATGGGCTCTTTGTTTTATAGGCATTACAGGTGTAACTTCCTTTGTTGCATTCTAAGGTTAATGTAAAAGTCTGAGAAAGACACGTAGCTAACCGATGCTCAGAAAGTAGCTAATGCTACTGCTATAAACTTTCAAAAGAAAATTAAACAGTGTTGAAAGTTTTCCCTCTGTAATTAAATTTGTAATGCCTAAGGATTGAATATGAGTGGTGTCCAATTAGATTTAATAAGTTATTCCACTGTCAGACTGGCATGATTTTTAATGTTTGCTGTTTCCCTGTGCAATTTCTTTTAGGTCCCATAATGTAGCAATAACTCGGTTTTACTTTTGTTTATTCATTACAGATATTCATCTGTTAAAAGCAATATGATTTTGTTTGTTTTGTGGTTTAGAGTGATTACCACAGGATAGTAAACGTTGTGCCCAAGAAACCACCACTGCTGGAGAGACCTGGGGACGGGAATTACAGTCGCTATGACGATTACGGTCATGCTGAGTACAGAAACTATGACGAGGGTCGTAGCTTTGCCCATGACCGAAGAAGTGGCCCTCATCACCGAGGTGTACGTAAGGTGATTCTTCTCACATGTTTATGATGTTTATTTTCCCATTAATGCTTGAATACTAGGTAATTAAAATACTGGAAAGGTTATTATTGTTGCCCCCTGCAACCTAGCTGTTTGAAATTCTGTAATTTCAAGGTGTTGATGGCAATTTATATTTCAAAGAGGAAATTGTTTTTTAAGTCAGAGCATATATATGGTTTGGAAACTTTTGTAGTGTTTTAGTGTTTGTGTTTTGTATAGCATAGCAAATTTGCTCTCTTCAGTACTGACAGAGGAAGAAAATAAAAGTGATGGGATACAGTGGATAAATTGAGAAGATACTTGCTGCGGGGGTTAATTTTTTTTTAGCTTTTTAAAGCCTTTGGTTTTGCAGTAATTAAGTACTGTTTGTCAACCAACTATACCTGACATCTGATGTTGAGATACACGTCACACAGCTGTTTTGCATGTATGTTTTGCAGGATGAAGCAGGATACAGATGGGCAAGGGATGATCATCCTACAAGACCTGGATACAGGTATTTTTTGACTCTAGTAGTGCCATGCATAGTTAGGGCATTTTACTTTGTTATCAGAACAGTTGGTAGAGCAGACCAGTGAAATAACAGGGAAAGGACATCTGTTGAAGTCAAAGACAACAGTGGAAAAATGGTTTTTAGTTGTATTGTTTGAAATAGAAATTAAAGAAATTATATGACATGAAAGTCTCTATTTTAGTAATGTTTAGTAAAGGATAGGAGGCATAATGATAACATCTTTAGGATGGTAACCTGGAAATGTAAGTAATTTAAAGCATCTCTGATCAGTCACACTTCTTACATGATTTCAGAGAATTCTTTGGTCTATTATTTGATTCTGTGGCTGCAGTACATTGGGGCCACAATATAACTATGCCTGTGCCATTTTAAAGGTTGGTGTGATATATAGTGGGATTATGAACTTCACCACAGCCTTATTCTGAGCTCCCTGTTTTCGTAGCTGAACTGATGTTCATACTGAGTATGTATTTCCATCATATGTTATATTAATTTCTATGAACTCTTTGTAGTCTGTACCTCAGGTTCCCATTTACAAAATCTAAGGACTAGTAGTAAATCATAGGACTGTAATATACATATGCTTGCAATGATGTTTTATATGAGATTATTTGAGTTAGCAAATAAAGTGCACAGGGTAGTGTTAGACTCAAAATTTATGGACAAGGATGAAAGTCACCTTAAATATTTAGACAAGAATTGGTTGTTAGTATACCTGAAATTTTAGCAGTCTGATCTAAGAAATAGTCTGATGGCTGTGCTTATATATACCACATGCTGTGTTTCCACTTCTCGAGATATTATACCAGGCCTGTATTTATAGATATTGCATTGTGGTGTTAGTCGTGATATCATAGAATAACTCCTTGTTACTGCTATGTATTTAAAACTATGGTTGTACCATACCAAGATCAACGAAAGTAAACCAAGTTAGCTATAGACACCTGGTCAGTTAGAAAAATAGCTGTTAAACCAGGAGCAAGTTAAAAAAAAAGATTGCAAGCAGGTCAGGAAAAGCTCAGACAGAGCAAGCCTGACAAGCTTGCTCAAGGCCTTAGTCTTGTGGTGTTGCAAACTCAGTATGAAGCTCTGTTAGTAGCAGTATCCATATAGGGCCACACAGTTGCAGTAGATATCTATTCCATTGCATGTGATGATTTAGACCTAACATAGAGATGGGTTACTCTGTAACATCACCATAAAAGAAATCCTTCATATATCATAAGGGTCTGTGTGCAATAGACTTCTTTCAGACTTGTATTCTTGGGGCTAGAAGCGATAATAAAGGGTTTTAAAAGGGGTGTTTAATAAAAACTTGTGAAAAATTCTTCCATCTTTTCCTCTCAATTTAGAAGAATCAGAGTTGTTTAAAGCTGAGGAAAAAAAACAAAAAGGCTGAGAAGACTGAGTTAGTGTCAGGCAGCTTGTTGTACACAGAACAAGAGTGGCACCCAGTGGTCAAAAACATAGTCTTAAATGCATCCTGATTTGTCCAGTGGTCAAAAACGTAGTCTTAAATGCATCCTGATTTGTCTGTTTTGAAATGTAAGGTTAAAATGTCAGCTCGTTTCGTTGAAGGCTTTGTAAGTGTGTTGCGTAGTATATGATAGTCCCATCTGAGTCTTTATTATATACTTCAGACTATATAACTGTTGCATAACTGCAATAATGCTATGGAAGAACTTCATAAAGATCTATGGTTCGAATATATTTGCAATTGAATGAAATCCTACTGATTTATTATATAAATAATCTTGAAAGTAAAGTCTTATGATCATACTGCTAAATGTTTGTAGTGTTCAGTGTTCGTAATAAGCTTAATTACGTTTTTTTGCATATTGCCCACTATTGAGCAATGTAGTGGATCTCAACAGAGGAAATCAAAGTAAATTTCTTGGTATATGTTGTCTCCTGTGGTGAAAATGCTAATTACTTTCTATTTCAAAGACATTTGCTCCACAAAAATTATATTAAAAAGTTATTTTATGCAAAAATGCCTTCTCTTTGGATATGCTTAAAGTTATTTTAGGTAAGTTCTTTGGAGTATATATAATCTTTTTTCTTTGAGGAAATAGGAGGAGGCTTAAGATTATTTTAACCAGAAGAATTTTTTAAAAAAATTGCATGGAACATGGCAAAAGCATAGTTAGAAGCTAGACAATGAGGAGACTTGTATGGTTGATGGGTTTTCATAGTCAGTATAGTGACTATAAACTCTTAAAAATAATAGCTCATTTATTGACAGAAATAATGGCTTTCTTGAGTATTTTTAAAATCTCAATCAGCAGCTAGAAATGTCCCGTAAAAAGTTGTTGTCAATATAATGTTAGCATTTCCTTTTGAGTGTTCATCATTCACATTTTCCTGCTTTGGTTTTTGAAAACATAACTGTCAAAAAGTACTTTCTGATCTCTTACTCTTTGCATTTTTCTTCCCTCTATCTTGATTTAGAGTGCTGAAAAACATTACTTAAGATTCTCCCAAAGTAAAATGCTGCTTATCTGCAATATCAAGTGTCCTTAACTGAGTCCTGTGTGCAGTTTTGGGCACCACAATATGGGAAAAATATTAATCTATTAGAAAGTGTCCAAAGGAGGGCAACAAAGATGGTGTAGGGGCTTGAGGAGAACTATTACGAGGAGCAGCTGATGGCACTTGGTCTGTTCAGCCTGGAGAAGAGGAGACTGCAGGGAGACCTCAATGCAGTCTGCAACTTCCTCGTGAGGAGAAGAGGAGGGGCAGAGACTGATCTCTGCTCTGTAGTGACCAGTGACAGGACCCGAGGGAATGGCCTGAAGCTGTGTCAAGGCAGATTTAGGTTAAATATTAGAAAAAGATTCTTCACCCAGAGGGTGGTTGGATGCTGGAACAGGCTCCCCAGGGAAGTGGTCACAGCACCAGCCTGACAGAGTTCAAGGAGTGTTTGGACAATGCTCTCAGGCACCATGGTGTGATTCTTGGGGATGGTGCTGTGAAGGGCCAGGAGTTGGACCTCAGTGATCCTTGTGGGTGCCTTCCAACTCCTCATATTCTGTGATTCTGTAATTCTCTTAAACTTTGCTGTTGAAGAAACCAGCAGTTTCAAATGTCGTTGGCATATATGAAGAATTGTACATCATAGTTTGGAGAAAATTTTCTGCACACATTAAGGCAATTTTAATGTCTTGGTTGCTGATGCTATGAGAATTGTGAGACTTGGCAATTGACAGGAGTAGAGATCAATTAAGATGTGACTTTGTACATTTATCTTGTACTGATGTTGATCGCTTCTGGAGATGTACTAGTGCTTGTCTTCAGCAATATATTAAGCTCATTTATGCAAAGCACTCATGCATCTCAGATTTTTTAAAAAGTTGCAGAGAACTATGCTGTTATATGTTGAAGGATTCTAGTTTTGCAGTACTTCTCTGTGGGCCTCATAGCAATGGATTTTGCATCCAAGTTCATTTTTATAAGGTCAGATGAACTTTTCAGTATGAAATGCTTTAGAAGATTTTTAGCTGCTATTCACTTTAGTCATGCCAAATTTTAATCCTTTTGAGTGCACAGAGCATTACTTCATTCTTTTTTTTTACCAACCAAACTGAGTTCACAAGATGTGAAATATACGAAACTTGGCAACTTAGGATGGGTAAGACTCATCTTCAAAGAGAAATTACAAAATGACGCACTTGTAAATCCCAGCTATACATGCATTAAATTTGATCCTTAGAATTATCCGAGGCCCAGATTTTTGTAAGATAAGGATTGCCATATTTGTAGAATAAGTAAAAAGTAGACTCCTGAGAAGTGGCTTACATAGGACATTTTTAATATCTCCTCTGCAGCTGTATATGTGAATAATTTTTCCTTTGTTAATGAAGGAAACTTGCTATTCTGTGTGTTGTTTTGTTTATTGTTTGTTGGTTGGGTTTTTCTCCCGTGTTCCAAGTGAAACTAGGAAGTACTCTTAGTAGTCCAGTCTTTAGTACTAATGCAGTTGTCCGTAAAAAGAGATCTCTGAACAACTGAGATTCATCAGTCAGTTCTATCTTTTGTTTTGGAACTATTTAAAATCAATTGCTTATTGTCTTTCCTCTGAAAAATTTATGTGGTTTTCTGAACATTAAACTTGCAATTACCACTTTAGGGTGGTAAAGCATAATATATCTTGATTTTTGTAGATGTGTGCACCTTCACAGTGAGAATGTGTTTACTGAAGGTTGTGGAGAAAATTGGTTGCAAAGTGGGGGATAGAAACCCAGCAATCCTGGCTTTTTGATCTCTGCTTGAGCTACCCTTCCATTTAGTGATTAACTCCTTGTAAGTGCACAAAGCCATGACAGGATGTCATAGAGATGTGGTCTGAAGATTGTACATTGAGAAGAAAATTCTTCTTTGGTAAGAATTGTTATTTTAAATGAAAACATTTGGTGAGAGAGTCCCCAGATGGAAGCCAAGGGTCACTGACTCTTCTCTCAATAAAGCAGCGTTTATTATTGAGAGTTCAGATGTGTCATAGGCCAAGGCGGTTATCTTTACATTGTCATCATGCAGTCGCCTTTGAATTACAGGGGTAAGTTGTTTCTTGGGGCTTTTTCTCCTCCCTGTTTGTATTCTATAATTACTGAAAGAGTGAACCTGTTTAAATATTATACTGTTTTAAAGCAATGTATTCTATTGTAGGAGGCCTTTAGGCTTTGGATTTAAACTTTCTTGTAATGTAAACTGCTCTATGTCTTGCTTATAGAAGATAAACTTAGCCAAAGGGATTTATGAGATGGTGCTATAAATGTACATAAGTGCTGTTTTGTTGCAATATTTGACAGCTCTTAAGGGACACCATACAAGAACCTCATTCTTTATTAAAAAACGTGTGAAGAGAAATAAATATGGCAGTCACCCAAAGAAAATGGTCTTGCTTTTGACAGAGATTGATAAGCAGCGTTGTAATCATACTCATTAGCACATGCCTTTTTCTTTTAATAAATAAATAGAATCTCTGCCAGAACATTGAACCTCTCAGGTATTCACATGGCTGAGTAGAGTAGCTTGTTTATTCATATACAAAATTACGGTTTCCTTATAATAGACCATTGTGGTAGATTCGTTATACCTGTCTACAATTCCAGGCAAGGACTTGTCTGTTGAAATCTGTTGCTCAGAAAACCCATTGTGTTAAGCTGCTAGCTAAATTAGTTTATCTTGGCTTATGATATTTTGGAGGGTGGAGGGGGAAAATTAGAACCTTTTGGAACAAGATAATAGGTAATATACAACTTAAAAGTTGTTTCTGGTTTACACTAAATATTTAATGACTTCACATTCAGTTCATGTCTTATGCAGCAGTCTTACTGATTCAGTAGTTTCTATATTTTCTTTAGAACTGTTTTCTACTCCACTGGCTCTAGCTGTTTTGTGCTTGGGACAACCAATTTGTTTGCAAACTGAGATTTATGTTTTATAATTTGACTGTCATTACTCAGTCAGAGTTAAATATGTCAGATTGTATGCCAGCACTTTGGGTTCTGTAGGTCTGTAAGTTTTTATTTTGAATGGATTTTAAGAACTCAAATCTTCTCATGCAGATACTGCATAGCATTTTAAAAATGCCCTGTACTGAAGACTGAGTATAGTTAAGAGCAGTTCAGAACTGTCCACTATTGCAGGTCAACTGAAAGTAAAAAAGTTTCAGTTTGGACAAGTCTGGTTTTATTGCTGTGATGAATCTTTTTTCTATTTAATGTAGAACCCAGAGACTATCTGTGTGAACGCTGCCTGTTTTCTTACTAGGAATTTTATGTCAAACTGAGTTTCTGCTGCATATGGGCCCTGTGTGCATATATCTAGAATTATGCTAGAAACTTCATTCAAAGCAAGACTGCTGTCATTCCACTTCTGAAATGTTTGTCACTTGAGAATGGGGAGAAAAGGAGAGATTAGTAGACAGGGTTTCAACTGTAGAATTTTTTTGCCCCCATCCTTTAATGTAAAAATATGGGGAGGAGGTAGAAATTCCTCTTATTTTCCACTGAGGTTTTTTTACATGTTTTAGCTAATTGTGTGGCTAAATTGGAAGGTGAATGTTGCTTTCACTGGCAGCTAGTTTTAGTTGATGAGAGATTAATATTTTAAGTATTTTTCTTTGCATAACAATTGACTGTCATGTTTATTGAAGGCTGTTTTATTTTCTTTGCAAAATTTATCCATCCGATTCTAAAAAACAAGTTTGCTTTCAGAAATTGCTTACTGATAGTTTTGTTCCTTTTAGAGGATCTTGCAGAATTCTAATTGGTTATGCAGTTTCCATCTCAGGATGAGAGAAAAGAGTTCAAACTATCAAATTAGCAGAACTTGCCACTACCTGACTTTTTTTTCTGCTGAGCTTGTAAATAAACAGCCTCATACAATAGAGCTGGCCTGTTATATGAAATGTGGAATGGTTCTAAATCTTGGGTTTGACTTCTCTAAAAGCCCTAAGAGAAAATAAGGTGAGCTTGTTTTTGAAAAGCATAATTACAATAGGTATTTTCAGTCTGTGTGTGTGGTATTTCTTATACTTTGGTCCTTTTAGGTGTTTCAGTTATATTTAAATACAGTTTCTCTGCTGTGACTTTGAGGCATTGAAAAGGGATACAGACAGGTATTTATAAACTTCACAAAGAACATTTTTATGTTCTTAAAAATTGTTGAGTAAGGAATGGCTAGGTAGTAAATTGACTTGTAAGTATTTATTTGACAACATTACAGTAAACACAGCAAATCTGGTAAAAAATACAAACCCCAGAAGTTCTTATCGTGTCAATTCTCAACGGCTGTCATGTTTATTTGACTTGCTTTTGATCCAGAGCTGTGTTACATTTTAAGGATTTGTGTGTACAACTGTTTCCCACTGTAGTTTTTGTAAGGTTTTAAATTGTCATATAAAATTGATGTAATCATTATATTTTTTAACAGGGGTTATTGTGTGAGAACTGTTTACTATGGGTGTTATGATATACCTATAAGGGAAAATTCAGTAGTCTGTGCAATCTCAGTTAAATTTTGTAATAACATTGATACGTTGTTTAAAACTAAGACACATCTTGGGAAAATTATTTTCTTTTAATAAACTGTAAGGAGCTCCTCTGTTTAAAATGTATGATAGGGTAATGTACCTAAAGATAAGATTATGTACCTTTACGCTTTAAGATCTTGGCTAACACATCTCTTAAAGGAAGTCTTTAAAGCAAGTCTTAAAGCAAGCTTGCCTGGTCCAGTCTTACAGCTAGCACTGTCGATGGTATCAAACCAGCAGGTTAATGCTGGATTGGGAAATCATGAGGCAAACTCCTGTGGGCAGCACTTGATTATTCTGGAAAAGTTTCCTAACAACTTTGTTGAAAAACAGCTAGCTACTAAGAGACAATGGGGGAGGGAAAGAGAAGGGACTCTCCCTTTGCGTCCTGACAACTTCTGTTAAGATGGCATCTAACTAAATCATCTTAACGAAAGCCAGTGAATTGGACTGATGAATACAGTCACGGCTTTCTCATGTTGAAGTGTATTGTCACAGAGGACTTTGACATAATTTCCCTTAGGAAGGTAAATTCTTCTTCTTCATCTGTTAGGTTGCAAGGACTTGTTTGCTGTATTTTGAATATACTAAACATTTTAGATTCAATTCCCATTGAGAGGGGGTGGGAATATTAGGATACAAGAGAGGAGAGGAAAAATTTTAGTGTTACTGATAGTTTAGGCATCCTTTTGTTAAGCATTTTGCTTCAAAGAGAAAATTTTTGATGTGCCATTTCCATCTACTCTTGTGTTTAGGGTGTTACAATCTACATCTGACGAAAAGTTCATCAATAAAGCAATTCCATTATCTCATGCTATTGGTATTATTTAAAAAGCTGATGCTATTTTTGCATGGTAGCAAATTATTCTCAGTGTCAGTCTTGACATTAGTTAATGATATATATTTGCATAACCTAAAAGCTTCTTTCCTTTGTATGAGGCTCTATAGAACTTGTTTATGAGCTGACAATAAATGCTTTTGTGTAAGTGAAACTGAATATTGATGTCATTCCACACAACAGGGTTGGGTCAGCCAGCTGTGGGAATGTCTTTCTCTTCTGAACTCTAACTTCTAACAGTTGCATGTGTTAAATTAAGTCATATCTTACCTAGCCTAGTATGCTTAATTATTTTTGAAAATGACACTTGAGAGCATGATTATGAAATTTGGAAGTAAAAGGGAAAAAATGTTTTAATGTGTTGACTTACGGAATAATAGAATGGTTTGAGTTGGAAGGTACCTTCAGAGGTCATCTAGCCAACCCCCTGCAATAAGCAGGGACATCTTCAAGTAGATCAGGTTGCTCAGAGCCCCATCCAGCCTGACCCTGAATGTTTTTCCAGGGATGGTTGTTTACCACCTCTCTGGGCAACCTATTCCAGTGTTTCAGCACCCTCATCATAAACATTTTTTGGTGGAGCCTTTTCTTCTCCGGGTTGAACACCACTAACTCTCTCAGCCTTTCCTCGTAGATGTGCTGCATCCCACTTGATAATTTTTGTTGCCCTCCTTTGTACCTGGTCCAGCTGTCCATCCATGTCTTTCCAGGGCTTCAGAGCTGGATGCAGTGTACCAGGTGGGATCTCATGAGAGTAGAGTAGATGGGCAAACTAATTCAGGTTTGATGAGTTAGTAGACTCAGTATGCATTCTATGATTTTTTTCTTGTTAGATGCATTTTTTTAAGCATTTTGTAGAAGGTTTATCTAAGTAAGGCGAAAGATTATGTTAACAGAGGAGTTTGAAGTACAAAGCAATGAATTACCTTCTTTAAAACCTCTTTTCAGCTACTGTAAATGTATTAATACTTACTAAAACTTGTCTCTTAAACAGGATTCTGTTTTAAGATTTATCTTTGAATTTACATTTATTACTGATAGCCAGTCAGTGTTGCTAGATATGTATATCCGTTATTTTTAGGAAAAAAAAGGAGTATTACTTCTTTGGGTCTTACTGATTCTAACTTCAGCTGCTCTAGAATTGGTCAAGGAACCTGTTTTATTTATCGTAATTAATTAAAAGTCAGGAGTGCGGTAAAGAGACTGATTTTCCTACAGTAAAAATATATTTCCACAGCAGTTTTAACTATCTGAGCACATGCCATTGTGGTCCTTCCTCTCTCCCTGGTTCTGTTTCAGGTGTTTGTATGTTTCACATAGTTGATTCTGTGTGCTAACCCACCACAATGAATTAAATAATTGTCTGCCAGTTAGGTTGCCTGAGAGAAAATATCAATGCCAAGTTAGGCATGGAATTGGAATATGGATCCAAGGAAGGTTACAAAGTTCAGGATTGCAGCAGCACCAGTTTCAATCAGTATGAGCTGTTATGGAGCTCCAAAGTTAACTGTTATTAAATTACTGAGATAACTGAAGGCATACAAGAGTTGCAAGAGGATTTTTAATAAGGCATTTACCCAAGCAGCATAGCTTGCCTCTGTGTTAAATATGTTCAAACAAGTGCTATTTATAACATATAGGAAATGGCCTATGAAAAGAGGCAAGAAATATTAAGGTTTATTCTAGAGACTGTAAATTGTAATCAAAGTGAAGGGAAAAAGCAAACTGGAAAATAAAAAAGACATGGCTGAATAATTTATAAGAGGAAATATCTCTCAACTTTCTGATTTTGAGCAAACTGTATACCTGAGAGGAAGGAATGAGATCACATAAAGAAAAATCCCATTATGTACAGTGGATTTTTTTCATCATATATGTATAATGTCTTTTATATTGAGAAATCCAGAAGCAGAGGGAGTGCGCTAACTTTCACTGAAGTTTACTATGCATAAGCCCATACCACTATTACAACACTTTGAGACATATAAGCAAGTGAAACCTATTTGACCTAATTGCTTCAAATCTCACTTTAATTTAAAAATAAAAACATAGAGATCTGTGAAGCATTTTTCCAATATAGAGAAAAATTGAGTGTTTTTCTGATTTATAGATCTCATTAAGGGATTTGGAAATAGAAAAAAAGTAAATATAGTAGGGATATTGTCTATCAGTATTACTGACATAAGGTACTACTGCTTGCAAACCTGTTCCACAACTTGCTCTTTCCTTTAGCAGCTTTTTATTGATAGTGTTAGAAAGCCAACCCCAAGAGTTGATCAAATCAGCATATCCTAGTACAGAGCACTACTTGTTGCATTCTTTTAAGTGTCAATGAACTAATGGCATTCTGCAGCACACTGATGAAAAGCCTAAGTGCTCCTCCAGCAGATATTTCATGGTTTCTGGGTTCTTCTATGGAAGGATTTTAAAGATAGCTTTTGGGGAAAGAGTAGTAACTTGCTGAACATAAAATTCCCTTACATCCCTAAAACAATGTTCAAAAATCTTTCATTCTGGGGCTTAGTGCGTATATAAGACAAGTGCTTGTGTACATTAAATTGTATGGCACGTACTAAGTGTGAAGTAAAAAACAAAGTAAATTCAAAGCCCCTAAAGAAAAGATGCTTTTGAGGGGTACCAATGTGTTTTGGTACCTCAGGGAAATGTTTTAAAACTCTTTACTGTGTGCTGGTCTCTATGCCTGAGGCAGGATGGCAGTAAAAGTGCACGAACCTTCTTAGAAATTTCTGTCCATTAGAACTTTGTCTAGAAGCTAAAATGATGACCAGTTTCTCTGGTCTGTTAGGGCGTTAGGGAAAAAAAACATGTGTAAAGTACCATATTGTGCTTCCAGGCTTTTTTTCCAATTTTTAAGCTTATATTGAGGTAGAAGATTTCAATTGTTTCCATTTTGAATTAAGTCTGTTTAGGAATTGATTTAATTGCTACTGCATAGAGTCATAAAATGGGAGAGGTTTATTCCCTTAGCTAGTTGTCTGAACTGCTTTACTCTTCTGGGGTGATAGACTGCTCAAAGTGCAGCTGTAGATGTTGTAGCTGTTTATAGAAATTGTAACTTAGTCCATCACTTTAAGCAAATACTCCCTCTGGAACTTAGGACGTATGTTTTATTTTCTATTTTAGAGAAATTGGGGGGTCTTAATAAGCCCTTGTTTTTAAAAAGAAGAAAAACCAATATCACATGCATTTGAATGCAGTTATTTTGTCTAATTTGATCTTAATTTGTCTAAATAACATATTTTGTCTTTATTCTGCAAAGAGTTGTCTAAAGCTGTTGACTCTTAATTCTTTGGTACTTAAATCTGTTTTTTTCTGAGTCTCTTTGTTACTTGTTTCTCTGTCCTTTCCTGTATGATTGACCATAATTTCTCCCTGTTAGATAATAGATAGTTTTAGTTTAAATACACTTTTATTGTGTGGGCTTATCTTGCAGCGAGTCTAATAGTACATTATCAATGACAGTAAAAAGGAGGAGGGTACTCTTTACTAAGGAGAAAGAGCAATGCAGTGGGATTTCCAGTGCAGTTGAAGTGCATAGCTTTACTATTCAATTAAAGGATATAGAGGCGTTTCTCTCTAATGTTGCTATAATATTCAGATTGTCTTATTTTTTATTCTCTGTCATGACATCCAGAGGTGGTTACAGGGAGAGAAGAGCTGAGTAGCTTTCATACTGAGGTGGACAAATGGCATCAGCGTGGAGATTTGGTGTTTGCTTATGATAACTTCAGTAGTGCTGCATGCAGCATAAAAATCATGAAACATTTATGTATTTTCAATTTTTTTTTTGTTCATTTGGTATTTCTGGGTACCCTTTTCTGCTTGAAACAATGTTTCACAATGCATATTTCCTTTTGCCTTCGTGCAAAAAGTTGTTAATAAGATTACACTAGCTGGTCCTAATTATGTTAATTTCCTTTAGAGCATAATACAGATATCACAAGTGCTCCAGTTACTTGCTTAGTCATAAAATGTTGAAAACCAGTTGTCGATAAGAAATCTTGTCATCATTTCAAATGTTCAAATGAAAGCCACTGGAACCAGGGGCAATTTCTTCTATCTATGGTGGTGTAATTCACTGTATTATTTTAGCTTATGATAAATCTGCATAAGGATTTTTGGACAATAACAAGAGATTGTAGTAAATGTCCAAAGCAGAACCTGAATAGGTTGTTGGTTTGTTGCACAACCATGTACTGTGTACTTTGTAAACAAGTGGAATGAGGTCTGGGGGAGAGGTGGCTGGAATCTTGCACCACCTACATTTACTTTGAAGATGTTAGAAGTGGAGGTGTTCTTGCCTCTTCTTTTAGAGGCTGGGGGTGTTGTATATTTTATTAAATATTTTCTGTATAGTATGATTCATGTTGGTAGCTCTTGCAATGTCCTGAAAAAGCAGGCAAAAGAATTTTTTATTTTAGTTTCCTCCCCCTTGCCTCTGCGTTATGAGACAAAAAAAAGTGTGTTCAGTTAAGGATTCAGTTCAGATCTTGACTGTTTTATCTCTTTGCACTGAAGTCTGGTGTTGTAGAAGCTATTTATAGCTTCTTCAATTTATTTATAAAACTGTGAGAGTTATTTCTAGGCGAGGTTAGTAATTAAGCGCAAGCCTGTAAATGGAGTGCTTTGGCAGTAGCAGTAATATTTCTCAGATGAAAGAGATCACGAAAACATCTCTGATGACTTTTTCATCTTGGCTATAGACAGCACTCACCTGTGAATTATTGGAAGACCCTCCTGTTTCTGTTCCACAGCAATATGCTGTTTTGTTGCCAGTTTTCAGCTCAGTGTCAAAAGTGAGAGTGATGTCCACTATGGCTGGACCATAATGTAGATTAATGTTCTAGTTGAAAAGATGAATGTATTGGGACATAGACGTCCCAGAAGATAGTGAGCACGAAGTATTGCAGGCTGTTGCCCAGTAGCACAAATTCAATGAGAGTGATCTAAGAGTCCTCCTACAGTAAAGCTTTTTTTCCCTTATTGCGTGTGATGTGCTTCATGTACACAAGTACCTCTCTATTCCCAGGCATTTCTCTTCTAGGAAGTGATTTAATTTTACCTTTAAGTACTCTTAAGATATAAAACTGACACGGTGGTTTGTGTTAATCTTTGTTTCACAGAGCTCAAGCTATACTACTGTATTGTTTTTGATCCGTAGGCAACTGAAAATCTCCCCAGTGTTGTATTCCCTCGGTTTTCTGCTGTGCAGAAAGTCATACCTTTGTCTATTCTGTAGTTGTGTTTTATCCTTGAGGAAACTGGAACTGATGGTGGACTGAAATAGCCTGACAGCTTGTGCTTTTCCCCCAGCTGCCCTTGGTGAATGATATATCACAGTATGGCTCTTTTTGTAACATTTCAGAAGCTCATCCAAGACTGTCAGCTTTAGTGAGAACTTAATGGTCAAGTTTCATCGAGGTTAACAGTGATACTGCTTCCTGTTGCAGCACTGCTGAGAGAACAAAATTGTGCTTTCAGGATTAAGTGTGAATTACGAATACAAAATATAAAGATTTGAGGGATGCTATATAAAGGGGACTAATTCTGTATTTGTTGTTAAGGGTAATGGCTCTATTTTAAAGTTACAGCTGAGCACAAAATTTTGCATCTCTATTAGATATTGTCCCTGCTCAATAAACCTTTTGAGTATGTGTTGGAATCTGAAGCATTAACTGCTTAACTGCTTTGCTGAATTGGGGCCTTCATTACCAAATTGCAGGTGTATGTTAGCTTAAGTATTTAAGGAAAAAAATAACTGTAAAACAATACTTACTTTGTTCTGTTCAGTGCATTACATTAATGGAAAACATCAGAAATGCTGTGCTGTTGCTATGCTGTCTGAAACAGATTTAATATAGTTAATGGCTTGAATATTCTGTATGGGATATGGTCCAATTAAGAATTAACATGGAGTGATGAAATGAAAATTCAAAAATTGAAAGTGAGATTCTGTTTTAGGGTGCATAATATTACTCTAGAATAAGACTTTCAGATGTTTAAAAGTACGTTTCAGTTACCCTTTTTTTAAAAATTCTTACATGGATATTAGAGCATTTATTATACATGTGCAATAGCTGGGGCTCTGTTAACATTTCCATAATAAACTTCTCTGCATACGAGGGTTTAATAATGTGGTCATAAAAGTGTGTTTTGCACTTAAAAGTGGTGTACTGGTCTGCTAGTAAGCTTGTGCTTTAAAAATACATAACATTATTTAAAGAGAGAAATTAAGAAGGAAATGGAAGAAAAAGTGGGCTCTACCTCACTCATTCTTGATAAATATTGGATCAATATGTTCTTTAATAAATAAATAACCCCCCTCTTAGCTAGAAGAAGCAGTTCAGTGCTGAGCTACTCTAGTACTCCTCAAGCCTGGACTTAGACTTCATGTCTGTTGCTACATAAAATGTTCATACTTGTAATGAAGATGTGCTTTCCATGCAAAAAGTAAATCTGCACTGTGTAAAACACATCACTGTCACAGGGTTCTTGTTTTGTGGTGCTACCTGTGTAGCTTCCGTAGTCCAAGAAACCTCTGGCACACTGAAATCCTTTGTTATCTGTCACAAACATGGGCCTGTACCATGCTGTAGGAGTTGTACATCTTTTCTTCCTCTCCACCAACATAATATTAGCTATAGCTACCTTGTGCTAAATGAGACCACCAGATTTTTGTGAGACATTCCCCTATTTAAAACACTGGACTCTGATGCGAAATAGGAGAGAAGATACATTCTGATTTACTAGAAATGCTATTAAATCTTGGAGATTTTTGTGGAGAAGCTGAGAAGTACTTGTTACTCTTACCAACACATCTTCTGACCAAGGCAAAAATGACAAGTTTAGACTCAGTTGGCTCATATGTTCTTTAGCTCTGAGATTCTTTAGGACAAGTTTGAAATGATACTGGGGTTTTTTTTTACCTTTACACATACATGTACATTAATACAATTTACAGATAACCAACACATCTGGGCTGTGGTCTGGAGTAACAGTATTTAAATTTAGTAGGAAGTTTTGGTGTTTATTAGATTATGGTTTTAAATCAGTTGGGTCTGTGACATTTTACATTAAAGTTCAAAATTAATATTGTGTGTTGTGAGAAACATATTTAGGAGCTATAAGTCTTCATATTTTCATTCAAGATTTGACCTTGGGTGGATTCATAGGTGTGAGAATAGATATTCTGCATATTTCTTGCTGTCTTTGCTGGATATAAGCTGAAATCCCTCAGTGATATTTTGTGTAGCAAGGTGTGTGAAATCAAATGAGGGATATAGTCCCTTGAAAATAAGAGAGAAACATAGCTGAAAAATGCCAAATAGTGTAAGCAGTATTTGCATATGCATTTTTAGCTATTGTAAATTAAGGCTTAATTTCCAGAATAAGTGTACTGAATCTGAAAAAAATTGTGAGAGTTCTTATTTTTTCAATGTCTTTTTCTTACACTTTAGCTGTATTATCAAGAGAAAGAAAGGAAATAGCTTCTAGCAATGAAATAGCTCGAAATCTGAAAAAATTACCTTTTTTTTTTTTTTCTTTTTTAATTAGTTTTTCATTCATTGCCTAGTACTCTTAACAACACTGAAGATTTTGGATGTGTTCTGCAGATGACAGCTAACCTATTTGTATTTACGAGGCATGAAATGTTGCCATTATATATATGCTGTTTCCTAAGTATTGGAAGGATAACCAAGTTACTTTTATTTTTCTGTTGTCTTCCAAGGGACATCAGAGATGGCTTCAGAAGAAAAAGCTTCTATTCTTCTCATTATGTGAGAGATCGATCCCCTCATAGGAGGGACTCTCCTTTCTTCAGGGAATCGCCAGGGAGCCGAAGGGATTCTCCGCACAGCAGATCTGGCTCTAGTGTCAGCAGCAGGAGCTACTCTCCTGAAAGAAGCAAAGCCTATCCTTTCCACCAGCATAGCAGAAGTATGTCATCTTTACATAAAAGAAATATTTCTTCTCAGCAAGGTAATGCTGGATTAATGATGTGAACTGGTTAGTGAGGTGAAACTGCAGCTCACTCTATAAGCCCTTTTTCCTTACATGCTCCTTTTTACAATGGGAAAAGCTGACATTTTGTACTGTCTATGTGTTGTCTGCTCTCATTTCATCGTACTCTCTGTTCCCTTATGTATTTTATGTGGGAGATTGTAGGTGTTATTTTGGTATCAGGTCTAGACTGACTGTAGGAGTCTCAGCTGCACAGCCTTTTCTAGTATTTTATGTTCTTTTTAGCATCGACTCCTGTTACTTCTTAATGTGCTTCACTGGATTCTCTGACAAGAAACTTTGCTTCATCTACAGCAGATGAAGACATTTCTTCCTGCAACCATGAAAAAAGAGGGATTAAAAAAATGGAGAAATGAAAGAACATACTGCTACTTGTTGCATTTTCTGCAAATTTTATTAGGCTTTTAAAACTGATTGTTTTTTAGCAATTACATTTCAATGTCAGAACTTCACAGATCTTGTTCTCCTTAAAGAAATGTGAAGCATATCTGAGTTTAGTCTTTTCCAGCTTTTAAAAGCTTGGCTCTTAATGTTTCCCAGAAGTCTAATGAATCATCTGTTTTGAAAATATTTGAGTTTTTCATATTTAAATGATTTTGGGGAAAAAAACATGAAATTGCTTTTTTTAGTGTACTACGATCTTAGCCACTCTGTTTGTACAGCTTATGTAAATTAATCCGATTTAATTTCCCTTTCTGCAAATGCTTTCTACTGAACTAGGCAAACCTACTGTTCATTTTGGCAGCTTTTTAAAAATTAATTAGATTTTTTTTTTAACTCACCGAGAGGCACATTGTGTTTCCAGAGTGACACTGAACCATTATGTAGCACTTCTTGCCAAAAAAGATCTGTGTACTTTAGTTGACATTGTTTAAATATTGAGGAATCATTTCACTCCTTGCAGAATACAGATAGTCTTTCTCTTTGGGCATTACAGTGCTTTTAACATTTTGTAGCAATACTCAGTGAACATAAATTCCTCTAGGTGTGGGAGAGGAAGAAAAAAATAAGATAGTTAATTTTCTATAGGTCTTGTAGGTGTGCAGCTTGTAATTACTAGGGACAAGAAAACAGTATTGTGGGAAACTATACAAAATTTTGGAATGTTTCATGTTTTTTTTTAAATTTTGAGCTGACTTTGATAATATACGTATATAGTATATTGTTAGAATTACTCAGACAATAGTGGAGGTAGTGATGTAGAAGCAGAACTTCACAAACCAGAAAAGATGCTGGTCAAGAGAGGAGCTTACATCTAGGTCTATGGTTTTTGATGTTTTCTCCCGTTTGCATGGTTAAATACCTATCTCAGTCGCCTTTAGATCAGTTTTAAGAGACCACATGAGTTGTACACTGGACTATTTCTTTATTCCTTTCCCTGGAGAAGAGGACTACTAAAATGTTCCTCTAGATGACTGAATTAAAAGTCATCTAGAGTCAAAAGTCAAATACTATTTGCAAGGTATAAATGGTTTAAATAATACCTTCAGAATCATTTTTGAATGTGATTTGCCTTAGGTAAGCTCATTTATTGCATATTTAAAAGGAAAATCAAGTGGGACATCTCATATATGTCAGCAGTACATTTTAGTGGGTACTTAAGTGGATTTACAACATGCAAAGTATATACTATTTCATGTGGAATTTGCAATATGGCATCTTTCTAAAATATTATAAAACTGTTTAAAATCATGCTGACTGAATTGGTTTGACCACATGACTTCCACTGAAGAAGGAATATCCTATGCTCTACAGCCCTTCATACATTAGGATAAATACAGAATTTAAACAAAGAAAACTATGGGTATGTGAAGAAGCTTGGTAAAGGGAGGGAAAGGGCTAATGGAAAGGACAAGCATTCATCTATGATGGGAGAGCACAGAGAGAAGCAGGATGGTATTCCTTCATGGGGCCAGGCAGTAAGGGGTCAGTAGAGTCAGTCGGGGTCATGGTGAGGAGATGCAAGAAAGCAAATAGTGGTGCTTGGAGAGTGTCATGTTTAATTTTACAGGTAGGGCTTTGGGGCTAAAAATAGCCACGCACATTCTGAAAAAAATGGCCTAATAACGTCTTCAAATTAAATGGTGTTTTTTCACTTTGCTTAACTTTGCATTAACATTTTCTGCCAACATTTGTATCAACTCATTTCATCTGTTCAGGTGCAAACATATAATACATTCAACTGAGATAATCTTGAAAGAATCCAGTCTGACGAAGGAGGCATGTGGGAGGCAGAGTTAGAGTAGTCTGTAAATTTAAAAGAAGGTGGCTCATCTATGGGACTGAAAAGCAGGTATCACAGGAGCAAGACTTATGTTACTTAGTGGTGACAAGGGAGATGTTCTGTGCTTTGGGGAGTGTGACAGAATAAAAACATGGTTATTTCTGTCTTCTTGATTTTAGTTTTGACATATACTCTGTATTTATAGGAGCTTTTAAAATTTTTCATAGCTTTTCCATTTACTATTTCTCGTTAAAAAGCCTTTTTTTTTCCGCTGAAGGTCTGTTTCTTTTGTTTTATGTCTACTAGAAGTTCTTAAATAAGGCTGATTACTATGTTTTTAAGTAGGCTCTTCATTTAGCATCATCTTCAAATTGAGGTTTAAAGTGCAATTTAGAATGTTGATTTTGCCAGAGTAACATTCCCACCTCTTTTCATTAGCATTTTTGAAAGACCCATCAGTAGCTGTGAAGATTTTTGCATGGATTAGTAAGCCTTCAGCATTACACAGAAACTCACTTGCCACCAACAGTGTGCATAGATGAGCAGGTTTTGATGTTTGCTTGGTGTTAAGCCTACACTATATATATGTTATGAGAATGTGGTGAAAGAGTTGAAGACCTTTCACATACCTCTTAAACGTTTCCTGTTGTTAAAGGCGTGCATTCTGCACAGACTTTTCCCTGCATTTTTGTGTAAGTATTTTAAAATACACCACACAATACAGTATTGTATGGCATTGCATAAAAAAAAAGGAAAATAGCTCAGCTCTTCAGAGTGAGATGCCATGTCTGCTCTTTGTTTTGATTCATTAAATTAAAGCCATAATGAACAATCACATTTATAGTTCTACTAAAATAATTTCTGTCCCAATTTTCATAAGTATTTGATAGACTTTTTAATTAATCCCTTTATTAATT
The DNA here is from genome assembly GCA_013397775.1 of Eulacestoma nigropectus. Taxonomy (NCBI): domain Eukaryota; kingdom Metazoa; phylum Chordata; class Aves; order Passeriformes; genus Eulacestoma; species Eulacestoma nigropectus. The sequence continues at coordinate 570,500 of VZTE01004972.1, read as the reverse complement.
GTATTGATAAAAAATTTAATGGAAGCCAAGGTAAGTTTACATTGTATTTTATTTGTGAACAGTCAACAGTTTCCCAGTGAGTGTGAATAAACTGGTTAATTTAGGCCTACTGACAACGTGTTTGCTTTTTGTACTTACCTTATGCAGATCCCTTAGATGTAAGCTGTGGACCACAGCTTGAAAATGAGTAGTGTACACTGCAACCAGTTCTGCTGCCGTGGGCTGCCTGTAACTGGTCTGTGGCAAGACTGTGCACAGACTGTGATTAATGCTGTGAATTTGATTTGATGTTTTGCCAATTTTAACTTCTATAAGACACTGATCTTACAAAGAGCAACTCTGTGGCTGATAGGAAACAGGACTATTTCCCATGGCAGGTCTTTTCAACATACTGTGGCCTGCTAAACCAGTTCATGCACTACCTGGGTTCCTTGAGTGAGTGACTGGTGTCTAGTATTTCAACTGTTTATATTATTGCAGAAATATTAAAAAGTGAAACCACATCATCTTGCGGAGTCATACCAACACACCCTTTCAGTTAATGATGGAAAAAGGACAGTGGGTTTTCTTAAATACGTGAAATGACACAGCTATATCTCTTCTCTCCTTGGAAAGAGAAAAAATTGTTACCAGTATTTATTAGATGATGGAGTATGTAGATATTATAGAATCGTAGAATCAATAAAGTTGGAAAAGACCTCCAAGGTAGAGTCCAACCTTTGACCAAACACCATCCTGTCACTAAATGCCATGTCCAGTAATTTCTTGACCATCCCCAGGACTGCACCACCTCCCTGGGCAGCCTGTTTCAAAGCTTAACCACTCTTTCAGTGAAAAGATTCTTCCTGATATCCAGCCTGAACCTTCCCTGGCACAGCTTGAGGCCATTTTCCTTTGCCCTGTCACTAGTTGCCTGGGAGAAGAGTCCGACTCCCATCTTGCTGCAGCTTCCTGTCAGGTAGTTGTTGAGGGCAATAAGGTTCATGTCTGACTTGAGAAAATTTCACTGCAATTTTTTTAAGCCAGTAAGCATGTTTGCAACATATATCTTTAATTTCACAGCCATTAATTTTTTTTCTTCATTGTAGGTAAAGAGAGGACAGTTCAATCACTGAAAACGTCAAGAGATGCATCACCTTCAGGGTCTACAGCAGTACCTTCATCAAAGGTGAATTTTCTTTTTGAGTATTTCACGCCATGGTTTTAGATTGCTCCTTGTTGGATTTTTTCCTCAGTTGGAAGGAGATACTGTATGCACCTGTTAAAGTGCATATTCCTTACAATATTCCTTCCTGTTCCTTACAATAGGACTAGGTCTTGGTCTTAAAACTGTGTCATTGTGAGTGCATTAGTATTACCCACTCACTTTGACGCAGACACTCTTGCCATGTTATTCAATGGCTGATTGTTGTGACAAGACTATGACACACTGGAAGTGCCCCCTGGATGAAACGAAGGGGCTGGCTGGGGGTTTAAGATCCATTTAAGATGAATAGAAGAGGAATAGGACTTGGTCTTAGAATTCTGTGTCATTGTGAATATGTCAGTATTACCACTCATTTTGACACAGACACACCTGCCATGTTATTCAATGGGTAAAAAAATCAGGCTTTGGTTGTGCTATGTCATTCTAAGTACTTATGCCTTATACATCTCTTTTAGAACTGCTGTGCCAGCTGACTGCCATTGTCCTGAAGGGGGGAGGCAAGTGATGTATTTTCAGTGATGTAAATAGGGAAACCAAGATAAAAGCTATTACGCACAAGTTACGCTGATTTGGATCATAAAATATCCTTCATAATTAGTTCACCTATTTTGCTTACAGACTCAGCACGCTGCAGCTTAATACCAAATCCTTACTTAATAAACACCTTTGAGAGCAAGGAGGCATTGCAAAATCTCTTGCTCTTGTGTCAATATGTAGTGTGAGCTCGAACTCTGTATTCTGTAAGTGTTCTGCTTTCTTCTTCATTCAGGTCTGATCTATGCTGTACTGGTTTTTTGCCATCAGTTTGCAAGTATCTGCTGGCAGTGGATAGCTGCTTGATAAAGGCTACGCAAGATGAAACTTTGTTTGATGGAAGTCATTTCCCCAGACAGCATAAATATTTATTGGTGTGCATCAGCTGCAGAAATGGAAATATTTATTGATTTTTCTCTTGAGTCCCCAAATCTGCTTGTAATGTACTGCCCTATGTCAGGGGAGCCTGTTGGAATTAGCCTCCTGGTTGGGATTGCACTGAGCAGTTAAGTTACCTAAGTGTTTCACTGACTCAGAAGTAGTGACAGAAGAAGTCTTGGCGAAACATGAAAATCTCCAGAGCCACAGTCTTACAGTTACTAAGGCTTGAGAAATTAGTTATATACTATATATTAGGGATTAAATGAGATGATTTTTGATGCTCTAAGTTAGAATTCAGCTTTGAATTTCTTACAAAGGTATATGTTTCCATAGCAATACCTCTTTTCACTGTAGTATCTATTTGCAAATCTGAAAAGGTATTCTTATCTATCTTATAAATATTTTTTGCATATTCATGCATGTGAATTAGTACATGTTGGTGTTACCTGATCTTAGCCACGTGTTTGTCTACGGCGTGGAATCTTCTGTGTTTTTTTTCAATAGCTGTATGGACTGTATGCCTTGGAGGATGTATCCAACATAGTTAGAGCAAAAGGCAGATGTGTGAGACAAGGAAAGCTTCTGAGCAAAGTGATAGGCTTTTGCTTTTCCATGTTATTCATGAGATTAAAAGAATACCCAAAAAAGAGACTTCTGTTTTGAGTCAGAGAGTGGGGGAGGGAGGCAGTTTAGGTTTTTTATGAGATATATTAGGCTGGTTGTTTCTTGCAAGTTTGCAGCATAAATAGCTGCTGCTATTTTCAACTGAAAAATATGTTTCTGTTCTTTCTCTTCAGTTGAAGTGTACCTGTGGAAAAACCATTACTTTATTCCATAAAATTCACTCAACATTGTATTTATCAACATCCAACCTATAGAATTAAATTTAGTGAGATTAAATTAAACAGATTTTTTTTTCAGTATTCCAATAGATATTAGAATGGTTAATTTCTTTTATGGCTTATGGAAATATAGCAGGTCATGTGAGATTTTCTATGAATTATATTACTCCTTGCTTTTAAGAGCCCTCTTCATACCCCTGCATATTGAACTTTGTCGCCTCCTGACTTCACTGGTTGTAATTCTGTAATTTGCAGTTATAGAAAACAGGGATTCCTATTGGAACATTGTCAGATAAAGGTGGTGTCTTTATGACACAGAATCCTGGAAGGGTTCTGTGAATTGTGTATTTATGCCATACTACAGCACAGAGATATGTGGATAATACTTTGCTTGAGATAAGCACAAAAGATGTGGAGACAAAGGAGTCTTCATACTGGCCATTTATGTAACGAAGAGTGAACTAATGTTAAGAGGTGGTGTGTTGGTTTCTTTCATTTGAGTTTTTGTTTGTTTGGTTTTTTTGTCTGCCTGTTTGTTAAGATGTAACAGGCATTGGGTAGAAATTGTTTGGGCCTTTTTCAGGCAGTAGGATTTTTGTATCTCTTTTTTAGATACCCATCTTAGTGTTGCAAATTTTAATGCTAGAGTGGTATAGATTCTTTGGGTGCTTCTATACATACAGTTGATTTAAATTAAATATCCAGATAGTGGTAACAAGATTTATAAAGCTAGCTATTCCTAAACTGGTATTTGTCATTGTCTGTTTGCTGCTCTGATAGTAAAAGCCAAATAGTATTCTTAGAGAGAAATCAATTTAAAAATATTATTTATGTGAGAATTTCAATTTGAAAGGGTAGATTAAAAGAACATAAACCCATGACTGACTCTATTATAAATGATTAGCATTCCCCCAAATAAAAAATAATGAATTTTAATGGAACCAGCTCTGATCACTTAAAGTTTATATAAAATATTTTTGTCCCTAATTAGCTCAGGTTTTATACCCTACTGAGTATTTAACCGTTTATTTTAAATTTTTTACAACCTTTTATGCCTGAAAATCACATTGAATTATTAGTTCACTCCACTCTTGTATCTGACTTCTTTCAGTGCCCAACAGGTCTCAAATAATTTTTCTGTTATCTCTGACCTGTGAATTTAATAAACTTAATTCTTAAAGTATAGTGTTTTTGTAGCAGTCCACTGAACTTCATTGATTTATCTGTTTTTCTCCTCTCTAGTTTCTTCATTATCTGCTCTCTCCTCACCCACTTTTCTTTTTAAAGAAATTGGACAGCAAATGAAATAATTTCAACTTTCTTATTTCCTATTTTAAAATGTTTTAGGGATCTGAATAACTGTTTATTTTAATTTTGAAGATTTTTGCTATGTGTAAGTGTATTTCATGTTAAACCTTGACTATAATGTTTTTGTACAGGCCTTGGAGAAGAGCAACAGACTATCAGAAAAGGAACTTGCAGAAGCTGCAAGCAAGTGGGCAGCTGAAAAGTCAGAGAAGGCTGAGGAAAGCAATTTACCTGAAATAACAGAGTATGATGTAAGATAGGATTATTAATCCACTTATTTCAAAGTGTTACAACAATAGGCTCTTGTTTTTCTATACTTGTCATAAAGACACATTTTGTAACTTAATCCTGAATTTTTCTGCCTATGCTATTAAATATTTGTTGGAAGGGAGTGAGAGGGAGACTAAAACCTTGCGATTTATTTATTTTGAAAAAATACACAAAGCCACAGTACATTTTGAGTATAATTTGAATTGATGTTGAGCTACAACTGATAGAATAAAGTTTCAGCTTTCCCAAGCATTCTCCAAGGAGCTCTTGTAGCAGTGTAGGTCTGAATGCCTACTGAACTTCTTAAAATTAGCAGGGGACTTCTGAGTCAAAACATGAATGTACATGTAAAACATAAGACTTAGGAGAGAAACTCTTGTTTGTTGAGTTCTGTTACAAGCCATGAGAGCCTACCATGTCACGTATTCTTTTTCAGAAAGCAGTTCTCCATTATATTGCCTTGTTACTGCAGTGGGTATATTTTTTTTTTCCCCCAGAATCTTTATTTCATTGTTAATCAACATTAATTATTTGCCAGTTTATTCCCTTTTGTTTTCATCCCTCCTTGTCTTCTACCCCTGGCTATATTGAAGTGTGATTACAGCCCTTCTCAGTTATTTGTTATGCTGCTCTTGGATAGGAGGTCTTTTTTGGGTTCTGTTATGTTAGTGGAAAAGGTATTTGCCATTTAAAACAACTCAAATAATCTGTTTTAATTCTGTGATAATTTTCTCTTTCACTTTGCTTCAACTTTAGAGGTATTCTTAAAAAAAACAGAATAGTATCTACTTCACAAGGTCATGTCTTAACCTTTACAATTAATGTTTTTGGGTTTTTTTTATTTGTTTGTAAGTAATTTTAGGGAAAATGTAAGCATCTTGGGAAGCATCACATTTCCACTTGTAGAGTGTAAGGGCTAGGTTAGAGAAATAAACTCACTGAATCCATATTTATGACCTTTCAAGTCCTGTCCATTGATGTAATGGGTGAATGCATGAGCAGCTCCTCAGTACTAGTCAGGGAGATCTACTTAGATACATAAACTGGAAAAAGCAATGAAAAAAAAGAAAAAATGTGGAGGAAGTGTTAAAATGAAGAAAAAACAACAACTCATCCGAAGATGAGTGCCATAATGGAGGAGAACATATGCATGGACATTTCTGAGAGGTTCAGCAGAGAAATATCACTCTGGTTCTTGATGAGGGGAAGGTAATGCAAGAGGGGAAAGAACAGAGAGTGGGCCACATGGAGAAGAGTTGTTTAAAGCTTCCTCCATGCCTCAGAGAAAATTGCAGTGGCAAAAAGATTAAAAATAAAGAATCAAAGTGAAGCAATTGCAGTTGATTATGGTGCAGTCTAAGATGGTTTATTGACTAAGAAATTGGGCTGTAGAAATGCTAATGAAGGAGATGAGGCTTCTCATTCTGAGTCTCAGAAGAAAGGACTTCCCACCTTAATTAGTAGGCTGTCATGTATGAATTGCAAGAGTTCTTAACTTTTTCCTGTTTATCTTACATAATGCTTAATAGTTGAACTTCGTGTTGAACTGAACTTTTTAGTAGCCCTCACTCACTCTCAGGCATTTCGTTCCTTACTGGGTAGCAAGATTTGGGATGCAATCTTAATAATTTGTGTTGCTGCTAAGGTTTGAGCATATGTTCACAGGACCACTTAAGCTCTTTACTTCCTTTTACTGTCTAATGCTTTTCTCTTTCACATTAGTTGAGTCTTAAGATTCTTCACCTCTGTTTTTGAATAACAGAAACTAGTTTTAGTCATCTTCTTCAATTTTCAAACACTTTTTTTTTTTAAAATATTTTAAAAATCTGTTCCATAATACTGAATTGAAATAATGCTGTAAAAAGAAATTACTGCATCTTCTATATAAACTCCTTGGAGTTGGGGTCTGTTTTCTTTGGAGTAGGAATACTGTCTTGATTTCTGTTTCAGAGGGAAGTTTATACAGTTTCAGTACTTCAGTGTGATTTTTCATGTTACTAGAAATCCTCTAATCACATGTTTGCTTTTGTTATATAATAGTTATTGTAGTTCCTTTAATAATGGAACTGTGGCCCTGAATTCAAGAGTGTTTCCTGACAGCATTTTTTTTTGTTGATGCCTATGTACCTTTGATTTTGTTACTTTTATCCTTTCCCAGAAGACAAATCACATTTTCATTATGGATTTTTCTTGCTTTCTCGTGTTACAAATACCATATAGACAAATTTCTTCTCAGTGAATGGGCAGGTAAAGGTTATCTGACATCATTGCCTTTACACAGTTAAGGCTGTGTCACTTAGGGTATTATCATGTCATGTTTTCTACATGTTTAAAATCCATATTTTTGTATCTGTTAAGATTGTAGCAATAATACTTTACTAATAGTCTTGATGAGCAAATTCATATCTAACTGATGACTGTATTCGGGCTTTTAGGTTTTTTTCTCTCACACTGAGGTTTTTATTTTTCTCTCAAAACTGAATTTGTTGTTTTGGTTTTTTTAAGGCTGGATCTTCAGCTCCATTATACATCGAACAAACAGAGGAAACAGAAGCAAATCTAACAGATAGTACAGAATTATACGAGGACAGCCAGCTTCTTGGTCGTTCTAAAGCAATTGCAACTAAGACAAAGGAGATTGAACAGGTGAGTCTTCTTGGCATTTTGTCACTAATACAGTAATGGTTTGCTCTGCTAAAATTACATTGATTTACTTTTTCCTCCTCCTCGGAGTGTAGTAGGAATGTAATTCGATTTTTCAAGATGAAGTGATAATATCTCCAACTGTTTAATTCTGAAGAACCATGGCATTTATCTGCACATGGATATTAATGGTAGTTTTGTGCAACTTACATGCAACAACTGCTGTTTTGCAAGCTAAGACAACGACTGTCTCTTAATTCTAGTGGCCTTTGTTCTGTTGCCTGTGAGGCCATTTCCTGAGCTGCAACACTGTTCCTTTTAATTACTTGAAAAATGGCTTTCTACTCAACTGTTTTTTGGGTTTATTTTTTTTTTTTTCCTTCTATTAATTTTTGACTTTGCATAATCATGTTCATGGTGGGCATGGCTTTCCATGTGTGCTGGGATGGAGTTTACCAGAGCATGCTGTAACTAAGAGAGCGATGATGCAGTTGATTTATCCCTGTGTGTCTGATCGCAGGGTCAGACACACAGGGATATGGCCTAAAGAACTAGTACCAAATGCATAAACTTAGGAATTTTGAGAAATGACAAACTGAAAAAAATACACAAGCTAGAAACAGATTTTTAAAAAATAGCAGTTGTGATTAGTTAGCCTGATGCTGGTGAATCTATGATTGGTTAAATTTCCCTAGGCCCTAAAGACAGGGTTATAATGAAAACAGATGAAAATTTGGTCATAAAACCTAAATAGTGTTTTCCATACGATCTAATGCTATTGTGTTTGGTAGAGTTTGCACTTAATTCTAGGGAAATCTAGATTATGTTCTGTAAAATGGAATATTTTAGGAACTTAGTTCAGAAAAGCCTGAGGGATAACTTAGATTTGGACTTTGCAGAACCAGTTTCTCCTGTTTATTTGAATATTGAAGCTGTCAGCTTCTGCAGAATTTAAATCAGATTCTAGGATGATGCTAGAATTATTTTACTCAACTGAACAAGATGCTTATTTTCTTATAAACCAGGTACTGTGAATTTGCTAAGACTTAGCCAAGATATTTATTTAATCATTGAAAATTAAGACTGGAAAATTATCTATATGTTTTTCACATAAATATTTAAAATTAACTTCTGGATTGGCAATTAGATTTTTTTGATTTTTAAAAAATTGTTGTGATAGACCAGATGATTTTCATAATCATCATGAATATCACAATGAGTCATCGTAATGAAATACTGTGACTCTTCCTACTGTATATATGGAAGCAGTCTCTCTGTAGAAATTTGTACGCTACTGTGTTTACTTTGAGTTCTCAGCATCTAAAAGTAAATTTAGTTTAACATTTAAATCTTTAAAGTGAATTGTAAACTTTCTTATAGTACATTAATAAGAAAGTTTTTTCATAATTTATTTCTGATTATTTGTGTTGAAGACCCACGTAATAGCAGAAAAATTATTTGGTTCTATGAACTTCTTTTTAGGTAAATTTCATTCAAGTGTTTAATGTAGTATTTCTGGAATGTAATTTTGTGGAAGGATTACTAAAATAAAATGCTTATTGCAAAGACACATGCTGCAAGAATGGTGAAGCTGTAATCCTTCTTCAGAGCAATATTTTCAAAAGGTTATTTGTCAGTATGCACTGGACAGCTATTAAGGTATTTAAAATAAATAAGAGATGAAGTCAGGGCATGTGCCACTGGGTATGTGTTAAAGAATTGGTGAGGGCCCAGCTAGTGTTTGGGGACATGAGGTTTGACCCATTGAACCTCTTCTGTCTCTTAAATTTTTCTTTTTCATCTAGTGATGTTTGCTTTTTGGTTCATATTTATTCTCGACCTGATTGCCAAGTATTTCTTGGCTGTTCCGGACTCCTGGTAAAGCCTTCTTTGCTTTGCCCTCTCCATATCCATTTGTTTCCAAAGCTCTAACCAGGAAAAGGAGCAAAATTTTCCAAATATGTACTTTCACTTCATAGGATGGTACTATTTCAGGAAAACCCAGAGGCAAAAAACTGCTGACAGAACATGCACGATGTCGCAATGAGCAAATCCATTGCTGTGCAGCAGAGAAACAGGCAGTCTGATGCCCTGGGCGGGAGGGAGGTGGCAGCTTGTGATATAGTCTGTTATTTCTCTTAAGAAAAACAAGCAAAAATATCCCTTGAGCAATTTAATGAAATATTCATACAGGTGTTCTGTTTTAAATTAGTCCATCTCAGTATCTTGTCTGTCGCTCATATCACTCTATTGTAATTGTCTATCTGCGTTTTCTCTGAGCTACAATAACACAATTGCCAATTTCAGAATTTTAAATGAAGCATGATTGTAAATGATCACCCTGGCTCATCAAGAAAATATTTGGATATTATTTATTTGATAAATTTATTTGTAAAATCATGTCATTTGAAGAAAAATTAAATTATTTGTGTGCTGGTGATGACAGGGCAAAATGTGTCAAACCAAGGGCTGGTTGCTGTTTGCTATATAGTGTCTGTCTTTTAGGAGTCTGCAGTTATTTTGCAAATATTAACTGAAGCTGACATAAAGAGAGGAAACTGTAAGTTCTGCTCACGGATAAAGGCTTGGAAAAATCCAGACACTGTTTAGACAGAGCCAAGAATTATCTATGTCACTCCCAAACCAGAAAAACTTTGAAGTATGTGTTTCATTTGAAGTGTGCCAATATTACTTGGAAAGGAAGGATATGGTTGCAGATGTGCAGATGCTTGAAAACATTTCTGAACTGAGACTGCAGATCCTGGACATTTTTGGTCTCATCTTAGGAACAACAGGCATAGTGACATTATTGTGGAAACATCTAGGTTGCATGGGACTTAGCTGAGCCAATCTCCTTGAAACAGGGCCTTAGATCAGGTCACTCAGGACTCTGTCAAATTGAGCCCTGCGTGTTTCCCGTGAAGGAGGCTCTGCTGTTGCCCTGGACAGCCTGTTTCAGTGTTTCACTGCTCTGTGTCTTGAGCTCAGCTGCCATCACATTCCAGAACATGGTTTCTTTCCAACAAGGACTTGGTTTCTGCTCACTGTTTCTCTTGACAGCTTCCTGTCTCCATTCTTGAACTGCAGTTATCCAGCTCCTTGGTGTGGTCCCCTGCTTTTGGGACCTGCTCTACTGGGATTGGGCTCTGCTGCTTTCAGGGAAGAGATGATTTTCTAGAACCCTCTGGCTCTGCCAATTCGTAGTTGGAAGAATAAGTTTTTTTCTGGCACTTTTGCATGGCAGGTGCTGTGGAAACTGTTCCCTTCCATCCAGGTGCAGAGTCTTTTCAATCTTTGTGCTTCTGCACTGAATGGAAATTCGGCAGCATTAATGTGTATCTCGTATTTTAATATATCCCATAATGTGTTTTTTAATGTTCTGTCTGTAATAAAAACTTTGGAGAGTTTTTAAAAAATAAAATTGTGAGATATTTAGCTTTCTGGGTTGGGATGTTTTGTTTTTTGATTGTTTGTTTGGGTTTTTTTGAATTTAGGTGTTTCCTTAGACCTTTGAACATGCATTTTCCTCTTTTCTTTACTCTTACAATTTTGAAGTAAGGTGTTATATGTTGTCTAAGCATTTGTCTGTGCATGGTGAAGTAGAACCCCATTAAAAAGATGCTTAAAAGATTGCTCTGGTTACTTGAAACAGCGTAGCAGTGAATTTTGCATCTACATGTCAAGATCTATGGATATCTATAGTTTCCTAATGTAACCATTTCATGCACTTTTAAAATATTTTTGCATTTAATAGCACGCATTATGCATTAAGGTATTATTTTGGAGTTGTTTTAGTTTTTGGTTTTATATAGTTAAGGATCAGCTTATGCTTTTAGCATGTAATGTGCTGAAGTGTGGTGTTTTTTTTTCGGAAGTGATGACGAATATGTCCCTGGTGTTAAATTCATAATTGGAGCTATTCGGCATCAGTGTTGCACAAAAGGCTATCTCTTTGTTCTTCCTTCATGAGCACAAGTAGCAGGGATTCTTGAAATGTCTTATCTTGTCTAGACATCAAGTCTGCAACACTGTGTTAATTAGTCCATTATTATGTGTCCACTTTTCTTACAAGTTGCAAATTCAATTTGGAGTGACATGGATTACCTCTGAAAATCTATTCTTTTCTGAAGACAAATTTTACCAAATGGCAATTTTACCAAGTACCCTCCTTGATTCTGGCAAAAAAATCAAACGTGTGTGTTTCTGAATGAGATTTGACACTGAACCCTCAATTTGGCTAGTACCACAGAGTTCTGGCATCTAGGAATTAATTAAGCACAGGAATTAGTACATTCATGCATGCTTTTTTATTCTTAATGGAATCACTGGCTGACTGTATGAGTTCACCAATGTTTTTAAATGTTCAGCAGAACAATATTTTTTAATGTTTAAACATTTAGATTAATTGCTTCTTTAGTTGGCATTTTAAATTAATATTGCTTGTTAAGAGTCCTCAATAGTATTGATGAACTGTTACCCTAATGGGACAGCCTTCTTGCTGGAAGATGCTGAAAGTCAGAGATGTTTCTAAAGCTTGTGTTTGAAACTTCATAGCTATGGTGCATAGAAAGAAGGAAAAATGGGGATGTAGCTGGGTCAACAGGCTGTCCAGATTCTGTTCCCAGATCTGCTGTCTAACTCATTTTCTTTTTTAGGTAAATTGCTTACAGCTCTGACCTAGAAGTTACAATTAAGTAAGAAAAACAGGTTTTAGCAGTTACTGTGTGTATGTAGTTTGACAAGAACCATTTCTTGCCCTTCTTTGTCATAGCTGCTGTCCTGGTAAGATCTGTATAGCAATAGCTGAATTGCCTTTGTGTGTACTCAGCACTTGTTAATGGGACTCTGTTCCCTGGAGGTGCTGCTCTGAGAGAAGACAGACCTCTCACAAAGTGATACTTTACGTTGAAAGGACTTCGTTAAAAGAATTTTGGTTTTAATATCAGCAAAACATAAACAAAATTATACATGCCTTTCTGTCATAATAAAATAGCTACAGTTTGTGTCGTGTGTGGGCGTTTGCTGTATGCCTTCCTACCTGCCCCCAACCTCTCCTGTGTCCTTTCTAGTTTTGTTTTGCTTCAAGCAAAACTATTTTACAGTTCAACAGTATAAAGGTGAAAGAGGATGTAAATATGAAGTAGCTTCTGCATCTTGGCTAGGGATAAGCTCATGGTAAATATATTGGAAAAGTTTTCTAAGTCTTGAATGTGACAGATTAAGTGTCTTAATTTTTAGCAGTTATAGTAAAATAAGTAAATTAATAAATTGGAGTAGTGGGAATCCAGGAAGGAATGAAGGAGGATGTCAGAGCTGGCCTTGGATGTACCTTTTTTTCTGAAAAGCTCACTTCAGCTGAGCCAGGGAAATTGGTTACTGTTTCCTTAAATTAGCTTGTTGGTCTGCTTGTGCTGTTGCTCATTTCAGGCGAAATTATCTAGGTTAGGAAAAATCCCCTAATTAAAATATAAGTTAAGAAGTAGGTGAGTTAAGCAGAGCTGAAGGAACTGGAACAGTAGCTAAAAACACATTAAAGGATTATTTCTGATTGTGGATGAGGTCAGACATGCTTTGTTTCTGACAGGAGTAGACCAGACAAGAGTAACAGGCCAGATGAGAGTAAAAGATGGGGAAGCTGTAGATTTTCTCTCCCTCCTAGCTTTGCTGCTGTCCTTCAAACCTTCTGTGCTTAATACACAGTGACAAGGCCTTAACGATGGACTCATCATCATCAGTCTAATTTGGTTGGTAGTGTATTATGTATCATGCCTCCTCTGAGCTTATGTTTATTTTACTTAAATGTAATTAAGTGTGTTAATTTTTTCCTAATCAAGAAAACATTTGTGTGAGGTTTTGTTATTTTGCCTTAAGCTTCTCAGAAAAATTGATGATAACTCTTCTACGTAATTATGTCATCTGCCTATGATCTTCTTTCATCCTTTTGTGGTTTATTAGTTTCCTTGTATCAGTATCCCTCTCCTTATATATAAAGACAAGTGATTTACTTCTTTCTACATTTTCTTATACACATTTTATTTCATATTAATTCTGACCTGCTAATTTTTCTACTATCTTTTAGTATTTATTCTAGACTTCCTTTTTACCATTACAAAATCAAATCAGTCACATTGTTAGGCTTATTTGATCTTTATATTTCACACTTGCCTTACGTATTTTTTTTTTTGTGCTGGAGTCTTTCAATTTTGCAAATATGACCTATTTGTTAGAAATTCGTGTTTTCATGTTTATGAAACTACAAGATGGAGAATATAAAGCTTTTGGTCAGTTTCTTCATTGTATCTTTTATTCTCCTTACAAATACATTTATTTAAAGCAGGATACTTGTAAAAGGACATGAAAACTTTAGCTACATTCCTCTTCTTGTGTTTGGGCCACCATGCTTTGGAAGTTGTAATCCTTCACTTTCCATTTGTTCAGCTGTGTTCTATTCCCTTTTTGTGGACATTAATGGGTTATTTGGTGTGCAGTGCTGTGTTCATAATTACAAACTGCTGCATATGCAAAAGCAATGCAACTCGTACTCAGCACCTGAAGGTATGGTTTAATAAGAAAATATATTACCACATTTCAGATTTTTGCCAGCAGCTTTTTTCATTGGAAAGCTGATAAAAAGTGTTATTTAATATGCAGCGCTCATAGGGAAGTACTTTTAAGAGAATTTAATACCAGAAATGTATGCATTTATCCGTAACAGTAGGGTATTTCTTAGAGAAGTTTGAATTAGATGTAACTCACCTTCAGCTTTCACTGCTATCTATTGAAGATCATGTTTGCCTTTTGTTTTTTAATGTAAACAGTTTTAGGCCTATGCTGATCACATTATTTTGAACTTGCCAAATGCTGGGTATTCAACCCATTGACAAATGTAGAGTTTTTGATGTAGTGGCACTTCATTATGTGATCAAGTAGCACTGCAGACTGCAAGATCTCAGAGGATTGTTTGCTTACGGACATTCTTAAAGGGCTTTGTTTACAGGTGTTACAATTTGGTGGCAGATCTCTGGAAGACTTAAATGAGAGAGGGTTAGTAGTTAGGTACTTGATGAAATTGATGGACTTAGTTGAAACTAAAGGATATATGAAAAAAAGTTGTTCAAATCTGAAAGACAAGATTGACTTCTTGGTCAGATAAAGTGAAAATCTAAGGAGTTGCTAATTTAATCCATTTTTTCAATCAAAAGCTGGTAGCGATTGTTTGACTTAAAATTTCTGGTTCTGCTGTGAGAAACCAGAAGAACAAAAACAGGATGAAAGAAGACTCGGAAACTATAATAGTGAGTGGGCTGGAAAGAAGAAAGACTAGTTTCAAGAGATGATGAGTGTCAACAGGATTGGAAAAGGTGTTAGGAAGAAAAGAAACTCACTAAAAATGTGTGGGCCTTGATATATAATTAGGAATTAATTTTGAGAAATTGCCTACTGAAAAAACTGTCAGAAGTTGAGATCCTTGGAAGGATAAGCAGAATTGACGCTGGCAAACCTCCTGGGAATGCTGAAGGATAAAACCAGAAATGTTGAATCGTCTGAGCCTTGATAAAGGCAGTAGTTTCTGTGGGAGTGAGGGTTATTGTTTTTGTGGGTTGGGTTTTTTTGTTTGTTTGTTTGGGTTCGTTTGTTGGGTTTGTGTGGTTTGTTTTTTGTTTTTTTTTTGGTGGTGGGGTTTTGTTGTTGGTTTTAATAACTTGAATTTAATGCAGAGAATAGAGAGATCCTTCTTTCCAGCTTTGTCGCCAGCTTATTCTTGCTTTAATGGAAAGGCATTGGTGGATGTAAGAAGTAGGTTAGCAATGGTGTTTTTTATTTTTGAACTCTTTTAAGGATTAAAGATAAAATTATCTCTTAGTAGGCTCAATGCACCGAGGATTAATTTTTAAAGTATTTTTTATTCTTACAACCTACTGTCCCTTCAGCATTGTAACTAGGGAAACTTGCTGCTTCCTGCATGGAAACAGAATAAGAACGGAATCAGTCCCATATACCTAGTAACTAGATCCAGAAATGTAAATTCCCTCAGAAATAGCCCAAGCTCAAATAACTACTGTCTGGCATCTCTGCCCCACCAACTCTGATTATGCATCAGCTCTATCAGTATTCCTGATACAGTCTGAGCATTGATCTTCTGAAAGACAGGAGTCCAAGTGGTGCTTAAGACAAGATGTATATAGGGCAAACAGAGAACAGTGTCATAAGGAAAAGTTTCGTAAAACCATATGTGATGATGGGATGGTGGTAACTGAGCAAACATGCGAAAACCCGTGGAAAGTGGCAAATGAAATGTAGTGGCAGGAAGGTAGGTGACAGGAAAGACTTGATGTTTGGCATGGAAGCTGGTTTCCTTTTCTCCTGCACTGACAAGTGCTTTCAGGCCTCAGGAGGTTGAAATAGCAGCAGCAGAGTGTCACACACAAAACCTGTAGGTAGGGAAAATCTGCTGAAGTGTGAATCTACAGTTTTGTGGGGTTTTGTGTGTCTTTTACAGACTGTTTTTTATACAACAGAAGCTTGTTTTGTAGATGACAGTTTTCCTGGTGCTTGTAGTTTAATCCTCTAATCCATTTGTAATCAGATTTATATACCACACTGACTCATGTATAAATATAGGATCATCTGTGACCAAAGACACTTTGGTGACAGGTTGTGTTTGTCACCTGGTTCTTAAATTTATATGCTCTATCTCAGTGTCTCACCTAGCATGATGGCTTCTTTCTTTTGGCAGTTATTTCATTGAGTAGGTTAAACTCAATATGTTTTAAAGATGGGTAAGTTATACCTATTCATTTTCTCTGACCTTTTAAATATAGGATGATCTTATAGTTCTAAAAGGCATCAGAATTGGGAATTTTTTTGTTAATTTCCTAAATTATATGGGGAAGAAATCTATGGTTGCATAAGTTACTTATGCATGTGCTGCTTCTTTAAGTTAAGATTATAAGAACTTAGATTTTAATCTTGGGGTATAAATGACTAATGCACATCACCATTTATTGCTGACCCACAAAGGATCACTTTCCTGTTTGGTTTGACTCTTGTTTGCATTGGTGTTGTGACTTGAATCTTCAGTGGTTGTCTGGACATACACTAGCATGGCTATATCAATGGCATGCTGCACAAAATAGGGCAGAAAAACAAGGGCCAAGATTCCCCACAGGACAAAGTTTATGGTGTGCTTGTTTTACCTTGGTACTTAGACTTGGAAAGGCTGATAGAGTCGCTAATAGAGTCAGCCTGACTTGAAAGAAACACAGAAAGTGAATACTAACAAAATTGAGTGGGTCATGGGTTGTTCGTGGTTCTTTACCTTCTTGTGCTTCTTGAGAACTGTTCATACCTTAATTTTCTGAATATTGAACCTCAAGCTCTGAATGACAGCAATAACGTTTAATAGATGGGTTTGATACTGTTTCTCCAAGGTTTAATTTGTTTGTTAGCAATCTTTCCCCTTCTCCTGACTTCAGATAGCTTCAATACTTGGTTTCATTACAACATGAAATGTTCTACTTACGTGGGTACTGTGTATGCTTACTTGAACATAATTACACCTAACAAGCAGTTCACCACCTTAGTATAGTAAATAATTTGTATATTAAGTTTTTTGGTCACATGCTACCTAACTTTAAAAAAAAACTCCACTTAAGCATTTTTAAACACAAAATCATAAATAGATTAGGATATGCTGACACAAGCTTTTCAGTGATCATCTTCAGCTGGAAATTTGCCTGGTTTATTATGTTTCTTCTTCACTTGGCTTCCTGGAGAAACTATCTTGTGCAATCGCAGAGTATCTGTGCTGTGTATCTTTCGACTCTATTGTTTGATTTCAACTAAATTCAATTTAGGCATAAACCAAGATGATTAGTTGTTACAAGCTTTATGAAAATTGGCAGTAACAGAAACTGTACGAGTTCCAGTGGAGACTACATTATGATTGCATCCCATTAGACATCAGGAAGTCCCCTTAAGCAAGTGCTGCAGTCAAAACCAACATGTACCACTGCAGACTTCAGCTGCACATTACGAAGAGTTTGGTGGCAACCATAGTTTGAGGAATTCCATCCCTGTATTGGACTGTTCCCTGTGCTGGCACAGTAGTCTTTGTGGGGCCTGACCATGAATCAGATCAAGAAAAAGAAAGAAAAATTTGCAGACACTTACTTAACTAGTTCTCTTATGTTCAGTGTGCTTCCTTAAATGTGCCCACTGCTACAAGTGAGTAGCCACCCTGTGTTGTGTGTTGAGCCACTACTGTTTCTGAATGTTCAGTATCTTGAAAGTACTGTTTTACACACAGTTCTTTAATCATCAGGCAGAAATCTTTGAGAATTAACTCACTTGGAAGTGCTAGTGCATCACTAGACACCCTCAGAACAGCCTCTTTCACTTGGCCTGTTGGAGCCAAGCTTTGATTTAGTTGTGAAACAAGCTGGCCCCTAAGTTCTTAGAACTATTTCTAGCTGAGGAATGAGGTGACCTCTGAATTGGAGGGTGGAGGAAATCTGGAAGAGATGAAAGGATTTATGGTGGCAGGAGAGGTAGGGTTAGTAACTGAGTGTGGGAAGCAATGAACAAGGGTGGGACTGGACTTGCAGTTGAAAAAAAACCCAGAAATTTTTGCCAAGATCAGGAACTGCAGCCAAGAGGGTGGGGGAAGGAATGAGATGGGGAACATGGGTGGAGATGGGAATTAATTCCACAGAAGCTCTAAAGCCCATGGGCAAATGCAGTGGAGTTTCTCCCTGGCTGGAGGGTGGAGACGCTACATCATGCAAGTAAACCCACTGCTATTTCTGGTGCCAGAAACAAGTGGGGAGCAGTCAGGTGCTTCCAGCTTGGTGTCTTCCTCTCTGGATGCCCTCGAGGCATCTGCAGGAAGCTACAATTGTAAGGCAGGAAATGCAGCGTTCCTGCATCAAGTACCTGAAATTGCTTACTAAAAAATTTGATAAACATGCCATTCATGGCTATTCTTCTGTTGTCTCTTCTGTTCAGTTTACTATATTTGTCATCAACTAAGATGTAAATATAATATACCTTAATGTAAAAATGAGTTTTTAATGAAATTATTAATTTTCTTACCCAAGTGTAGATCTAGCCATAACTCAAAAATTCCCTGATTAATTTTTTTTAATGCTTTTCATAGTTTTTTTCAAATGTACTCTTAGGCATCGCTACAGCTCACTGGACAATTTTCCTTTTTCTTATGTTGATATGGAAGGAGGTTTCTTGCAACTATGTTTTTGCTAAAATCAGAAGCAAATATAAGCAAGTAGTTATATCGTCTCTCATGACCCAGATAAGTTACTAAAAAACAGTGTGCTTTAGGAGTGTTCCTTCTAATTTAAGCAGGATGGACTTTTTGCTACCCAGAAAAGCATGTACCATTAAAATGAGCTGGCTCTGAAGCCTTTTAATGTGTGTAGGCATTACTCGTGTCACAGTAAGCAGCCAGAGCAGTGATCCCAAAGAGAAGTATCTCATCTACTGTAAAGGTTGTTCTAAGTATTCCTAACAAAACATATGTGCATATTGCTGAGGAGTTATACTGAGATATGCAGAGGTCTGTTGGGGATAAAAATGCTGAGCTTGCTTTTGTCTGTTGTGGATCAGCTAAGATTTTAAAAGAGGCAAGGACATTTAGCATGTTACCTGAGTATGACTACTCAGTGCCTGATGTCAGGTAAGGTTTTATGGCTGTGAGGATGCAAACTTTCACTGGTATGTTTGCAGTTGATTTCACTGTGTATCACTCAGCAGGTAGGTGTAACTAGTAAGCAAGTAGTTCTTTACTGTATTCCTTAAAGCTGCTGTATTACATGTTATATTAAAGCTCTGAAAGAACATTTGTGCATATGTACATAATATATACAGTGGGCAATGTTTCCCTTCTTTAGATAATGTTTCCATGCCGTTATGGAGCGTACCTTTTGTTTATATTTTCCTGTTTGATAGCCATGCATGAAATGTAAATGCATTTCTGTCACAAGGTGATACAAAGATGTTCACATAATTGAATTGACTTGAAATGCTTTTCCATGAATTTTTGATTTTTCAGGGTGCTAGGGTTATATGAGAGCTTGAGTAAATACTTGCTAAGGAAACGGGGAGGACTCAGATAAAATTATGGGAGAAATGGAGGTAGTCAGAGATAGTAGTGGTTCCTTTGTTAGGTCTTTATTGGCCAACTGCAGGGTCTTTGGAGCAGGAAGAGTGATTTGGCTTTGTCCACAGTGCAGTTTGCTGAGCAGTGATGAATTAGGGAGAAAAAAGAAAAGAGGTAAACAAATGAAAAAGATTAATACTAAGTTAAAGTAATATGGAGAGAGTAAATTGATTATGTTAAAACTAACCAATAGTTCTAAAATCAGGTTTAGGTGCATTGCAACCAACAAATGGAAAGTCTTAAGTCATGTTTTCTTCATCAAGAGCGTAAACTGTTGACTTTCCCTAGAGAAGGCAACCTTTTTTTCCCTTGAGCAGTTGCTGTTACTATTTTACATGGTCCATGGTGCTCTTAAATACATGAATAAATGAAATAATTCTTTGTTTAATATGTAAATCAATTCTTTGTGTATACCTATCCTTGAAATAGCAAAATTCCTTACCAGCTGATTTAAAAATAGAAAGTTTGTAATGTTTATGCCTTTATGTGATTTTAAGGAACAAAAAGCCCACTGGACTTATTAATTTAAATGAGAAGATGTCATTCATTTTCATTGTTGTTTTTTATTTAATTTGGCTTGCTCTGTTCTAAATAATTAAATATTTTTTCCTAATTTAATTCTGATTCCAGACAGTATAGTTCAGTCTTTATTAGCATGAGCTGTTTGGGGTTTTTTGGTCTTGTTTTTTTGTTTGTTTTGGTTTAGTTGTTTTCTGTGGGGTTTTTTGTTGTTGTTGGAGGGGGTGAGTGTTTTGTTTTGTTGTTGGTTTTTTTGTGATTTTTTTGTTGGTTTTGTTTGGGTTTTTTTGTTTTGTTTTGTTTTTTTTTTAAGTTCTGGAAGGCTGTGTGAAGGAGGGAATGCCTTATTTTTCAGGATATGTTTGTACGAATAACCTTTGTGCATTCTGTATCTTTGGGAACACGTGGTAATTTTATATGAAGTAAGGTTAAAAGGTAAATGGTATGGTACTGTTTGTTTTGGCTATTGCATTGAAGTGTTTGACCTTTAGCAACCTGTCCTTGTCTTAGGCAGTAAACTGTTTAGTTCTGCTTATCAAAAGAGACTTCACTGCTCTCTTTCCATGCTCTTTTCATCCAAAACACACTGTATCAATCCAGTATCAGTAGACTTTATCAGCAGCAGCTATTATTCTGTTTAGAGTTTCAGCATAAAAAGTTAGTTCTAACAGTACATTTTATTCTGTAAATATTTTCATTTGTAGTTCAGTGGTTTCCAGTTTCATTATCTAGTTTGATCTTATTTTGTATTACCTCCTTATTACCTTACTCTTTCCCCCAGTTTTAGCTGTTTGACCTGAAATTACTTAGTTCAGTGTCGCTGTAAAGTGACTTATTTTAGACTATTCACACTATATCCTATGTATGTCTAAAGGTAAGGTTAAAATGGTGAAGTAAGTATCTTTGCAGATTTTTGACAGATTTTCTAATTATTTGGGGATCTCTTGAAATAATCGACATGGTGGTGGTAGTTTGAAATCTGATGAAGTGTTTAGTTAAACAACTCCCCCATACCTTCAGTTGTCTTTGTGATTTACCAGAGTGAATTTCTACACATTGGAGCATTGGAGTACTGGCCAGAGGCAGAATTTGCTGTATCTCTGAAGTGACCATAATTCATCATGGTGCTGGTGATAAACAACGAATCTGTAACCTGCAGGAAGTTGTCAGAGTTTGAGGGCAGCTGCTAGTTTGTTCTAGCTAATTTTTTTTTCATTGACTTGTTAATTTACATGATGCTTTATTGCTGTTACTAGTAAACAACTACTGGTACCATAGTCAGCCTCTCTCTTTATAGTTAGAGTAAATAGGATATTTCATGAAGTAAATCCAAGAAGACTGAGTCTAGACTGCTGGTATCCTTGTGTCTGCATTAGTGTGTCCAGCAGGGCGAGGGCAGTGATTGTCCCCCTGTGCTGGGCACTGGTGACTGCCAGTGAATCCTTTGTCCAGTTCTGGGCCCCTCACTACAAGAAGGGCATTGAGGTGCTGGAGCGTGTCTGGAGAAGGGCAATGAAGCTGTTGAAGGGTCTGGAACACAAATCTTATGAGGAGTGGCTGAGGGAGCTGGGGTTTTTTAGACTGGAGAAAAGGAGGCTCAGGGGGGAACTCTCTACAACTGCGTGAAAGGAGGTTGTAGCCAGGTGGGGGTCAGTCTCTTCTCCCAAGTAACAAGTGACAGGACAAGAGGAAATGGCCCCAAGTTGCACCAGGGGAGGTTTGGATTTGATATTAGGAAAAATTCACCAAAACAGTTGTCAAACATTGGAACAGGGTACCCAGTAGAGTGGTGGAATCACTATCCATGGTGGTATTTGAAAGATGTGTAGATGTGGCACTTAGGAACAAGGTTTAGTGGTGCACTTGGCAGTGTTATGTTTACAACTGGACTCAATCTTAAAGGTCCTAAAGGTCAACCTTAATGATTCTGTGATTCTGAGTTTTATTTCTTGAGTACTGGATATATCTCTGTTATTTTTTGACTTGGTGGATTTATTGCATCATGCTGCTACCAAAATTTGTAGGTGTCAGGGATCACAGAAAGCTGCTCTAAGCTGTCTGAAGAATACAGAGCTAAAGCTCTCAAAAACTGTCTCGAAACGAAACCCCAACACAGAACAGTATTTGATGATCCCAGTTTCTTCTCTCTTTTTATAAGGACAGACTGAAGCCAGACTCGAAAAGAATCAAAGCTTTTCAGTGGATGCCAGAATCTGAAGACAAGCAAACACTTCAAAAAGTCATGAGTGTGTTCGCATATCTTGCCAAGTTTGTTCCCAATCTGTCCTCTGTCAATTCAACCAGACAGAAGCTGTCAATCAGACAACTTCTGGAAAACATTCAGTGACACTGGATTGAATAGGGCAGACATTCCTTTGAGTTTGATAGGTAACAGTTCTTGTGCTGAAATGCTGCAGCCTTGCTTAACTATCTCATTAAGAAAAGCTTGTAAAGAGACTGTAGAAAGCCAGTGTTCTTAGAAGATGTTTTTCAGTACGAAATAGGCTTTTTTTTTTTCCACAATGAAAAAGACCATTGATTTCCAAGCTCTTTTGAACCAGCTAATCACTGTGATTCTTCAGTATTGCTTATGACTGTAACCCAGACTTACAGAATAATTAATTTCAAGTACTGTGGGATACAGTCAGTGGTATATCCATTCAGTAAATGCAGAACTCGTACTGCATTCCCTTGGAACCACAGTTGGTAATCACTGCCCTAAGATATGCTTTACTAACCATAAAAGACAATCTCTATTCCTTGTGGCTTTCTCTTTAGGGAGAGACATGCTTTCTGTTTTTACCAAATTTTGGATCAGATTTCTGCTTCCCAATTGATGTGGAAATAACTAGAATTGTGGGAACAGATTCAGAAGGAGAGATAGTTTGTGTATTGAATGCTAAAAACATAGAAGGAATGAACTTATTTGCAATTAGAAATGAGGCTTCATCATACGGGTTCTCTGACCTGCTCCAACCCCAGCCGTTGTGCCAGACTTATGTTCTGTTTCTGCATATATTTTGTATCTGACATACAAAAGTTAGTTATATACTAAGATATGCAAACATTTAAACACAGATCCTGTGTGCTTTGTCTGGGTTAGGTGGAAGTTTTATGACTGTTTCCAGATGAACTCAAGGTGGACAGACTAGTGTAAAGCTATAGATAAATGCCCTCTTTAGATGTTATCCATAGCTGCTCATCACTTTCTCACCCAGGATAGGAGATTCCTCCCTACAGCCCAGCTGATGTCCTAGCATATGACCTAATCAGACTGGTATTGCCTAAGAATTCATTTTAGAAGTATTCCTGTATATTAGTGGCTCACACAAACAAGGAAAGTGATGGTTTCTGGCATAGGGATGCTGACAGCTGGGAAGGGGGAATAGCCTTTTCACCCGTCACAGCTGCATGTGGAAAAAGATACCTATCCACAAGCTAAGGAAAGATTAGAGAAGTCTTCCAAAATAATTTACTTTTTCTTTTATCTGGTTTTAAATTTGAAATGAACACTTAAAATAAATGATGAATGACTATTTCAAGGGTAAAGGCAGGATAGTGACTTGGATGTGAAAAAAAATTGATTTGTTATTGAGGCACTAATAAAACTGATTTGTGAGGCTAATATAATGTGTGAAGTAATTCTAAACCTTCAGAAGCAGTCAGGTTTAACATAAACTAAGCCATAAAATGTTGGTAATTGAAGTAATTGTTTTTCTTCTTGCAGCTGTTGCTTTTCCTTTCTGAAAAGCTGTCTGTTACATACAGTAGTTTACTTGTTTTGTGTAGTATTTTCTTTATGCTGCATATGTGATGAAAAAACCTACCCTTTGGCATGCAATTTCAAACACTCTTTAGCATATTTAAGTTGCTCTTTATCTAGTGATAGGGAGGAAATCTTCTCATGTGAGGACTGGTTCTTAAACTCATAGATCAACCAGCTTTGAGTTTGTATTAGCAATGCTGCTGCTGCTTAATTGTGCAGCTGATCTGCTCAGAGTTGCTCTGAATTGGAAAGAAAGGGGTTTTTTTTGTTATTTCTTTCTATTGCTGCTTATTTTCATTGTGCAGTTGGAGAAAATACAGGCAACCCATACATCAGGATAAAACGCTATCTTGCTCATTAACAAAAATGAGCCCACTTAATGCAGAATGTTGTTGAATCTGAGAATATTTGTAGCTGAGGATATTTTTTGAAATTGTAAGTGGGACAACTTTTGTTGAGGGAAAACTAAGTCATCACAAGTCAGTTTTGGGTAAAATCAAATGCATCATTTTTGATCTTGACTTCAACACAGTTGATCTGTGTGGATTTTGAACTACTGTACATTTCCTATGAAATATTTGTGTGGTTTTGATGACAAGAAAGATTGGTTTGTAATTTTATTGTTGCTGTTAATATACAGCCCATTCTGCTGAAGCTTAAATGAATATCACTTTCCTTTGTGGTCTGTGGACGTAACTAAAAATTATTTAAAGCATTTTTAACAAGAGAATTAACATAGAATCTTTTGTAGATAAACTTCACCCTTCCTGTTTTGGATGGAGCAATAACTTTACCGTGGAGCAGATTTAGGAAGTGGCTTTCCATCAATTCAGTATTTTATAAATAAAAAGTTGTAGGGTGAGGCCCTTCCTTTGGCATAAAGCTGATTATTTCCTGTTTAATCCCGAAGTGGTGTATTTCAAGTAATGGGAGTTTTCTAGCATCTGTTGGAGAGGAGAGTTTTTAGGATTTTGTTTTCATTTATGCTCCTACAAAAATACAGTTTCTATGTTTGCATATTATTATAGAACAAAGACAAATTATTAGATATATAAATAGTCGCCCTTTTGCAACTTTTGGATTTGGCTGTACAGTTGTTTGTACCTGGGCATTCTTAAACATACAGCTGGGATTCTTATATGTGAGCTGAAAAGATGTCTTTGACACGTCTTCAAGAGATCATCAGTACTTTCAGTGAGGTTTAGAAACTGATGAATTGTAATTGCAGTGGGTTTTTGGATTTCAGATTTATCACCTCCTTGCACAAGGCACACACTTTCTTTAAGAAGAACATGTAAGAGGCAGAATTTAAACTTGTACTGCTGTTTTACCTAAGGAACACACAAGTTAATATATGAAGTAACACTACCCTCATCCAACACATCTGTTGTAAAGAATCCTATGAAACCTAGGCCACACACAAACTGGTCTCCAAGGGCCTGTAGTTGGTGTTAGAATGCTGTTGTTATGTGGTCTGATTGGTTTAGTAAAGAATTATCTCCAGAAAAACCATGTAACATAATAGTCCTTGCTCTCCCACATGGGAGCTACTTCTGCTTGACTAAGCAAGACATTTCTTGAAGAAGTAATAATACACTTGCTCTTGCCAAAATGTAACATTAAATGAAGTGTATCATCATGTACATTTCTGTTGTGTACCAGTTCTTGTTCATTTAAACATTTGTGTCAAGTCTTTCACCATAGTATTAAAAAAAAATTAAAGTAAACACATAGATTTCCTAGCAATATATTTAAAATAAATTCTTGCTTCTTACTGGAAACTTGGTTGTAGTAGTTTTAAAGCAATGAGTAACTATTTGGAATTTGTAAGTTTTCATAAATGAAAACTCTGTTTTCTAAATAGTACCAACTTTTGCTATGATGGTTCTGAATTATACAGCCTTGCTCTACAGATCTGTCCTTGGGTAAACAGAGCTGTAAACTCATACGGCACTTGCTGAGGGACTTCACTTTTTATTGCTTTTTAATTATATCATTCTTTAGGTCTCCTCAGCAGTGTCATAAAAAAGCTGTATGTTCATCTTTAGATTGCTCTATAAGCATTGAGGAAATGCACAAAAACGTGTAATTTTTTGTTCGGATGGCGAAGGGAAGAAGAAGGGAGTTGAGGAGGTGTGGAGCCTCTCTACAGAGGTATGATTGCTGCCGAGGGGCCGAGCCCTGCACAGCAGAAGCCATGGGCGGAGGAGGCTGACGTGGGCAGCCATGGAATGCTGGAGCCAGTCGTGGGCTTTCCTGAGCAGTGGTGGGCTCCACCCCATGCAAACCCCTTGGCTTTGCTGTAATTGCACTGATGTCGAGAGGGGCATGGTATGAAGCAAAGCAGTATCTAGATGATGTCTTGGACTTAAACTGGGGGTAATGGATTCACACAGGTAAATAATTCTGCCTGCGTGGTTTCTTCCCAGTGCATGTAAAAGACCAGGGTTGTGTCTCAGGACCCAAGCCAACTCTTCAGGGTTTTTGCCCTTGAAAACTCAGCAGAGCTGGTCACTGTTGACACAGACACCCACCCCTCAATTTTACAGAGCGCTTTTCATCTCTTTTCATACTAGAATTCTACTTTTAAGTGAATGGGAAGCCTTGTGGTGGCATTGTTTCAGACTGCATTTCCTCTGTCAGATTAGTTTAGTCAAAGGGATGAATGATGCTGTGACCTAGAAGCAAAGTGCTGTAAACCAGCTGAACAGAAACACTGTGGCTCCCAGCACCTGTCCCTGCTGTGCGTTTCTCACCTGCTGCCCTCATATGTTGCCAATCCTGGTCCTTGAGAGCAAAGCAGACTTCAAATCTGAATTCCTATCCCTTTTAAAGTGAGGGCTCTGTCAACATCTATTCCACACGAGGGGTTTCCAGGAGACTTTTCTGTCAGATATTTAGATGCCAAAAATAGTGGGCTTACATTCTAAAAGTTGATTAAATCTATTGAAGTTCCTAAAAAGGAACTTGAAAGTTTCATTGGAAAGGGAGGCAGAACTGCATTTAAGTGCAAATAACTTTAATATTTTGCATATCTTCAGTAAGAAGCAAATTAACATGAAATTATTCATTATTACATAATAGATTAAATAACTTGTTTCCCCCAATTTGCATTTCAATGAGTATCTAATTGGTCTATAAACACATTGATTAATGGGTGCAGAAAATATTACATGGATGCAGGGCAAAACTGTTATTGTGTTTTTAAGCAAGGAATAGAATACACTTGTTGATATTTTATAATTAAAAATTGTATGTTATTGTAAACTGTGTACTATTGTAACCAAGCATTGAATTTGTTCTATGTTAATTTAGCTTTTTGTAACCATAAAAATTAGTTCATCTTGGTTGAAAATCAGTTTTAAATGTCTTGATCATGAAAATTGTCTGCAAGTGGTTTAATGACAGTTCTGAGCATTCTTTGCACTGTGGAGCTGTAAACTTACATTTTGTACTCATAAACATAACAGTACAATTATATTGCCACTGCAGTGATGAAAATTTCTCTATACTCTTTCAGTAGAGGATTAACTTATTGTAGTTTGGAAGAGTAAATTTTGGGTAAGTTAATGAAATCAAATTTGCATGGTTGAAAAAAATTCCAATATAGAATATAAATAAATTAAAAAGAAGATATTTGGGGAGAGGTAGTAATTCCTTTTAAGAGATGTCTTTGACAAAGAATAAGCTGTGATAGTGGCAATTCAATGTTTACTAATTTCCCAATTTGCTTAAGTTTACATGCACTATTAAAATGCAATTTTAGCTGCATATGCAATCAGCTTAGAGTGAGATCTACATTACAAAAAATTTCAGTATTGTTTTTAGTTAGGAGTAGAACAAAAATTATACCTCATAGTCTGTCTCACCCATGCTGGGAAAACCTGGCATAGATGTGGCTTGGTTAATAATAGAAGAGTGCTTTGTCAGACTTATTTTAGGTTTGCTGAGGAGAGGAAATAAGAAGCTGGTTTATACCACCAGAGGGCTATACCAACCCAGCTATCATGATTTAGGTGAGGGAACAAAAGCTGTTATCTCTGTCCAGTGTAGGGGGGCCCTGGGGCATCACTGAATCGAGGGAAATTTCCAGCAGTTTTCTTGTGGAGTGTCTGGAATGGACATGGTATGGCTTCCAAACTGGTGCTGTACTTGTGCTCTGCATGTTCATGCTCTGCCTTTGTGAGAAATCAAACAGCTACCAGTGAGCATGTTGCTTCTTTCTTCCTTGCATGGAGTATTTGATACTTGTGGGAAATATGCCCTTAGTAACTGAAAAGCTTCTGTCTTCTGAAAGATAATATATAAAATGAGTACTTGCATGAATCACAGATGCAAAATTGTGATTGCTGGGCATGTTGGGTCTTCTCAAAGTGAGTTAGTATCTAAAGGTTGCAGGCTATTTAATGTGGTTTCTGAGCCACAACCCAGCTCCTTCCCCTGTGTTAACTGAGCCTTGGAGGTCGTTGGCTTTTGGATGAGGAGCAGAGAACAGGCATCTCTGAAGATGAGCACTGACTCACAGGCACTGATGGTGGGCTGTGTACATATGGTGCAGAGCTGCTCAGAGAGTCTAGACTTGCGTCGTGTTGCTCTGAAGGAGTTCTGGTGGAGGCAAGGGAGTATTAGATGAATCTTGAAATGTATGGAATGCCAAGAATACTCAAAAAATCCGGGAAAGGTTGTGAGGAAAAGAGCAAGGTGTTGGAAATTACAGATTAAATCATGGGCATCAATTTCACTTGTTTAATCATCGTATCCACCTAATGTATGTGGTCCTTATCATATCTGCTGGTCCTGTTTGTCTTTGCGAGCAGAAGTACCCCCTTCTGCACTGGAATTTGCTCATCTCCTGCATGTAGCTGCTCAAGCCTGGCATATGCAAGTCTGTGGATGAATTCTATTGAAGAGGCTTTCATGTCTGCATGAAGCCAAGAGCATGCAAAAAAAGTGCCACATTCATTCAAAACCATATCTGGAGAGGAAAATGTTTTAATACCTGCATATAAACTAAAGCACATCCATTAGAACAGTTCTCCCAGAAATGAGATGTGGAGATTCATTTGAGTCCTTTCTGAGATAGGAGAACTTTGCATCTCCCACTTGCTACTCAGTTCTACTTTCTACAAGCTGTGGACATGAGAGATACAGAGGCTAACTTTTGTATCCTGGTGAGACCAGTCTTCCAGAGAGTCATTCCAATTGTCAGAGAGCTTCTCTCGTTTCCCGTTTCCTCAAAGCCTGTTTAGAACAGATTCTGTGGTTTTAGCTGTTTTGAGTCACCTTGAGAATCACCTTTCTTTGCACAGACCATTGAGCTAAGCTGGGGAAACTTGATGCATGGGTTGAAATAAGGCTTGTCCTCATTCCCTTTGAATACCATGTCTGCTCTTGCTGTTGAAATAAAGCTGTTTTTTGGCCAGGTATGCAAGACTTTGAGCTCAAGATTGCTCTTATGACTCTTCTGCAGCCTGTAGTCATTTGCAGGCGAGGACATCTTAAGTTCTAGTTTTCATTGTCATTACTGTTTATGTTGTCCAACAGCTCTGTTGCACAAAGTGCACATGTGGCTCTGGAACAGTTTTGGAGAAAAACATGATGCTGTGCTAGTCAGAAAAAGAAAATTATATGGACTTGGTCAGTGAGTAGTAGGCATGTTGTCACGGTATTCCCTAGCAATATATAATTTCACCTATCAGCAAAGCCATTTAATGTTTTTCTTTTGTTTAAGCCAAGACCATTTTTAGATTATCATTGAAAGAGGGATATAGCAAAGACATGAACAGTCCCCATGTGCTTGCTTCTCCCCCTCTTTCTTCCTGTTCAGAGGTTAACATTCCACAGCTGAGCTGGAAGAAGAGAGTGTGTGGAATCCATAATTTCTTCCATGTCAGTGTCATACATTGTGTAATTTAAGACAATGTTGATGGCACTTTGAAGTTCGCTGTGAAAACTTGGCATGGATGTAGATGAGGGAGTTCTCAAAACTTTCATTCTGCCTGGGGAGTTCTAGGGCTTGATTGCCTCCAACCTAGGCGACTGACATCTCAATTTCTCTAACTAGGCCTGGAAGTAAATGTCTTTCAGCTATATTTAAACAGTTCTAAGTGCAAGTTTTGGTTTAGCTTTCTCAAATAAATGAGGTGTGTTCACTAACATACTGCAGGTGCATCACAACTTTATATTTGCATCAAGTACTTATGCGGAGAGTGGCATGGCAAAGGGCTGATCTCAGCCAGAGCCTCTATGCCCTTATCATGTAACAATAAAAAGAGCTAAAATTCCATGAGAATAATATAAAAGTATGCATATTTGTGATCCTCTGACCTCACAGATGCTAGATATGCTGATTTTGGAAAACACTTCAAAGAACTTGAATTCAGCTTAAATACTTGTTATGCATAGAAAAAGCAAGACTGCATGTATATATAGCTATATACAGCGTGCGTATATAAAATAAATATATTCATGTATTTGGAAGTAGAACAGCTGTTTCTACTTCTCCTTCATCTGCTTACTAAAGTTTTACACGCTCTTTCCGTTATGCTGGTGATGTAGCTTAGGTCAGAGAATAAATGTACTCTAGGGCCTCGGTAAATGAACACCCTGTGGCTCTAGCTGTTTTCAGGATTATCTGATTTATATGTCAGACAGAACAATCATGTCATTGGTATCATTCCCTTTCTTGTTTTTCATTTTAAAAATGTTATTTCTTCTTTCTCCACACATGGAATCATTTTCAGGTTTTAGTTGCAGATGTTTACAGATGAGCTTTCCATGGTCTGAGCTCAAAATCAGTATCAGCTGGAATTTTAAAGATAGGGTTCTTTTCATACCTTGTTGGGTCACTAGTTCTTCCAGTATTTTTCTCCAACAGAGAGCTCTTTTTGCTTGGTTGGAAGTTTTCTTTCTTCCTCAAGCATCACATTCTTAGCTTATTTTTCAGAAATAGCCTCCTTTTATTCTGATAGATGGTAATGTCATACCACCATCCTCTTCTTTCAAGAGCTTTCAGTGCTTTCAAAAATTTTTCAAATAGTTGATTGTACCATTAAGATGTAATTAATATATTCTGTATTGATATTCTTGTAATTGATAATCTCCATTTCCTTTTGTAAAGCATAGTAACTTATCTCTGAAAGTTGGTAGTTGTTCCTTGGCTTCAGATATAAACTGGTTTGTGAAATTTTCATTTTAAGACCATGGCTCACAGTTCTTTCAGTTGTGCTGATGCATCTGGTTTTAGAATTGAATCACTGAATCACATTAATTGGGGGGGGAGGGAAGTAATTTTAAAAGGGAGTATCTCAGTGATGCAATTTATGTTGCAGCTATACAAATAGATTTATCAGCACAATTGGGATGTTGCAGCTTTACAAATAGATTTATCAGCACAATAGTGAAGGAGGCAGATTGTACCAGGAGAATCAGAATTAGCAGCTGGGGCAGAAAGCTTGTTGAGAGAAAATTGCTCAATTATTGTTAGAGGAGCTGAGCTGTTTCCTTTGTTTTCTGTTGTTAAAATTGCCTTCCTGCTCCACCTTTGCCCTCATCCCCTAATTTAGGTAATTTCTATTTTTTTTAAGTCTTTTGTCACAAAGTATTGAAAACATTCATCTCTTATATGAAGGTGTTTAGTTTCATATTGTTGTGACAGCAAAGTGACTTCTGACTGCAGATACAGTTAGAACAGTAACAGTGGCTCTCTTCATTCTCTTCCACATCTTCTTTTGTGAAAGTTTGGAAGAAAAATGTGCTTAGATCAAGCTAATATTTATATGCTAAGAGTCAGAGAATGTCATCTGGGTTAGTTCTTCATGGTTTGGGGGAGAGGTAGCAGATAGCACTATTTGCAATTAGTTTGCAGACCCGTGAAAAGTAGAGCATTTCCTTCAGTTGTAGCCTTGGGTGCCTCCTCATGCAGAAGGCGAGGCAATGCATCTGTGTTGTCTCTTAGTGTCAGGGTCTTCTGGGGACTCACAGTTACCATGTTTGGGTACCTGTGGAAGATCATTCACACATCCTTGGTCTGACCACGTTGTGATAAAATAGGTCCAAGAGATATGCAATAAGAAAAAAAAAATAGACTATTTTCCCCAACGCATAATGGCTGTGGGGAGAAAAGCCATTTCAGAAATCATTCTGTGAAGGTGTGAGCAAGCATGCTGCAAGTACTTGAAAGGCTGACTTAAGCAAAATCCCATCTGTAATATGGCTAATGAGAGACAGTGATTTTTCCATAGCTTTTTCTTTGGGAAGAGAGAAAAAAAGTAATGCAGATATTCTCTGTTTGAAGTTCTTTTACCAAGTACCGTGTTTTACTTGCTGTGAAGCATGAGCTCTGAGAGTCTGGGTTTTGTGCTGTTATTTTACTACCAAAGAACTGCAAAGCAGGAAGCAAACCCCTTTCTGAAAAAATGCCACGTGCATTTCCACTCTTGAAAATGTTTAGCTCAAGTTTGGTTTGGGCTGCACTCTTCTTTTTGACTTGTTACTCGCCACTGAAGATTAGTGTCTTCCAAAAGGTTTTCTTTATTTGCCAACCAGTGTTTGAAAAGTGGGTCTGATTTTAAACTGTTTTCCTAGAGTATGCTATTAAGCATTTGAGAACTGTCTTTATGGAAGGTATCATGATAATCATTGTGTTTCTAAGAGTAGTTTAGTTTTGTGCAGAATGTTGGGGTTTTTTACTGGTTTTCTGACATGATTATGCTTGAGCTGACTTTGAACTGGTTCTTGTGAATGGGTTCTTTTGGTGGGTTTTCATTTGGGGTGGGATGTGTGTGTTTTGTTTGTTTTTTTCTTTCATTTTTAGTAATGGGGAATTGCTTACATACAG
The DNA here is from genome assembly GCA_013397775.1 of Eulacestoma nigropectus. Classification (NCBI taxonomy): domain Eukaryota; kingdom Metazoa; phylum Chordata; class Aves; order Passeriformes; genus Eulacestoma; species Eulacestoma nigropectus. The sequence continues at coordinate 538,013 of VZTE01004972.1, read as the reverse complement.
TTGTATCATTTGTGTCCACAATACAGATAAATGTAAAAGGAAAGGGTTGCACGTCTCTGTGAAAAACAAGTTCTAAGACAAGCAGACAATACTAAAATATAATCATACTTCGAAGAATATCAACATTTAGCTTTTTTTTTGTCAAAAAAGGATATATGGAGATAGAAAACCTACTTATCTTCATTCAAAAAGCTAATGCATTTTCTAAACGGAAATTGGTCTAAGAGTTTTGAAAATGAACTGCATCTAGCAGTTGGAAGACTTAAAGAAGTTCCTTTTTTTGCTGGGTGTTTAGATTAATAAACTTAGCTGGAATCTGGAAAAAAAATTTTAAATGTCACTGACTTGCTTTGGAAACTGCATAAGAGTGTGGTCCTATGTTTGTTGCTGAAAAACAGTTGCAGTGATAATGAAAAGTTACTTCACCTCAAATGTGGTGCATAGCTAACTTGCAAACTCTTCATTCCCTGTGGGAGAAGGTCAGATGGGTTCAGGTAAACCACTGCCAAGACTTCTTTAATCCTTAGTGATTGAATCACCAGTGCAATCCAAACTAATCAAAGTCATCTTTGTCAAGGACTTCTACAAGAAACAGATATCCAACAGAAAACCAAAATTTGGTGAAATTATTTAAACACAACTTGTATTTAAAGTATTAGGAAAGATAACAAACTAAATTATTGGTGCTTTGTATGAAGATTGAGATTGCTAGACATTCCAAAGTTTAATTTTAAATACATTGAAGTGAAAAAAAAATCTGGTTTAGTATTCGTACTCTGCTCTACCATTATTTATTAAATATTGCTGCAAGGGGAACTTAATCTCTCTTTTATGGCATTTCATCCCATAAAAGTTATTTTTGGTATCCAGATAGTGCTGAGCTAGTTACATTTGTATTAGCACAGGTCAGAAGAGAGGAAATGGCCAGTAAGTTTTACAGCTGAAACTCACGTTAAATCCAATATCCTTTGTTACATTTGGATCTAACTCAATGAGGGCTGTTGCTGTGCTAATGTAGAGTCTTGCATTTAATAATTTCCTAAAATGTGTTGTTTCTAGGTCTACAGACAAGACTGTGAAACCTTTGGCATGGTAGTGAAGATGCTAATTGATAAAGATCCATCATTAGAGAAGTCCATTCAGTTTGCCCTGAGGCAGAATTTGCATGAAATAGGTGAGCGATGCATTGAAGAACTCAAACATTTCATTGCTCAGTATGATGCTGCCAATCAAGATGTATCAGAGTCCTTCAAAGAGGGCTCATACTAAGGACAAAAGTATGCTTTTAGGTCCTCTGCATTATGTCTGCCATAGTACATAAATCTGCTTTTTGCGGGGAAAGAGGAGCTCTTGTTCAAGGTTTGAACCCAAGGCCTGCGCTCCTTTGTAATAGCTCAGGTGGCTGTTCCCTTGTCCCCTGTGGTCTCCACGATTGTATTCGTCCTACCAGTTCTTGTTGACATGTATTTCTTTGAAAGGATGTTCTTTTCAAAAATGCTGTAAAGCAACAAACTATTTTTGAAACCTCTACACAGTTACCTTGGAAAAAATGATCAGTCTGATGTCTGTACACTTATGTTTTGATGCTTACAAGTGTAACTTGAAACATTGTATTTTTTATTAAAATTACACGAAGCCGCTCTCATTCCTCAAGTTATGCACAAATATGTCTTGTTATCATACATACTGTAGGAAGGGAAAACTTGCAAAATTGGTCACAATTATGATTTAAATTATTTATTCCGGTTTAATTTAAAAATTCAGATTAATTCTGTAAAATTACACTAGGGGTTATCTCTAGTCTCTGACTGCCAGAACATCATCTACTTGATGTAAGAAGTGCTGTATTTTTGTTCTAATGTCAGGTTCTGCAAATGCCTTTTAAGTTTTGGTGTTTTCCATATCATGACTCATTACTAATAAGCAGTATTATGTAGGATGGATTCCATTTCTTGTTACTATTTGCTCTGTTTTTGACTACACTGTACAGAATGTAGCTGCAGGCAGCCACTGAGCAGGGATAGGTCCCTTTTCCTACTCTGTCCCTCTCCCCACTTACAACTTCTCAAGCCTTTTCATCCATTAGTTTTAACAATTAAGGAAGCTGTGTGTAATCTTTATGTCCAGCTTCAAGAAGGAGCAGGAATTGGGGTGTCGAGCATGGGCAAGGAAAGTGAGGCACCACTTTTGACCTGATAGAACAACTTGCAGTTTGGGAACAGTGGTTGAGGAAAGCCAAGAGGCTCTCAGTGGAATCCAGACAACTGAATACATTTATTAAGGTACTGGTTTTTTATGAACATTTTAGGAAAGGGATAATTTGAGTCATAATCACAAAGAGGTAAGTATAAGCATGATTGTTTTGTATACATTTTCATTAATATGCAAATATGGAACTCTGTAAAAGGACTAATAACCAAACTCACTGTTTCCAGATTTCATCAGAATGGTGTGCAGAAACCTAAATGAAATAGCAATGATTTTGCATGTGCGAGATACTGCATGTGTCACAGCATCTTACACTTGCAAATCTTGATATGGTGTATTAAAAATGTATTGCATCAGATTCCTGAGATGCCTGATTAGTTCTCAGGTCGGTAAGGGGAGGTTTTGCAGTTGGCTTTTCTTGTTTTCTGAGAGTTCACATTGCTCAAAGGAGATGACCTGCAACTACCCTTGTTAGCACCTGGGATTGTGTGGGCTGCACAGTGAGTGGGAATCAGCTCATGGATCCTACAGGATGCTAATTTGGCGAGGGAGAGAGGGGAAGAGGGGCAAGCTGTTGTAACACAGTAGCGAGACCTGACCCACCCTTTCTGGCAACAGCCTGGTTTACCGAGATCAAAGTCTTCTCTGATGCAGAAGCATAACTACAGCACTTCTCTACTTGCCTACAGGACTGAGAGCCTTCAGGATGTTACATCTGAGTTTCTACTTTGGGCTAGAAATGCTAATGGAAAAAAATAATAAAACTGTGTGTAATATATTTTTGATTAAAAATCTCCACTGTTACTGTACAGTTTGTTAGGAGTTTCCTTTGTTAGAAGCCTGATTAAGCTTATTATTATAGAAGTATCCAAGTTTCCAAGTGCTTTTTTGTAAAGTAAGACCTAAGTTTACAGTCACAGAATCATAGAATATCTCAAGTTGGAAGGGACCTGTAGGGATGGTTGAGTCCAACTCCCTGCTCTTCACTGAACCACTAGGAACATGGTCCAGATGCTCTTTGAACTCTGGCAGGTTTGGGGCTGTACCACTTCTCTGGGGAGCCTGTTCCAGTGACTGATCACCCTCTCATGTCCAATCTGAACTTCCCCTGATGCAGCTTCAGTCCATTTCCTTGAGTCCTGTCACTGGTCACCAGAGAGAATTCAGTGCCTGCCCCTCTCCTGCCCAGCTTGAGGAACCTGTAGAATGCAGTGAGGTCACCTCTCAGTCTCCTCCAGGCTCCCCCTTTTACCACCTTGGTCACCCTTCTCTGGGCACACCAATACCTTTATATCCTTCTTATATTGTGGCACCTGAAACTGCCCCCAGGACTCGAGGTGAGGCCGCCCCAGTGCAGAGCAGAGCAGGACAATCCCCTCCCTTGCCCGGCTGGCGATGCTGTGCCTGATGCACCCCAGGACACGGGTGGCCCTCCTGGCTGCCAGGGCACTGCTGACTCATGTTTAATTTGCCATTGACTGGGACCCCCAAATCTCTGCAGGGCTGCTATCCAACTTCTCATTCCCCAGGTTTTATGGATGATCGGGGACTGCCCTGTCCCAGGTGGAGAATCTTGTTAAACTTCATGCAGCTGGTGATTGCCCCCCAGCTCGTTCGTTTGTTCAGATCTCTCTGCAGGACTTCTCTACCCTTGAGGGAGTCCACAGCTCCTCTCTGAATTTAGTATCATCAGCAAAACTCACTCAATGTACATTTGACTCGTCTATCTCCATTAAAGAGCACTGGCCCTAAAATTGAGCCCTGTGGAGTCTCACTGGTGACTGTCTGCCAGCCTGAGGTAACCATTCACTACACCTAATTTTTGCTTAATCTGACTTTTTTTTAAAATTGATTAAACTTTGCTTGTGAACTAAGGAGTCTTTTGAATTTTTTATAAGTGCTATTTCTGTGAAAGGTTTAATTCACATTTGTAAGTGATAAGTAACTGATTTTCCATCTAATACTTGGCATTGTGTTGAATGTTTGCATTTAACCTTTTGTGATGTATACTTTCAGTTGATGTAAGTAAAATATACTATGGCAGTCCCTTAACTTAAGGAAAAAACATGGCTTTTAGTCTTGCTTGCTTTACAAGTATGTAGTTTGGATTAGCTTCATGTCAATGTAAAAAAAGAAATTGTCCCTGGTATAGTGGTCAGCCTCAGTGGGGTTCTGGAAAACTGTAGGAAGAGCACTGAGCGAAGGAAACATGCTGTGATGGAGGAATTTAATTTGTCACCTTCAGAGCTCCTGAAAACAGAAATTACTCCTAGGACTTGTTAATGTTGCAGATACTCTTAAAAAATAAAAAAAAAAGGTGGAAATTGAAGGAGTATGGAAATTCAGTGTTACCTGCCGAGACTGAAGTGGTTACCTCTGTGACCTCACTTGGGCAAGTTGGCAGCTTTGAGTGACAAGGTGAAAATCAGCAACACAACCACTATTGATATGAAAGGACGTAATGCCAAGTATCAGAGGATGAAATCCTTGTCACCCTCTTGTTGGCAAGATTTTCAGTTTGGATGAGGATGAGGATAATGTTTTGCTTTAGTATTTTTCACTGTCACAAAGGTTGTATTGGGTGTGGCTGGGATAGAGTTAAATGTTCTTCATAGTACAGAAGACTCTGCACCAGGTTTGTCCTGGAAACTTGCTGGTAACACTGGGATGTTTTAGCTATTGCTGAGCAGAGCTTACACAGAGTCAAGGCATTTTCTGCCTCTCAGCCCACCCCACCTGTGAGGAGGCTGGGGGTGCACAAGATGTTGGGAGGGGACACAGCCAGGACAGCTGACCACAGGTGACCGGGCATCATGCTCAGCATATAAAACTAGGGATGGGGGCCAGGGCTGCTGCTGTTCAAGGAAAGGCTGGGTATTAGTTGGCTAGTGGTGAGCTAGTGGGTTTTGTGGTATCACTTCAGGGTTTTCTGTTTGGGGTTTTTTGCTTGTTTGTTTTTATGTATTAAATGGTCTTTAACTCAGCCCATGGGTTTTCTTATGTTTCTTACTTTTACTCTTCTCTCCCCCATCCCACTGGGGGGTAGTGAGTAAGCAGCTGTGTCATGTTTATGTGCCTACCAGGGTATATGCTCCACTTGGAATATAGGTACTATGTCCAATACCACAAACCACACTTCAGAGCTTTTGTGATGCTCAAGAAGGGCAAGCTTAGTTCCATTTGACAGGCTTTTTTTGTAAGAAGCATCTATTATTTCATTAGTTTCCTTTCTTAAGGTGGTCAGCCAATGGCTTTAGCATTTACTATCTTCATAAGTGGATGTCACTGTTAAGAAATTTCTGCCCTTTATTTAAAACAGTGGAAGAAGTTTATTATCACCTAAAATAGCTTCTGCTCCATATCTGAGTTCAAGGCAACTACTGTGATTACCTACTATTTTATAGTTTTTGCCAGCTTGCCTTCTAGAACCACGCAGTATCTCTCTTCCTTTAGGTAGGCAAACTTCAGAAATTATCTTTGGAGAAGGAGGGGGAACAATAATAAAAAAATCCACATCCACAAGAGTTGCATACTGGTTGTAATGATATATTCCAAGCTTGTGTGGTTTTTACATTTATATAGTTTACATTTTGCTTGACCCATAAATAATACTTGCAAGATTAAGAGGGCCATAGAGAGTATTTACATAGCCCCACCATGCATACAGAGCTTTTAATACCTAGTAGACAAAATTAAGCTGTTTTGCACTGAACATTTTTCAACTTAAACCCCCTGACTAAAATACAAGCAATATTTCATCCATAACACTGCTGTTAAACCCCTAACAAATCTAGTTTGATATTGTAACAAACTTCTTCAAATTCAGGGATATAAAAATATTCAGATTTTAAAATTTTAACTGTACAATATGTACATTAATATTTGCACTGTTAAATTATGAATACATTTAAGCCTATGAAATACTACATTATAAATATCAATTTTTTTTGACTTAGAATTGCAGCTAATACATTTTAAAACCTGGATAATGCATGTGAAAAGACACGATTCTGGAGCCTAATCCTTTAAGCCCATATGAAAATATTTGTTACCTAAGTAGATCCATTGACTTAAATGGGGTTACATGCCTGAGCAAAGGACTCCAGCAGCTGTACCTCTCTCACTGCTGTGGGGTGGGGGGCATGACAGAAAAAACATCACAACTCATTGGCAGCTAAATCCAATTCTAGCAGCTGAATTAATATCTTCCTTTAAACAGGCATGAAAAAAACCCCAAAACCAAAACCAACCACCACACACTTTCTCAAAAAATTGTAGAGGAAAAACCATGGAAGTTAAATGTACAAAACATTCACTGCTGCTTTAGGATACATCAAAGCTTCAAGCATTTCAGCTCCCACATTATGATTTTTCCTTTTTTAAGGAGCATTTTCCCAAATAAAAAGAATCCAGTTTTGGTATAGAAACTTCAATGAGGAAGAGTGAGCTTTATCAATGCAGAAAGGTCACAATACAGAGCCTTCTTTTTCTTGGCAGCAAGAGGAAAAAGTCAAAGATCACCCTGTGTATATACAGCTACAGCACAGGACTGACATTTTTATTTACTGATCTTTGTTGAATCCCCTCTCTCAGATAATTCAACATAGGTGAATAGTGAGCATAAAATAAAATGTCTACAAAAAGTCTGTATTAAGAACTGCAGTAACAGTATTTGGACAGCTGAAACACACTATGTAAACCTAGCAGTATTTCAGCAGATCATTTGGTGTGGTGACATTTCTGAATGTTACTTTTACAATGTAAACTGTGGCACGGTTATCATTTACATTGGCAAAGCATTACGAACTTTAGCAACTTGCCTAAGTACAATTATTAATATAAAAAGATGTGGTTCAAACTGTAGCTACAGAATTGACTGGTCCTCCCAATTAACAAATACTAGTAATTAATTAAGATATAATACAATTTTTTCCTTTGTGTCCCCTCTTCTTCTTTGATTTGGTTGTCCTTTGTCCAAACTGAGAACTAGGTAACGCAGTAGTTGGACCAGAAAGATCATCTGTATAGTATGGATATCTCAGTGACCGTGGCTGTGGAATTGGCTGTCCTAGAAAATATCCTTCCTCTTCAGAATCAGATGATGAGGATGAAGTTGAACACCAGGAGTCATCTTCCTCACCATACAATCCAAAAAATTTATCAACCACCTGATTCCGCAGTGCATAGTCAGACCTGGTATGGGCATATGGTCCATACAGCTCTGCATTTTGAATGTAGGCGCGAAGCTCACGTGAGCTTCTATTCTGAATAAATTTTTCATGATCCTGAGGGGAGTAATAACGAAATCTCTCTCTTGGAGAGCTTCTTCTTTCTGTGGCCAAGTTAAGTGCATTATCTGAACGAGACTTCCTACTTCTTCTGCGATGGTGAGAAGGCCGATTTCCACGCTCTTCAAAATGGTAAACACGCCTACGAGTCCTTTCACTCATTGGAGGCTGACGTATTTCAAGATTCTCATAACTTCCATTATCGATAACATCATCTGAAAACTTCACTTGTTGTGGTCTAGACTGGGATTTAGATCGTCTCAGTACAGGCACATGCACTGGCTTTTCCTCTGGCAAGACTTTTTCCTGACACAACTCCGAGCTCAGACTCTTCAAGGACTCAGTGCTCCGATGGAGCATTGAAGAATTCAGAGTTCCCATGTTGCTCATCTTCTCACAGTCCTCCACCTCCAGTTCTTGGAAAGTTTGCAAAGAGTAGAGAGATGGCCGTGGCTTGCCTTCTCCATCCATTGAAGCCCCTGTGGTGGGAATGGAGAAAGGAGGAAAAAGAAAATTAGTATCAAAGAGACAAGACAAGTATTATAACAAAATATGAAACATTTCTTGTCGGCCAGTGTTTTTTTGAACTATTACCAAAAAAGACTCCCTTCATAGTAGAATAAGCTTTGTTTTGACTTAAAACATTTAAATATTAGCTCTGATGACCAAAGAAATTAGCTATCATGAGGACATCAAGAGCAGAAGTTCAATGGGTTTAAAATTTTGAAACATATATACAGGGATGCCTTTTAAGAAAAAAGGATTACTTAAAATTATTCTACAGTCTGTGCTTGCCGTTCTTAAGGCTAAAATATTTCACATTTCTGGTACCACCAAATTCATGTTCCAGCTGTCGGAACAGGAAAGCCAAGCTTACTGCCTTGCAAAGAAGGATCCTTACTCTCCAAAAATCATCAAAAGGAAGCTGGCCTACTGTACTCCACCTTTGTGTCCACTGACCCTTCATTCCCACAACAGCATCACGTGCCCTGTGATGGTCCCAGGTGCAATACCTCCAGTGCCTCCTCCTCCTGTGCCCCCTGAAACAAGCTCCTCTCCTCAGTTCCTCCATTAGCAGCCTCTGGCTGGGCCTCAGCTAGACAAGTAGCTGCAGTAATTTGGGTTACAGGAGGAAAGGAGACGATGATCGAACAACATTTCAAATGGGTCTGTAACTGCCAGGTTTGGGCTTTTTGTACAGAAATAGGAAAGGAAGGTTAACGCACACTTTATCCCTTTGGGCATCTTCAATCACGTCTGACAAGGAGATTCATGAAAGTGGATTACCAGTTTCCCTTTAGTCAATGGGGAAAGATAATCACATAAACCTAATTTCCTACAGCTAAGAAGTTTACCATCCTTTCAGATTTTCTACATATTTTTACAGGCAAATCAGGAAATTATCTGAAGTGTTTTGCAGATTATCTTTAATATCATCCTAATATAGAATGCAACTTCTCATACATAAGGTATGCAAAAATAGTAATTTGCTTAAAGCAGTGGTTTGTATGTAACAAATGTGTAGTTTAAGACCGTTCTTATTCTGTTTAACATCAATGATTTTTTTCCTTTAAGCAGAAGAAAGAGAATTCAAAAGGAAAGGAGAAGAATCTAATAGGATTTAAGTAGCGGAAACATATCCTGCAAAAGATTATGTGCTTGATAAAAGCTGCTGCCTACTTTACATGCATGTCTTGATACTAAAGGTTTTTAGAAATTAGTGAAATGAAAAATCTTCCTCTAAAATACTCCCGACATGCATGCTTTTGTTGAGCTCGCCATCAAAACCATTCATTTATTTCCCCATTACCTGTTATGTTAGACAAAGCCAAGGAATCCATTGAGTCTCGAACACTTTGTTCTTGCTGTTTCAGGTCAGACAAACATTCGAGTGAACCTCCATACCATGGTGTTTGGTCGTGTTTGTATCCTGAGGCCCCGTGTTCCATGTCTAGCTCCTGGATTTTCCTGCTGCTGGCAGGGCCTGGATGGCTGCCATATGCAGAGTCTCCCAAACCATCTTGTGACTGGGCCCAGTACATGTCTGATTGATACTTCTTACTAGCTAGGCTTGGATTATTTTTTTTTAAGTCCAACTTGCTCTTGACCATGCTATCAGAAATCCAGTGTTCACTTGATCTAATGTCTACTTCAGTGGGCTGCTGGAAGAGGCTTTTATCACCAAACTTCAGAAGAAGTTGAGTCATGTAGTCTTCATGTTCAGCCCATTCTTCAGGGTCTTCAGGCATTTCTTGCTCTACTCTTCCTTTCCAGAAGTCTTCATTAACAAAGCCTGCCTCTTCCCTTGAAAGGCTTAAATCATCCAGCTTACGAGAAAGAGTATCATCGGCATTGTCTGAAAGGCCAGGAAATTTGTAATTGAGGGCCGGCGACAGGAGGAGAGACTGGCGGCACTGGTCGGCTGACCGGCTGCTTTTTCCCATGCGGATACTCCTCCTGGAATCTCTGGATCGAGCAGACTGAAACGCAGAATCAGAAGAGTCGGAGGCATGAACATCCTCTCCCAGGCTGCAGGTTTTTGAACAGTAAATCTGCCCTTGCTTTGGAAGGAAAGGGCAGCCAAGCAAAGAGGTCTTGCACTGAGCACAAGAAAAGCAAGTTTCTGTGGCGTGCCAGTGCTGTCCATCATAGGTCATCTGAGCATGGTCAACACCTGGAAAGGGAGAAAAAGCAACACTCTGGGTCTCTCTAAAAAATTACTTGGAGAATTCATACTTCTGGAATGTGAAATCATTTCATAAATTTGCTTTCCCTTAATTTTTAAGCTTAATGCTTAAAAAGGACACACTTACCAATGTGTTCCCCACAGGTCTCACAGTATTCTGCATAGAGAGATTCGAAACAGTTACAGCAGAACGGCCGCCCATCCTTCATGATGTATCTCTGTCCACCCAGGATTGTTTCACACTCGAGGCAACAGAAGTGCTTCATGTGCCAGTGGCGACCTTCAGCTTCTGTACACTCATCAGCAAAAATTATCTTTTCAGAGATAAAAAGGATACTTTTAGTTAAGTGGCCAAAACCTCACCTTGGGAGGTAGAGCATATAAAATATCCTAACTGCAGTTCACACACTAAATTTATTTTTATTTTGCTCCCTTTTGAATGCAAAGATAGAAACAACAACTGACCTTTTCTATAAGAATGAAAATAAAGAAAAACAGTACATTCTAAAGCCAAAAAAAAAGGAATCTAGGAACTCAGCCATTAAAGAAGCTTCTATAAGGATAATGTTTTGGAATATTTGAGAACATTCAATTCTAAACACAAACAGGTGTTTGCTTTCTAAATACCATCTTATTGCTTGTAATATTTCCAGTTTGACAAGAAATGAAATACCCCTCAGCCTTCAAACACATCTATGCAGCAGAGTCCTGACTTTTTAAGTGACTGCATCTGGAGTTAGGAATTTCCCAAGTGATGTGGTTTGTCAGCTGAACAACAGGAGTGTAGCTTGGCTGTAAAATGTGAATTGTTTACCTCATCGCAGGCTGAACATCGAGGTTTGAGAAGTTCAGCGTGGTGTCTGCCACAGTGAATTTTTCCATCTTGGTAGAAGTAGATAAGGTCAACGAGCAGCTCGTTGCATGTGAAGCACACAAAACACGAGGGATGCCAGCACACACCAGGCCCAGCTCTTGAGGCAAAAACTGCAACTTCACCACCGTTTACTTTTGTACCGCACTAGGAACAAACCCAGAAAGTGAACACACTTCCTATCCAAAACTACTAGCTTCCTGCATTTAAACTAAGTTAGAACACCAAACCCAATATGAGATTTTATTCCAAAATTCTGACAAGTGGAAAAAATATTATCAGTTTTGGTCTAGAGGAATAACATCTCAATGAACCTTTTGTGAATATAAGTTTGTTTTATACAAAATAACAGTTCAAAGCATGTCTGCTTTTTATTTGTCATTACTTTAGTATGAGTCAGCATTAGGGGCTTTTTTTTGAGTAGGAAATATATCAAAGACTCAGTTCATTCCCAGTATCAAAGGTAACATTTCGTTAAGCAAGAACTACCTTCTTTCTTCGTCCATGCAGTTTCAAAAATAATCTTCTGTTGTTGTTGTTTTTAGACATGGACGGAGATAAGTTTAAATTCTAATATTGAGCTACTGTAGTTTTACATTATTCAGCCCTGTAGCTGTAGTGGCACCAGTATATTACCTGCTCACAAATGGCATGCATCACTGCTCTGGAGAGTAGTTTAATAGTGCCTCGTCCCAGTGCCTCCTTTTTGCGCTGAGAACTGAACATCTGCAGCTCCTTCTTTTCCTCTTCACTTAATGACTGGCAGTATCTCACCTTCCAGTGAAAACACAGGAGAACTTATTTTAGAGACTGAGCTTTTAATGCAACAGATGAGTAAGTAAGTGTATATATGCAAGGAATTCATCAGGCATGCTGCCAATCATCATGAAACTTTTCCCACTTTAATATTTAGGCAATATGGCATAACACAAAAATAGTATGGAGAGATATTTTTTTTTTATTACAGGAAAAAATCCACCATGCTAAACTGAGGAGTTGTTTAGGCAAGAAAAAGATTTTTAAAAGCTAACCCAAAATCTGCTGCTAATAATGGAATGAACCTAAATCAGCCATAACATTGTCCTTTAGAATTATGGTTAAGTGCCCACAACAAAGTGTTGCAGTATACACAAGATCTTAAGTATTGACACCCCCGCCCCTTTCCTTACAAAGAGCTTGTTTGTTATTTCCACTTCTACTCCAAATTACACTGCATAACTGAGATGCAAACCTTTTACTATCACAAAGCATCCTTTTTGTGCCTACAATGCAATTCCAGGAATTTGTAGGTTCCTGGTAATTGGTGGGTGGCTGCAAACACTATAAAACCAACTTGTGTTAAGTTTATTGCAGTGACACCAGCCTCCCTAACAAGGAAAGGCAGTGTCCTTCCATACAGCTCTTATCTGCACGCAAGCCAAGCGGACAGCTGAACAATGGACTCAGTGTACACACCGTGCTGTTTTATAGCTCAGATGCCACTGCAGGCCATGGTTTAGGCTTGTAATAAATACACAGGCAAGTAATTCTCCACGGAAAAGCTGCCAGGGAGACCCAAGCCCTGACGGTTCATCCTAAATTCTGTATTTACCTCGTTATCGTGGGGTGGCAGCTGATAGAGAAGTTGTTTAATCCGGTGTTTCTCTCCAGGGCTGTTAACGTAAGGGACCTTCTCCTCTGGCAAGCAGGCAAAATACAGCTGGACCTGACCAGGAGAAACACAGAGTTCGGACCCAGAGACACACATGCCCAAACACTGCCAGTGTCCTTCGGCTACTGTTTTATCTCAGGTCTCATTTACGAAGGAAGAAGAGGTCATGCTACATTAGACTGTGACAGGGTTTGTGCTGAAAATACAAGACCCAGATGAACCAGCTCAGCAAACCTGAATAGTGTCTGATAAAACTAGCACCCAGCTGCTGAATTGCTTTTCTGGAATGCAATTTGCGGTGACAGTTAAGGGGGGTATCATAAATTATGCACATTTAATGTTCTCATTATTCCCACCCCCTTCAGGGCTGGTCAACAACTCCATGGAAATTCTAAGTTTCCCTCTGCAATTTACCACACAAGGCATGAAGCTTTCCAGAAAACAGCCACTATATAAACAAATTTAATTTGCTCTCTGCATTTTACACATTGTTGAGACAAAAGCTGTTTTGTAGTCTCCTGCTGATCAGGTTCACCCAAAGCGTCAGCTTTCATTGCTTCCATGTGGGCTTTAGTAAGAAGGTGGAAACATCTTTCCCTTGGGAGGAGGCTGGATCCAGCCACGTTTCAATCAGATGCAAATTAACCAGGAAATTTTCATGGGATGAATGTTTTTGTATCAGTCTTCACTCTTTTTTTTTTTTTTTTCCAGAAGAATATTATGACAGGAAAGCTGTAATGAACACTACAACAAAGCCCAATGGCAAAAAATATTTTTGTGGAACAGCTACAGATTTATTGTTTTTCCTATGCAGTTTCCAGCTTGTCACGAGTCCTGGGGCTGTAAAAGCTGACTATTGGCAAAAATATTACTTGCCATAGAGATTTAAATAATCCTCAGGTCAACAGCTTATTACTGTGCAAGAGAGATGAAAAAAAGGCATTAATCAGTCACTTAAGTCAGGAAGCAATCAAAATTATGAGAGACAGGTTGTACAAAACATGACTTGGTCTTCATTTAACCAAAATTTAAACAACTGAAGTCTACTGTAAGTTCACTTGCTACTGACGGTATTTCAGGATGTTCCAGAAAAAGATAACGTGCAGCAAGAAGTAAAGCTTTAAAAATAGTTTATGACCTTTTCTCAAGTTTATTGCACTGTTCTCAAAATAAGTAATTCTTCTGGGGGAAAAACCCTCTTGTCTTTAGTGAGTTTAGGCTAGCTGGGATTATGAGGATATTTTAGGGCATTTAATTGTTCTGGCAGAATGTCAGCTCACTGTTTGCCTTAGGGTCTGATTCATCAGGATTCTTATAGATGCTTAAGCAAGTGATAAAAAGAGTTGCCCTAAAAATAGCCTGTTATTTGCCATTCCTGCTGATTTGTTACTTTACTCATGATTAAGAAAATCTCTGCATTGCAAAAAAGAGAAATCTTCTGCATTTTTTTAACTATGGACTGTATAAGCTTGCCAGGATTGCTCTGCCTCCTTTAGCAGATGTTGCAAAACCACCCTGCCCATTTAACACTGAAATCTTGAGTTCTGAATATTACTGAGTACACAACTTCAGCACAGTTGCAATTGCATCAATACCATGAATGAATAGCATGAGCAGTTCATTCTGGTCTCCCATAGCAACTTGGTCATCAATAATTTCACTTTTATTTCCATTGCCATGTGATGTTGCACAAAAAAAGGGGATTCGAGATGGGAAAGAACAGCCCAACCAAACCACAAGTGTCAGCTCCAGACACCATGCAAGAGAAATCCTGGCATGAACAAATGGCAGCCATACAACTATTTAAACAAGCGTAAAATACATTATTACCTGTCACAGTGACTGAACACTTTCATTTATATGCACTGCCATACTATCCATGTTCTAGATGTCAAATGCCTAATTACTTAAAGAGTCATACAATGCAGTGAAATACTTGGCCAGGGAGCACAATGTCATGAGGTATGCCATGAGCTTTAATTTAACCTAGTAACTTCTTTCAAAAAGAAAGCAAACTTCTACGCTGCTTTTAGACTTGGCAATACATACCTCTGCAGCATATACTTTTTGAAAAGCCTTGACTGGGAACTTTTTTGGAATATAAAACTCCTCAGGGTTGAGAACTTTAAGCTCCCTACGCACAGCCTCATTGGACAGGAAACAAAAAAGAAGTGAAAAGTTCTACATGAATTAAAGTTTTATACATTGTAATAATTTAATTAGACTTATAGAGGCAGCATATCACTCCCTCAGACAGTCCTTACGAGGCTTATTTTTAAAATGCAGAAACATGGTTGGTACCTGCTCTGGTCTGAGGCCTGGGGGGACCCAGGCATATTCCTCCAAGGCACAGCCAGAGTCATCATCAGAGGTTGAGCTTCGCTGACACCCAAAAACGAGGTTATTGGCTTTGGGCTCCATCTCCAGTGGCATAAGTATGAAGTGTTAAATATTTCAGCTGTAGCTCATCAAGAAAATTGATCTGGAGAAAAAGATTAATAGCACTTTAATAGATTTGAACATGTACAACTAATTATCAATGTAAATGATCTTACAATGGTTTAGTATTCCTTGTGTTCCCCAGAACAATAAATTATTGAAGCTTCATTACAACTTCCTACAAGCAATTCAAAAGTGCTTTAAAAAGTTATAAAAATAAAACTGTTGGAAAAAAAAACCAAACAGAAACCTAGGCACAGATTACCACTTTTGGCAACCGCAATGTACTTCAGTATTAACACTTGTCACCTTTTACAGTTGTGCTTGTTTGACATCACAGGTTATATATATGTAGGTATATCTAGGAAAGACTCATCGAGCAGATACTAACAACAGGAATGACCCAAGCTCTTCCTGAAGTCATTACTACCACTAACCTAGTAAAACAAAAGACATGACAACCACTTGTCAAAAACTAAAGAAATTATTGGGGAAAGATGGTTGTGCAAGTAGCATCCTGTTGTTCACAAGGTAGGCACAGAGCAGCAAGCCTCTGCTGGATTCCTCTGAGAACTCTGGTTGAGCTGTATGGGAGCGGAAGGGTGTTGGTCCTGTTAAATATCTGAAATCCAATTATGCCAGATTAGTCTCTGTAAAATACATCATGATTGTTCTGTCAATTTAAAACCCTAAAGGGAGATGATTTTGTTGATTCATGAAGCCTGCAAAGCTTAATATCAGTGGGATCGTTTTGAGTCACAACTGGCAAAGGCGGCTCTCACCAAGATCCGTAGCAGTCTGCAGTAAAACCCTTAACAAGATATATATCTTATATTAATTCCAGCAGAAGTTCTTAAGAAATTCAGACGAGGCATTTCAATGAAATACAGATAACCAAAATCACAGAGGATCTGTCCTAACACGACAGATATCCTGACCACTTGCGGTAGGGACAAGCTTGCTCTTACAGTACCACCTTACGCATGAGCTGTGCCTTCCCTGTTTTAGGACATTCTTTCACCTATTTATCTAAGTCGGTAACAGATCCAGTTTTGTCAGTGCTACAGCTGTAGAAAATTTTAATCTCCTTGACATAAACCGTGCTGGTGGGTCTAACGAGAAGAGCAATCTAAAAACTTCTCGTGGGTCCCACATTACATTTCCAGTTTCATCACCACTGTTTTAGAGAAAATATGCAAATATTCTGCTGGTTACTCAACAAGTGTTTCTCCTTCAAGCATGAGGCACTGGTTAGTGCCAGGTTCTGATAAATCAGCACATAAACCCAAACCTTCTCCATAAAAAGTGGCCATATGCATCCAAAAGCTACAAACTCAGAGAAATATATCCTGTATATATTCTTATCTACCCCTATTTTCAATATGTCTATATGTTCCCACATCCAATAAAAAGAGATGGGGTTACTTAACTCTTCCACTGGGCTAGTGCTCAAAGAAATTAAGTTGTTTAACTTTATTTCAAAAACTTCTGGTTCAAAAACACATACACTATTTTTGATGCACTGCTAAGATGCCAACACACTTCACAGCTGCACTGTAATAGAAGATTAATTTAATATTTGATGGGGCAAGCAAACCTGCCAACTTCCCCTCTGAGAACAGGCTATTTCTGGAAAGCTGGTGAGCTGTCAGGCACATGTCTGAAATCTTACTCAAGCTGAACAACTTAAGGTTAGCACAACAGCTTCTGAGTTTAACCGCCATATTACAATCTTTCTCAAGGAAGGTAGATATAACCAAACTCAATCCTAAAAGCTCAATCCTATATATTTAAAATAGAAAGACAGACTTCCTGGTACATACTGTATCCCTTGAATTACCTGCTCTCAGAAACAAATAATAAGACAAGGAATACAGAACTGTTTCCCCTTCCCACTTACTAGTGGAAGTAAAGTCATGCATCAGGTATATTTTTATTATTGCTTGCATAAAACTGGGGGGTGCGAGGAAGGAGGGACAGAGAAATACTGTGATGCAGTTAGGAAATCACTAGCAATAAAGGCAAGTGTTCACTGTTGCTGATGGATAGGGATGCTCAGTTTGGCAGCTTGTGTCACACATCATCTCTATCCAAATAATAGTAAATATAAAGTCACTAGGAATATCATTGAGAAGCTGAATTCCTTCCAAGATGACCTTAGCAGCAGATGAACTGTTTTACCATTTCCTTTTAGAAAGGGGCAGATGCCTGCTTTGCAATAATGTGCCACTCACTGACACCTAAGCTGGTATTTCCAATTCTTACAGCATTGCAAGAACTTGTATTGGTCAAATGGTCTCTTTCCAAGAACTGACTCCTGCCCAATAAGCCAGGAATAAAAGGAGTCAGTAGGCGAAACATCTTTGACAATATTTCATTAGGCAGCACGACCTCAACCACATCCCACAGGAAACAGGTTTGAAACATAATTTAGGCAAAGAGACAGGTTCAGCTCTGTCAGTGCCTGGTCACTTGAGCAGAGCGTGCTCCTGGCCTTGTTCACACAATACCCAACGCTCACAAGCACACCGAGTAACTGAGTAATTGCTTCATACTGATTGTTTGAAACCCTCTCTCCACAAGATCAAAAATTAACTTCTCTGACTTCTCTTGAAAGACAAGGAAACAGCCCAAAATCTGAATGCATGACGACTTACTAACTTTTCTGAGTATTTTGAACACTAAGGCTACATACTACTTCCACAGTGATAAAAGGAGCACTGGGCAACATCAAGATCTCAAGCACAGCAAAGGTACATAAGTGTAGGAGTGTTGCCTAATTCCTAAGGAAGACAAGGCACTGGTAAGAGAGAGACAAGGTTACTTTTCTGCAGAGACTGGTCCTGCTTGGGCCTCCTCTGACCCATCCATTTCAGAAAGCATGCACACCAGCTCCAACAAGAGGAAACCACAGACCCACAGATCCAGTTTCCAGTCATACAGGGCAGTTTGAAAGTTTGGCTGATAGAGAATAAAAGAAAAATATCCCTTACCTCCAAATGTAAAACGCAACTTTACAATCAGGGTTCTCCTCCCCAGATAAGGTGATTAGAAATGTTCAAAGCAAGGTCCACAAACCTCAGTGAACTGAGATTAGGACAGCTCAAAGGACATCATTCACTTAAAAACAAAAATGCTCCCATAGGGCAAATGTGAAGCTGGCTACAAAATGATTGACAGTACAGCACATATCAACACAGCCACAATCACAAATACTGTGGGGTTGCTGAGAACAAGGTTTCTAATCCAGCCTATCTTAACAGCAGGCTATCTGAAGAACTATTTTAGCAATTGCTTGTTTAGGAGTTGTTCTTCCTCTCCTGTTCAAGTGTAATTTGGTTTGCATTTTAAAACTACAGGGTTCTTCCTCCCTGCCCCTCAGCCGCACTCATCCTTCAAAGTGATCTGTTTAAAATGATTACATCCTAAGGAGGATTCAAATGAATATAAACAACAGCTGAAAAAATAAGTGCTTTCCAAGGGATGACTAGAAAGGTGGTCTTTCTACTCCTGCCATGACACCTACAAAACACAGCAAGGATGTGTTGTTTTGCTTTGCTTTCTTAAAGACCACGGAACATTTTGAGGTTTCAGCTCTGTTCAAATACTACCTCTCAAAAAAGGCTTTATAGCCTACAAGGAGGTTTTTCACTGGCAGCTTGACAACTATGAATAACATAACTGAGTTACACAGCTAAATTTGATTTGAAAAGAAAAGCAATTACTGTGTTTTTTCCACTGATGAATTAAAACAGTCATACGACAAATTCCTTAGAGGCAAAGACAAACTACACTCCTAATTACAAAGCTATGGGTACACAAAATACTGGGATATTAAACTTAGAACAAAGCTGTTGCTGAAGCCCATATGAAGGTTATCCCCATGCTAGGATTTCCAGCTCACTGATTATGTTCCCGCTGACCAGATAGAAGAGGTCATGATTTGTAAGCAAAGTTAGACAAACATCTCCTTGCCCACCCCCTGCTGTTTTACTCTGTCCTGCAGGGCAAATTGTTTTAACAACTTTTTTGTTAGAAGGCTTGTTAACAAGGCTATAGGGGATACAAGATGCATATCACATGCATCCATGAACAATGAAGGCTCAACGAGTTAAGATTAGCGTGGTCAGCCTATTCACCTGCTTATTTAATCTCTGGAGCAAGATAACTACATTAGAAGAGGAAGGGCACAATATAACAGCAATAAAACACCGTAAAGTAACTACTAATAATTCAAAGCCTATTTCCAATATGTATTACGCACATGATTATGCAGGAAGTCCAATTCCCTAGCTACAGTACAAATAACATATCTACAGTGAGCTCTATGGCTCTCTGTGTGAGAAATCCGGATCCAGAATTGCTAAGCAGAATCTGCATCGGCACCAGCACACAGCTGCTGGGTCCTTCTGAGTAATGAACTACCCAAAGCAGTGGGGAAGGAATGGAGCCACTCTACTTGTTCACTCAAAAGACCTCTAGATAGACCCTAGAAGTAAGAACTGTTTTCCTTTTCGTTAGCCGGTATACAAGGACCAACAGAGGAGTTAACGGCTTTCCTCTTCTAGCATCTCAGCGCAAAGATCTCTTATCCAACTGGAAGTCAGACGATCCTTTTCAGGGTATTTTCTTTTGACGAGCCATACTTCAAAGACAGGCTACCTGCATTTAACAAAAGGAGGAAGCCCCGTGACAAAGCATCGCCCCACGCCAACACATCTGATTTGGCCGTGTTATCCTTGGCTCTGTACATCGCTGATGGAAACTCATATGCACACTGCAATGAGGCAAGACCCAAACCTCCAGCCGCGGAAGAGTATTCTCACGGATGCTCCCCCCTCTCTCCTTAAGAGGGTGTACAGATTTAGAAAGAAGGAAATCTTGCCTTTTACAGTCTCCCATTGATTCTTTAAATTCTATTTTAAACAGCAGCCAGACTTTACTCCAATGTACACATATACTCAGGTTTCACCCCATCACCTGTTGGCTGTCGAACAACACTCTTCTTTGTTAGGGCTCACAGCCCTCATCTGAGACAAGTTTCCAGAGAAAACACTTGAAGAAAGTGTTCAATAAGTCACAAGACAGGAACTGTAAAAAAATAGAAAAGTAAAAAAATTCCGCGCCCAGCCCCGTGCACCCTGACAGCCCCGCCGAGCCGCGCACCCTCATCGCGGAGGAGCCGGGACGGTGCGTTCCTCAGCAGGCAGAGATCCCTGAAGGACAGGTGGGAGGTTTCCCATCCTGACCAAGTTTCAGAGACGTTAAGGTGGGTCAGAGGCACCCGCAGTCCTCCGGGTCCCCACGCTCTGGAGCCGGATGCGCAAAGGCACCGGTATCCACCGGCGCCCGCCCGTTTACCCTGCCCCTCCGGCGGAGCCGCCGCGAGGGAGAGCGGATACAAGTAACCCCAAATTACCTCCGTGCGGCACCGAAACAGCGGCCAAGCTGCTGGCAGAGCCAGGGAGGCGGCGCAGGAGGGGCGATGCCGGCTGCAGACCCGACCCCGCGCCCCGCCGCGGCGGCTTCACACCGAGCCCCGGGGCTGCACAGACCCGCACACCCGGACCGGCGCCGGCAGCTGCCCGCGGCTTCCTCCCGTCGCCGCAGGTCCGGAGGAGCGGCCAGCGCCAGGGAAGGGGCGGCGGGGGCTCCTCCAGCCCTGACCCTGACGGGCGGCGCCAGCTCTTCCTTTCCCCGTCCCGCCTGCTGGGAGCGCAGCGGGAGCGATACCTGCGCCGCCCCCCGTCCCCCTCCCGCGGGGCGGCAAGCCGGGGAGGGAGCAGCCTCCCCAGCGCTCCTCCCCAAACTCGCCCCGGACTGGCACCGGCAGCGCTTCCCGCCGACCCTCGGGGTACCCCAGCGCCCTGCGCCCTTCACCGCTCCTCCGTCAGGCGGCGGGAGGAATCTCTCCCACCAGCGATCTTCGCTCAAAGTGCTGCCCAAGGCGGAGGAGGGAGCGTGGGAAGAGAGCGGGTCTCTTGCCACTGGCCCCGAGGCAGCAAGGGTCGCCGTCCCGGCCGCCTGCCCAGCCAGGGGACCGAGCGCCTGCAGAAGCAATAAATTCTGTGCTCAGAACACGACGGACACATGGTTTGGCGACAATGCTTTTGTTCGTGTTTACGCCCGAAATAGATTTCCCACCCCACCCTGGACGCGCTCCGGCCGCCCCGGGCTGACCCTGCCCGGCCCGGCCCGGCCACCGCCGCCCCGTGCACCCGGACCGGAAGGACTCGGTTCAGGACGGGAAAACATTTGTTCTAGGTCGCTGTACATTAATAATAAAAATAATAAACCCTATCTGAACCCGAGGATCACAGAGAGCAGCCGTCCATCACTGCCTCCCTTGGCACATTCCAAGTGGGAAAGAGGCGTCCGAGCCCCAGCTTCTGCACAGAGAAGTAGCACCGGGGCATTTTCTAAGAGGCTGCCAGCCCCCGCTTTTACCACTTCCCCCATCCCCGTAGGCATAAAAAGCCCCGAGAGGCGGGTGGTTCGGCTTCAAAGGCAGGCGGACGGCTTCCCCCCGGCACCGCCAATGTAACCGTGAACACCGCGGTCAAATTTCCTCTTCCCTCCCGCTCTTTGTCTCCCTGGGGAAGTCATTATCAAAGGGAATTTATTCGCGCTGCATCTCGGGGTCAGAGCGGCAACACACACAGCCCCGACGCGCCCCACCGCTGCGAGGGGCAGCGGCGACCCAGCCCCCTCGCATCCCGTCCCTCGCTCCCCGCCGAGGTCCCGCGGCCGGGGGCGGCTTATCTGCCCGGGCCGCCGTGCGGGACAGCGACCGGGCACTTCTCAGACACTTAGCGCTTTCCCCAAGAACAGAATTTGCATGGATTTAAATTCACTTCTGTAAATTTGAATGGCTTTGCCCGCAGGGCGCTGAAGGAAGCCGGCCCTGAGGGGCACAGGCGGGGGCTGAGGTGCTCAGAGCAGTGTCCCTGTCCCCAGCCCTGTCATCCCGCCCCCGCGGGCTGCCCCCGACCCTCGGCTGGGCACACGCGAGTCTCATGGCGGGCCGGGAGAAGCCTCCACAGCTCCTCCCGTGGGCTGATTCCCCAGCGCTAGGAGCAGGCAGCCAGACCGGCCGGCCGAGGGGCCAGGACCAACGCCGGGCTATCTGATCCCGAGAGGCACAGCCCATCCTGGGCTAACGACGCTCCACGCAGTCGATCCCCACCACCAACCGAGGAGATGTGCCCGGAGACACGACCATTACACCTGTAACCGTGGGTAAATGCAGAAGGCCCCGCGAATCAAAGCCGCAGACTCTGACTCCTGCGGCAGGAAAAAACCTGCTGAAACTCTAGCAAACTAACCAGCTCCCATCCTTCCACACCCCATTTCACTTCCATAAGCAGTTTCACTGGTTGTACTACCCCCATTCTTAAACAGCTTAGTCGTTTTGAGGTTAAAATTGGCGTATCACTTGGATGAACTGAAGATTTTGTCAGAGCTTTTGTCAGTGCCGGCTTTACGAGACGCAGACTGTTCCTATTCTGTTTGTTGGACTGAGCAGACCCCATCTGGCGGCCAGCTGAACATCTGCCAGCTCCATTCATCATTAATCAAAAATGGAAATGTCAGGAATAATGTTTATTCTGCCCCACTACATGACTGAATAAATACCAACAATTTGCATATATTGTCTACTCCTTTTCCAGAAGTGCCTGACATTTTCTCAGCAGCTCCCCACACCGAGGGCTCAACACCTCTGCACAGCACATTGCAAAAATGAGAATCTCCTTTGGGAACTTCTGCAGCACAACCAGCTCAAAGGCTGCAGATAAGTTTGCAAAGCTTTGTGACCAAGAGTCTACCGAAGCCAAAGAAGACATGTTCAATTACTTTCCTGGAAATTCAAGCTGTCCCTCATTTTGCTAATGCTTTCCTTGATACTGAAGTGTTGGAGAGAGTTGGTTACATGGCTCTTACTTTTTTCCTGGACTTTTGTGACTTGAGCACAGAAACTACTATATTGTTCTGGACAATGCACTTATGGATTATCAGGCCAAAACCAACCACTGTGATCTTCTAGTCTGAATTAATGTGGTCATAAGATTTTCCTACATTTCCTGTCTGCATGAACAAAACATTTTATCTTGATTTAAAAGTACCAGCAATGAAAAACCCACTCTAACTTCTGTTAAATCCATCTACAGCCCTTGTTAAATTATTTCAAGTAGTCAGTTATTTTACACATTATTTTTCCTTTTTGTTTTTTTTTAATCTCAGATTGCTGTGTTTCAGTGCTCAAACACTCAATTCTACAGTACCCTTGAACCAGCTAAAGAACCAGCTATCATAACTCCCCTTAGGCATTTGCACATTGTGAAAGTCATTCCTGAACTACCTCCTTTGATTTGGGCTGCTTCCACAAGAACAAATGTGTTGCTATGATTTTTTTCTTTATTTTCACACAACAAATATGACAGCACACATACTCGTTATGTGAAGTATAAACTATGCCACAGAAGTTGCCTTAAAAAAAAAAAAGCTAAAAAGGCACAAAGTGACTTGCCCTTTACAGCATTTACCACATTCTTGATTGTGTCTGGGTAGAACTGATCCTTCAAACAACCAAATGCTTCCAGGGACCTGTAATGGATATGGAACCTTTTGCCCTAAGGCATTAGCACAACTTTAGTCTAGGTAACAACTTTCTTGTACTACTGACCAGGCCAGGGATATTCTCTGGCCTCTAAGAAATTTGCTGAGCTGTCAGTGTGGTTTCCCAGTTCCAAATTATCCAGATCAGGGAACATCCCCCTGAGATAACACTGGTAATTGCTGCCTTTGTTGGCAGTCACAGGAGAGAGACCAAGCAGCAGAAAACGAATTAACCTCTTGTGCTTCAGAGGCAGCTTCTCCAGGTAGGACACTGGCACAAAACCCACGTCTCAAGCCTGATTAGTTCTGTGGATAAACAGAGGAGTTCACTCTCTACATCATCACCCTTTAATGAGCACCACCCTCCATCCCAAGAGTTTTAATTATCATCTCACCTGTTCATTTAAAATAAAAAGTCACAATTCAGCTATGAAAGGTAGAAAGCATGCAGAAAGGTGAATGGAAGCTAGAACAAAAACAACAACAATAAAAAATCTCAGCAATAATTATTTCAGAGAAATCAGTGAGAAAACTCTTCAAAATAAGCCAGGTTTTGTATCTTTAAATAAAGCAGGAAAGGTTTTCCATGATCTGACAGCACAGAAGGAGCCCAGGGAGCAGGAATTACAACTGCTCCCCAAGCAGTGGTTATGCACAAATCAAAGTGATGTCTGACACAGGCAGGTATGCCCTTCAGGAATTTTAGAGACGATGACTCGACCGTGTATGGTCCTGCCTGAAGGCTACAGCACAGGGAACTCTAGGACACATTTACAGCATCAAGGTCCTTTCTGCCCCCAGTGGCCCCAGGTCTATGCCCCAAGGGAGCAAAGAGACCAAAATAAGGGAACCATTTTCATCATGATCTGAGATGATGTACTGGAAAACCCAACCCACTGAAAAATACTGGTCTAATTCCCTAGACCTGCCAGTGTTAGCACAAGGAAAAACTGTGACTGATTCCTGTGAGGCTGGACTGTTGTGGAAATGCAATTGCCAGCCTTTCTCCCTCTTTCTTCTGGAAAAACCGGCTGTTTACACACACTTGCTTATCTGGTGTATAAAAATGGCCTGACCTCCAAGACCACTTTACTGCAAGTACGTTTGCCTTGGTGTGTTCAGAAACCCCTGTGGACTGGGGGTCCAGTGGATACCTGCACCTCTAGATACTTGGACGTCTTGTCAAACCCAGCCCTAGGTTTCCTCTCACAGGTTACGAGTGTGGAAGTATGCCTTCATAGTGGGAAGTGTTTGCACAATTTTATCACTATATACAGTCACTGAGAGACACCTGACACACTGGATGTCCTTGAAGCAAAGCACAAACCTTGAAGGACCCCAGTGGGTCACCAGGCAAGGGCCATCCCTCTCTGTGCCACTCCACGCCTACAGCCATAGGTGAAACCTCTCCCTGTTCAACACTGCTTCCTCCTGCCCACCCAAATCGGGGAGTTTGGCACCAACAGTACATCACCATGTGCTGCTGGGAGCAGATGCAAAACAGTGGTGTCACCAACATATTGGGGCCTCTCAACTGTGCCACTGACTGTCTTCCTTATTTTCTTTTTTGAGGTTGTACAGAAAGGGCGTGGAGGCAGCATCTCATGACTTCTCAAGGCTTCTAAGTCTGAATCTGCCAATCTTTACATAATGTTTAAAAATGACATCTAGATAACATTTAAAATCCAGAGAAAAGCACTTCCGTAGGAGACATACAGGTAAAACACAAGAGATGATACGCAGTAAAGAGATACAGGGATTAAAAGAAAGTGTCCATGTGAAATGCAACAAGTTAAAAATACAAGAATAAGATGACTTTTGCCCAGCAAGGGTTTGCGACTGCATGAGAGTGCTTGGTTTCCAGTCTTCTCTTTGCTGCATTCCCTGTCATACTAATAGCCTGCCTCAGTAAGTCAATACATCCAATGGAAATATTAACATCAGGTAAAAGATCAGAAGACAATCAAGTAGCACTAAACAAATAATAATAACAACAATAATAGCAACAATAATAACAATAATAATACTAATAAAGCTCATTTTTATTTTCACCTGCCAATGGTACATAGATCTGCTGAGGCATCAAGCAATAAGGCATCAAGGAGGGAAACACTGCCTACCGCTTGCTTTGGAGAGCTACACCAGCTACAAATGGCCTGAGGACTGGCTGCCATAAGCTGCTGTGTGATGGGCATGCTTGACTAAGAGAGGTTTATTTTATTTCCTTTCCTTAATGGTCTCAGAGCTGAAGACCAACACACCTTCTAAAACCACGATCCTACTTTGCTTCAGCAGCAAAGAATTAAAATTTCATCAAAATGCCCTTCCTTGTCAGATCGGGCTAGGACTTGCTCCTGAACCAACAGGTCTGTTGCTGTATCTGGAAACTCTTAACCCCACAGGCTCCTCTGGAGACAGTAATCTTGATTTTATCGTAATTGGCTCGGCGCAGCCCACAGTCACACGGGGCACAGGTAAACACCCAGGTGCCCACAACACCGCTGCAACCACCGGCTGTGGGGTGTGAGCGGGGCTCCCCGACCACACCAGCACCCTCGGATAGTCAGTGCCCTGTTCCCAGGCTGCAAAAGGCACAACAAAGTGCATTGCAACAATATGTGCCTGCAATGCTTTGCCGGTAGCAGAGGCTGACGCAGGGTGGAATCGCTGCCTGGGTTTTTAATAACACCCCAGCACAAACACCATTGTGCAATGGGGAAGGTGTTGCAGAGCCCATGCTAATGCACTGTTTGCTTATTGAGGGAATTTCAATCAAGTATTGTGCCAAAGCCTGCGCGGATGGTGAATGATGTCATCTTCTCTGTGTCAAGCTCTGCTCCCAGGCCTTGCCTCCAAAGAACTCCTCACAATTTATCTAAATTGGTTTGAAAATTGATTTACATTAAAAAAGGAAATGGTATGAACTCTGTGGATCTTCTACTGTGGTTGACATTCATACACACAGACAAAGGGATGTCTAACCCAGGAGCTGGCACCCATGTAAAGAAACTAATAATAATATAATAACAACAAAATTAATACAGTAGTAATATTATAAACTAATAATTCAAACAAATATTTGAACTAGTATTGGAAAACAAATTTAAAACCCTTTGTGAGTGCAGTTCTGTTGTGTGAGTGATACTCCAGTTACACTCAGTCTTCCCTGTCGCTGGCAATGCTTTTCAATAGCCTGAACTCAGGAAAATCACAAGTGATTGACTTCAAGCAAAGGCAAAGTTTGACATGGAGAATTACCACTGCTCCTGCAGCATTATATCCAGAGAAACCAAAACTGAGTTTAATGCCAAAGATGAGATATGCAAAGGTTTGTGATAAATTCTTCCTGCTTAAAATCTGCAGAAGGAGGGAAATCTAGCAGCCAGTGAAATAGGTACCCTGCACAGTCCTACACTGTCATTTTCCACAAGTTACATGCACAATGCTTAGATTAACTATTAGTTTATTTTGCCAAATTAATGTCACAGGTCAACCTCAAGGCAGACAGTGATGCAAGGATGCAAAAATGTCAGGTAGATAACAAGATGCATTACACCTTTATTAGCTTTCCTTAGTACAGCAGCTGCAAGAGACACTACCTGATTGATGAGCTGCCAAGATTGAAGACCATGAAACTCTACCAAAAGGCATCACCAAAACATGGTAAGTATTTCAGTATTTTGCATAGAAAGATCAATGGCTAAATAATTGTCTGAGCCAGGTGAGCCTGGGAACAGCCCTCTCACTTCTTGCTCAAGAAACAAAAGAAACTTGTCTCAAAGTTGGGCAGGCTTCTGCCTCACCAGAGGTTTGCTGCTCTTCTATCCAGTCAGCTCATGCTCTCTGCCACTACTGTCACTGTAATTTGATTTGTATAAGGTTTCTTATTCCTCACACTTAAGAAGGCTTGTTGTGGGCTAGGCAGCATCCAAATGACATCCTGACTCCAGAACTAACACACAGTTTTGCAATGCATTCCCATGTTATATTGCTGCCATAAAACAGAAATGATACTCCTATCTCCCCTTTCCCCTTCTTATTCTCTCCAACCCTGAAATTAAAAAAAAAAAAGGGAAGAAAAAGAAAGAGGAATAAGAAAAAGTCATCCACCTAACTGAAGTTCCTTTAATGAGAGCCACAAAGGTATCCCACTCACTCCCATGTCTTTCTTAAATGCACTGTGAAACTCCATATGCTGGCATTTTGGTAAAAAAACCCCCAATCTCTTGTTTTCCAATGGAAGCACTGTAATGTAACCCATTACTCCAAAATGGGCAACAAACCAGCCCCCATTTACATGCCTGGGCAAATAAAGCCCTTAGTACAAACTTCATCTCATTAACATGAATCTAACTCTGCATGACAAAATAAGATGTGGGGTAAACACACATGGTTGAGGTTTGCTGTTTCTTTTCCTAGGAGGGGGACAATGGAACGACTGAGCACATTTTTTGGGAAACCCAAAGTGGCTTTCTGCTTAACAGAGTGAAGAATGCTGATCTGGAGGTTATATACTTTTTTCCCCCTCCCCTCTTTTTGCTTCTTTCTTTTTAAAATTTTTTTTTTTTTTTTTTTTTTTTTTCTCTAAGCGTGATTAGTTTTTCTCTGCTGGTTTAGCTCCCAGAACCAGTTTATTGCAGGAGTTAAGCCCAGTCGTCAGTATTAGGAATGGAACGGGAGGAACACCAAGGGGGACGGTCCCAGTCCTGGTCAGTAGCTAGCTGTTATAACTACACTGACACAGGCAAACCACATCAAAAGGCAGTCAGGAAGATGGCTTCAAGAGCACTTCTCCCAGTCGTATGCCAACTACCCTTGTGATTATGGCCACTCAGGTATAAACTGAGGAGAAAGATGAGGCAAGAAGTGCTAGATCAATAAAAACCTCAGACCTAGCAGAGTCACCATCCACAGGCATTTGAAAGGATAAGGGATTGGCTGGACAGTGGCACACAAAGAGCTGCAACGGCTTGATAAATCCCATCCCTGGGAGTATTCAAGGCCAGGCTGGATGGGGCTTTCAGCAACCTGGTCTAGTGGAAAGTGTTCCTGCTCATGGCAGGGGGGTTGGAACTAGGTGGTCTTTAAGGTTCCTTCCAAACCAAACCATTCTACGATCCTGTGATGATACTACGAAATAGTATTCCCTTCTCCACAGAGCTAGATGCTTAGGATTGGGTGGTTGGAAATATAAAAGTGCTCCTTTCCTTCTCTTCATCTCCACTGCACTTGAATTTAAAGGCCAAGTGGACAGGCAGTGTCTGTTCAAGATCTAAGTTATGTCTGTTCAGTAGGATAATGCTGAAGATCGTAGTTAAACAAATATTCAAACAGAAACCCAGTTAATTACGTTTCTTAGATAGCAGTCATTATCCTTTCCACACCAATTGGCAAGATAACTAATTGTAACTACAATAGGGAAAATCAGTTTAAATCCCCTAAATATCAAGCTTCATCTCATCAACATGACACTACTATAGAAAATTCTAGAGCCTCCAACACATATGTATTTCCTTAACTGTATTTACAGAAATGCTTGTAGACTCTTAAGAATACATAAGAATATTTTAGGAGCAAAATATTTTTGATTATTTACGGTACTGAAAATCCTTATGTATGAAGCAAACAGTACAAACGAAATTGTTTTAAGACACTCAACTGGTACCCTTGACATGAGTGACCTTTGTGCAAGCATCTATTGATCTCTAAGCCCTCACGGTACTGTCAGCTGCTGAAACAGCAACTGCTTGACAATACCTGACACCTGATACTCAGCTGGCAGCCGCTGAGCTTTAAGCTACACCCACCTGGGCTTGCCAGCACGTCCTGGCTTTTCTCAGCAGCTTGCCCAGGAGAATGAATTCCTCCGGGTGCATAGCCTTGAAATAATAACGCCTAGCTTTGAAAGAGTACCAGAATTTAATGGAAGTGAATAAGTGCTAATGCAATCTATCGTCATAGGCAACGCACGCTTCTAGAATTGACAACTTTCACCCCCATTTTTTAGAATATATTTATATTTGGCCACTATAAAGTGAACCATTTCACCATTGCTACCAGTTCCAACACCAGAGGCTGAGCTAATCTACTCAAGCCAGGCCACTTGCACAAAGATAGTTCAAGATTAATTTCTGAAATTCTACAGTTTCTGAAAAAAGTTCAAGCACTTTCAGCAGGAGACCGAAGAAAAGCATCCAACTCTTCCACTACATAGTATTTTATTATTTTTTAAATAGGTTTTGAAAGCATGTATTTGAGATAGCAGTATGAACTCAAAATTTGACAAACCAGGTGTTTGTTAAGTAAAGCCTGTGAGTATCAGAGCTGCTTGGTATGACTTCAGATATGTATGACAGGTGATTTGTCAAGACAAATTTGGCATTTTTACAGGTCTGAAAAATGGCAATCATCACATATAGAGTCCACTGAAAAAGTACTGAGAATATGAATGTATGTTTAGTATTAGTTTAAGTTTTCAACAATTTAGTCCCTTTATACTTGTGTATTTTCCCAACTTGCTTCCTTGTCTACAAAAATTATTGCTAGGACAAGATCACCTCTCACACAATCAGTAAGCAGAGGAAAGATGAGAGTAAATGTTTCACAACAGCCATATACACGACTCTCCAGCTTAATGTAATCTTTGGATTTTTGTGTTACACACATCCCTCCCTCCTCAGTCATCATCTACTTTCTCTTCAGTGGTACTCCTTCGTAACGCTTCTCTGATATGCAGGACTAATGAGTCAGTGATAATAATACTGTTTTTGTAAATGCAATTGATTGACAGCTGGCCTGGACTTCCATCTGATAACAAGAATCCAAGTCTTCTAAGGCACTCTGAACCCTCCACTAAGTTTTAAAGCAAGAACCACTTTTTCCAACAGAGAGCAGGGTGGGGATTTGGGCAAGAATCACTTTTTAGGTTTGGACAATTTGCTTTCATCAGCTGATATCCCACACACACCACCAGACTGCTGAGTAAGCTCCATGCACAGAAAGAGGACCTTAATAGAATGTGCCTAATGGCTTCTTCAAAGAAAAGAAAAAAAGAAAAAAGATAAAAAGGTTTGAAAAGACCCTCTAATTAATTTAGCTAGTGTTTCATTAAGAAATGGATGAATCAAGGATGGAGAATACCGACAACCAAACTTCATGCCATTATACAATTGGATTAAGAATGTCCTTCCTCAATCAATTCTTGGTGTACTGGTCAGACAATACCTAAATTTTTTCAAGACTTAGTTACCGTGCAAAGGTCCAGAGAGGGGCCTGCTCAGCAGGAGTGAAACCCCGCTCTCGCGGAATTTTATGTAGCTAGTTTGCACAACATTAGGCTGCAGAAAATAAGGAATGCCCACATAAACCCAGACTGGCTCTGTGTTGGGACCACAGAGCCTCAAGTGCTGATCAGCTTCCTCCTCTAAATTAGATTAAGGCTGGATTTACTTCTTCCCGGCATATCACACAGGTAAGATTACTCTTGGAGAAATCTGCACAGTCAAAACCAGCATGCAGAGTAGGGTGAGAAGCATGCACTCAGCACTTCTTAAAAAACCCAACTAGATGATGACTTATTAAAATTTCAGGTAGATCAACTTCTGCTTGATACCATTAGACTATGTCACTATGTGGCTGTTTGATCCTTCAAGACATGTATGATCAAGTGGCATCAGCTGTGCCACTGGGACAACACACCTGTGAGGGGAACAACAGGTTTCATGAACAAGGAAAAGGAACAATGCCCGGGAAATGAAAGAGGGCAGTTAGTACTCTACAACTTAAATGCTAAAATAAGACCTTTGCACCTAATTACAACCTTATTACTCAGCTGCCATCACTGCAATGGACAAGTTGCCTCCTCTTGATTTCTCTGATCTACAGAAGACAGTGGAGCTAATGGAAAAAGGTCAAAAACCTTAAGCAATATGCTGAGCCTGCCAGCAGTGGATTTACAATAGAGATCCGTTACCACACAGTGAAAATGACTGAGGTAAGTTTATGAGATGCAATTATCTGTAGCTTTTTCCCATTAAGTCTTGTGACTCTCTCAATGGGAATTTAAGAACATACATATTTCAAGTTCTGTGTGAAGTTAATAACTTCACAAAAGACAAACAGTGGAACAATTCATTCACATTTTGTATTATCAACAAATGCTGGAGAGCAAGTTTTGGGATCCAGCTATTACCTCTAATTACACCTATCTCTATGAATAAATGAAAACTGGTTTGCATTTTTTCCCTGATCATTAGCCTCATTTACACAAGTGTTATGAGGCCAGTTTTTTATCCATTAGCGCGAATTAAGCGATACCCTGCTGAGTGCAGGACTGTTCAGACATGCTGACTGTGGAGCAGCTGCTCTCCTCCTTTGCTATTGAAAGTTGATTAGCATCACAGCACATGACACACTGCAGGGCATATTGTGTGTCACATTACAGTGTACAACACTTAATGAGAACCCAAAGCAAACACCACCATTTAGAAAGCCAGTCTCTGCTCTGAACACCAAGGCAGTAAGTTAGCACATGGGTTGTCCTGGGAAAGACTGAATCCCTCAAACAGTGGGCATTTATTTTGAGACAATGCTGACTACCTGAGGCAGAGCTGTACATTTTCTTAGTTATCCTAAGCAGCAGCAACTGTACCCACTGCCTCAGTAGTAGTATCTTGTCACATTTTCCAGGAAGATACTTATGTATTACCCTTGCAATTCTGATCAACGATAAAGAATGAAGTTTCTGTATCATTAGACTGATATAGAACATTTAAAGAAAGATATAATACCTATGAAAACAGAGTGCCCTATACGAACCCAACTCCTCAAACAGAGATCAAGGTAAGTATTGACTTCCTGTGTCTACTAATACATCACCAGCATTCTTTGTCAGCTTTCCTCATTTGAAAGATGGGCTGATACCACCCTTTTCTTGCACAGATTCATTACTTATTTGAAAGCTACTTTGACAATACTGTAAAATAGTGCATCACTGTATCATCGACATTTCACTACTTCGATGCAGTTATGCATCATAAATGAAG
The DNA here is from genome assembly GCA_013397775.1 of Eulacestoma nigropectus. Lineage (NCBI taxonomy): Eukaryota > Metazoa > Chordata > Aves > Passeriformes > Eulacestoma > Eulacestoma nigropectus. The sequence continues at coordinate 505,210 of VZTE01004972.1, read as the reverse complement.
GCAAAGAAAAGCTTTTCACAACAGCAGAGAAATTAATGTCACACTGTTCAAGCTCTGGCTATTTTACAAGAAAACATGTTTCACCATAAGGGGTAACAATACAAGAATGTTGAAAGCACTGCTGCCTCAACTCACCTGCAAAGGAGCATGCATGAAATACTGGCAACAATTAGCTTGGCTTGCTCTGAATGACTGGAATTTTGCCCTTTGATTAGTAAAGGTTTCATCATGCACATCTTTTATCTAGAAGACCAATGCAGCCACAGAATCCACTTTTCCAGCTAAATAACATGTTTTGCTCTGCATGGAGCTCTCTTGCTCATGGACCCTGAGGAGAAACCCTCTGGGAAGAGCATGCCAGGTTCAGTCCCTGGAGTTTATCTAATTACCGTCATAGGTGTACATCTGCTTCAAAGAGCACAGCTAAAACCCTCGTGTGAGAGGTGTTAGAAGAAATCAGACATCATTAATCAGAATTATGGAGAAACATAAAATAATCCACTGTGCTGTTCACAATACAGTCACTTTGTGGGAGAACATCACAGCATTAATAACAAGGGGTTAAAAAATTTTTACATCTACAGCTCAGTCCATGGAAACAGCTAAGAATGGATAGATCACCCCTTTATTTCAAAAGATAAAGGAGAGAAAAAAATCACAGGATGACTCCAAATTGCACGCTCTCTTCTTTTCTCCTGCCACAACTCAAGGGCAAAAAGACATTTTTCAGATTTGGCAGAGAGAAGCCATTTTAGAGGTTGGGCTTTATATTAAAAGGGATGTTATCTTATAAACTGAGAATAGACTTAGGTTATGCCAGAGATCTTTATAAACTAGTTCTGTTTTTGATGGCACCTGCCTCCCTCCCAGTAAACTCAATGAGACTCTGCTAGAATGCTTCAGTAAATAGTTAGAGATGATGCTACCTCTGTAACACTATTGCAAGGCAGCAGTGCCACACTTTTTTCTGGACAGACCACTGATCTCAGTTTGGTCTCAAGAAAGGTACCCATCACAGCACCTCTTCAACCCAGCTCCTCTTTTTACCCCTTGAATTAATTTCTCATGTACTGTATATGCAGAATTAACTAACTGCACCTGTATCTTGTAGCTGCAGAGTAATGTTCTGGGAACTCCTGGCCCACTTCCCCTTGGAGACAGGTGATCAGCAAAAAGGAAACCCCCAGGGACAGACTGTGTGAGCAGGTCACACTGAGCACTTCTGTTGAGAACAGTGCTGAGAGCCTTCAGCCCTGCCACCCAGGAGGCACTGGAGAACACTCATGTCAGAGTGGTCTGGGAGGTCTGTGAGGCACAAACCACGAGCCTTTGGTGCAGCTGCAGCCTGAGCAGTGTCAAATACCCCCAGTACCCCAAATACCAGCACTTAGAGTACCTTGGCCCTTCTTTCAAGGAAAGGACACTCCAACCATCTCTGCACTAGTAAATTAAACAGGAACAGGGCCTCAGTGTGAGGCCCAGCCTGCAGTCACTCACACCCTTTACTGGTGGTATGCTTCATGGCGTGGTTTTGAGTAACTAGTACTAGGGGGCACAGCGAGTGGGATACAGGAAAGGCCATGGACTGTTCCTACCATGTGGGCCAGGAAAGGGTTGGGCTCGGGTTCCTCCATCCTCTCTCCACAGTCCTCCAGTGCCACCTCAAAGAGTCTTTGAGCCCATGTTTTCATGTAATGTAGTACCCCAACACACACAATACATGCTCTCAGCTCTCTGACGAGTATTTCAGACATGATGAATGTAAAAAAAGACAATCCACCAAAGAGCAGTGTCTCTGACAAGGGCACATGTGCGGTGCAGTGCACAGTGCAGGGAAACTATGGGCAAGGGCAATGGATTTGGGCAGTCTGGCGTCTGGTCTCAGGGTCAGAGGACCAGTTACTGCTAAATGAAACATTGCCCAGATAGGGAATAGTCTTGGGCTTCTGAGAAGTCTTCACTGACTTTAATAAACATGGTTAAAATGTGGAATAGCAGTGTAACTGCTGCCTTCCCACAATTTTTAGGCTTACATAAGTTTCCTTACAATAACAGAATCATTTAGATTGGAAAATACCTTTAAAATCATCAAGCCCAACCATTAACTTAACACTGCCAAGTCCACCACTAAACCATGTCCCCCAAGTGCCGCATCTACACGTCTTTTAAACACGTCCTAACAAAAATAAATTTTGGAACTATGATTTTCTCCAGCCTGAGTGCTGGAAGTAGTTATAAACTTCAATGCAAAACACCATTGTTATAAAATACTTTCAGAAACTCTTCCATCATTTGGAAACTTTTTGATAGAATCCAATTTTTAATAAAAATAGATTTTAGTTATATACATTTGAGAAGCAAATGCAGAGAGACCATTGTTACTAGACTGAAAACAAAATTAGAGAAATTTGAAACTCCTTTTTTGAGTTTGGATGATTTTTTAATGCATATTACACTTACAAATGAACCCTAGAGTAAATGCAAAAAACCAAAGGGGCTTTCAGTGTCATTCACACACACATTAATTTCAGAAGATACTGCTGTTTTCAATCAAGTTTAACACTGTTAATTTTTTCTCATTATCAGCAAAACAAAAAAAGTACATGCTGAGGATAAGGAAACAGCTTTGTTTATCTTCAAAATCATGTGCTTACCAGAACTAAAGCATGTATTTGCCATGTGTCAGCCTGTGCCCCTCTTCTTTAAATTACAAATTCATTAATATAGCACAGCAGTGCTACATCATTAGCAAGGAATAAAGCACATTTTAAAGTGCAATTAAGTGGTATAAAACTACTTGGAGAGAAAGGTTTTCCACTGCAGCAGTGTCTTAGGGAGACCAAAGGGGAAACCTGACACGAAGGAATGTCAGCCTGAACTTGATTAATTTGTACTCAGAGCAAAAACGTCCCGTCCCCCACTGCAATGGCAGCAGCTTCCCACATCGCTTTGCTATATTCTCCTTTAGAGCTTTCTTCTGATCTGTAGGTCATCCACGAGATGGATTTGTTCAAATTGACATATTTAATAGAGTCATATCTTCTCTGTTATTGTCTCAAACTTCACAACTCAAACCATCTGTACTGGATGTGTAGGCTCCCAGAGATGGCTGCGTTGCTAAACAGATTGCACAGGCTGAATATGCAATGCCCCAGTCCAGAACATGCAAAGCCAACTCAAACACTCCCACAGATGACAGCAGCCCTTCCACAAGACCCACGCTGTGCTTTCCTGGAATGGTCATACTGGAAATATCAACAGTTCAAGACAGGGACACAACATGACTCAAAATCAGGTCAAGTCTGAATTTTAGTTTCGTTCTCATTGCTTTTTTGTTACTGGGATTTGAGACAAGAAGTCTAATGGTTCATCTTTACAGCACAGAAAGAAAACACTTGAAAAGCTTGATCCCTGTTTTAAATGAAAGCAGATTCTCATCCGCACAGAAAAAGCCCAGTGCTTAACGGTGCTTTGCTTGCAAGCACTGTTATGTTGTTGAAACAAATGTTTCTATGAGGTTCAGTGTAGAAGAGCACATTTATTTCTATTGCAAAATTAAAACTGAAGTTTGTTAAATAAACTTCCTGGCTTAAAAAACCCCCAAAAACCAGAAACATTTCCGAAACTTTTGAAAAAACTTTTATCTGTCCTATGAAGATCCTAAGGGTATCCTCAAAAGTCCTTCCCCTTGGGAGTTAGGATGCTCAGCAAGTTTGGCTCCTAATCAACACATGTTTGTTATTTAAGTTATACTGTCATTGTTTCTTTTCCGTTCTGTGAGACCATGGCATGGCTATCCCTTCCAAGCCTGGAAGCAGCATCTTTAGCTTGTGAATATTACATTACCCCTCACCTACTAGACTAGAGAGAAAACACTTTTGCTACATAGAAAGCCTGACAACCCTAAACAAGCTACAGTAAAAAGCAAGACCTGATAAAAATTCCATTACTTGCTTATCTGCAGAGATTCTTCCCAGTTCAAAGGGTCAATTTCCCAGCAGGGCACCAGTGCTTATCAGCTAGCTCTGCTGAGCCTTTCAATTGCAAAGAGAAGTGTTGCCTCCAACTGGCATGACAATGGCACTATTAAACAGGCACTTCAAAGATACAGATGTCGTAAATGCTTTGATTTTGCCAAGTTCTCTATGCCATCAGTATCCAACAGACGTTTTCATGTAGAGGTCAGAGTCCTTACTAAGCAAATGAAAAACAGGTAATAAAATAAGTCATGTGAAATACAGCAAATCCATCCATCACATGCCTCTACTCCCAAAGAAGGTCCCCTTGTTTTCCTAGGTATAGAGAAGCCCATACTCGGCCAAGAGAGAAACAGGGCTACTACATAAGGTTCAATGAATCTGCTGCAGCAGGTCCAGTAGGACTTGTGTATATCCCACAAACCTGCAACCCTCCTTCGCACAGGAGTAAACATGCAGACAGTAGTATTACTGAGGAGGATTTAGAGGAGTGGACACTTGGAAGAGCAGATCTGTTGATTAGCTGATGTCTGACATACCAACTCCAATTCATTTTAAGCAGGCTGTATGGGCAGGAGAGCTGGTACTCCCTTGGATGATTAAAGAGACATGGGGTTTGTTTGTTAGCTTGCTATAAGGTGAGGAGACTGGGCACAGTCAGCATGGTCATTCTCTAATTATCACAGGATCATGTTATATAGGTCACGCTCGTTAAGGTGCATATGTGGTCATCCCACATCTGCCAGTTTGCATCAGCACTGGATGCATGTACCTTTATCTAGATCTTGGATGACTTGCTTCAGACCTTTCCCAGTATTTGATCTGTGACCTTCCTTCACACATAAACCATATGTTTTAAGTAAAGCTTTCCTGCCTCGAGCACAAGAAGTATGCGTGTCATTCATCTTTTAAAATTCCTTTTCACTTAACTCTCTCCCCACTTTCTTTGGAGCAAGAGCCCAGAATCCCAGCCTTGTTTTTTCAGGCCAACCATCTGCCTGGATAGAGCAACATACTTTGCAAAGAGTGCTGCAATCTCTTTTGAATGTCTGCAGCGCAGTTCCTTCAACCTGTTAGCTTGTAGCCCTTGGGACACAGGTAACAAGATGTGCCAGAAAGGATTGTAACAGCAAGAAGCTTCATTTTCACATGAATGAGGGCATGACAGGAAGCTTTCAACCCAAAACATTTCCTGTCTGATCGACAGGCCACAATTTACACATAGGAGTAAACATTGTGACCCACAGCAAACCAAGGTCATCTCCTCTAAAACATGTCTGTTGAAAGCACAAACAGACCTTGACTAAATTAAGTTTTAATTCTCAAAATCAGTTTAAACTGAGATACGGGTTAGAGTCAATCTTCATGGAAGGAATTATCCTTTTTCTAGTTACTGTACTTCCCTTCTAATGGGAAAAAAGCCCTTTCATTTGGATGTCCCACATCAGTTGCTGCAAGCATGATTACGAAGAACATATGCAAAAGAAAGCTATTATATTATCACATCTCACTAAGATACACTATACCAGCAGAGACTCACATACTTTCCACCTGTCCCCGCAGCAAAGCTGCAAGAGCGGTTTATGCCAACATATGACACCTCACGAGGCACAACCACAACACAGGGCAACACTGTAGTTCTAATAAAACCAACCAAGGCAAAATAAAACCCTAACCTCCATGGCTGACAGGCTGATGTGTGATAACACACAAGTTATAAACAGTTTTGTCTCAGGGCTTTACTCCATCTCAGCTAAGGTACATTGATGTGCCCTCTCCTTCCATGCCTGCGGCAGCAAAGTAGTACAGCTTGTGGTTGTGACTTGCACACTATAGTCTCTCTTCCTTTCTTCTGTCCTCTCCCTCCCACCTCCCTTCTAACGCATTACCTTTCAATTAATCACAGAAGTACAGCAAAACACACAGTTCTCTGATCTCTCACAGGGTCTTTTATCTGTAAATATTTAGTACTTGCCTTCTCTCTAGAAGGAACAATCTTCTCAACAAGAACCTGCTTTTCAGAGAAGAAGACAAAATTGGAGGAATTTAGTAGGAGATGTTTTAAATATTTATGCTAGCAACCTCTGTGCTTGTTTCTAACAAATGCATTCAGAAAGGATTCTCTCAAAACTTAAAAGCAAGCAGTTTTGCCTGGGTCTTCCAGGTATGTATTGGTATGCTTACACAACCAGCATGTATACCAGTAGTCCCTTCCCTGGAGCTGCCTAGTTTCTTTAGACCTCAAAATGTGAGCATCTGTACAGATGTCTTTGTGCCTCTGTAAACACATTCCTTCAGGTGTACACACTGAAAGAGAAAGCATTTCAACATCAAGTCATGTACAGCACTCTGACAGAGGATGCTCTAAACCTGTGCCCAGGGAAGACTTTTATTACTCCAGTTGTTGCCAGGGACCATCCAGCCATTTTACTCTGTTAGTAATTAGATGCAGCATATTAATTTCTCCCTTTAGAAGAAATCTGAAGCCAGTATTACTGAAAAATGATCCGTGATCCTCACGTATCTAACAACATTTAGCAGGCTTTACAGGAAGAAAAAAGCCAGAGTTAAGATTTCAAGTTTAGTAATGAGGCATGAATTTTTACCTATATTGCATACATTTGTTTAAAACAAATAATTTACAGTGGATTCAATCATCATGCCATTCTGCTCTGATTTTTGCAAATTTTATAGTAGAAAACTGTGGGACAGCAGGCTAAAATGCATGTGTAATTTTTAACTCAAGGAGAACAGTTAATTTAATGCCACTCTTCAAATGCATATATAAGCAGGGACCTGACTGACAAAACAACCCTATCATGAAAAGCTTAGTTAAAACTCATCAGTTAATATCTAGATGGCTTTCCTTGCCAACACTGCTTCAGCTGCTGTGCAACCTGTCATTTTGTAACATGATTTGAGAAAAAATAAACACTGAAATATGGTTTTGCAACATTCAGCTTATCCTGAAACATCTCTTCATCGGACCAAGATACAGGAATAAGTATTTATTAAAAATACCGTACGCCTAACTTTATAGTGTAACACACAAGCAACCCAGGACAGCCCTGGAAGCCAAACAAAGCAAGATTAAGTATGTAAAGGTTTATCGGAAACAGATGGACTAGTTTTTCTGAAATAGTTACTACTGATCTAGAAGAACTGACCTCTTCATTAATGCTATTTTGTCTTAAGTCACTCCATCACTGTTTTGGGTTTGCTCACGTTGCATATCAAATTCTAAGCACACCTCCCTGAGAAAAGTCCTGCTGGAGAGTTGATTTCATGGGGTTGGTAAGAAAAAAGTTTTAAATTCTCCTTTGTAGTTTAAGGATCACAGTTGCCCACTTGTTTCCTGTGAGAGTGCTTCAAAGTGGAAGAACAGGCTAGTCCATCCAACAGTTTGCAGGGTTCAAAACTTAGATATGACTCCAAATGGAGTCGGTGAAGAGAATTCAGCATTGGGCAATATGCCCTTTGCCATATGGCTGCTGGGCTCCCTGCCAATCACAGCTCAAGAGCCAGTGCCTGAAATGGTAAGATAAAAAATTACAACCGTCTCAGACCAGACCCCTGAGCTCACACATCTGCAAAGACGTGCATGCCGACACCAAGAAACAGATCAGAAACAGAGACTCATGAGCTGGTGGAGACACAGGCTCATAAAGCCACATGATGCACTGCAGCTGGATATTCAGCTTGGCCCAGCAATGATATAGCTGCATTTACACAGCTCTTGTGCCACTAAAATTGGAAGTCTGTACTGCATTCCCCCACAGCTTCTGCTTCCAAGGAAGTAGAGCCAATCTGGGAATGCTGAGAATACACATCTGGGGTCTAGAAATGCTGCAAGTGAAAGCTGACAGGATGAATCACCATCTTCCTGCCAGCTGAAGGATGGGAAGAGATTTAACAACCAACCTCCTTGCCCATCCTCATTCCCCATGCTAACAAGGAGCTGTGATACCCAGGAGCAGAAGGGGTGATTCAGGTGAACAGGAGAGCTAACACCAAGAGCCTGGATCTGGAAACAGATGCTCATCAAGGGGGAAAAAAAAAAACATTCCAAAGAAAAATGTTCTAAGTGCAAAGCTGTTTAAGGGTAAGTCTTAGACAGGACTTCAGCACTAGACAGAATGTAGAAAGGATTGTTGCTTTCAGTCAAACCTCTGAATATCAGCGAAACTATGACAGCTTATGTACAAACAACACTCATCTACCAAATAGCTTAGAAACTACACTGAAGCTTTATTTTAACAATGTCCAATGGGATAAATAAGCAGCATAGTCAGCACTGGCAATGTTGGGAAATGGCCAACACCGACGCAGCAGATTGAGTCGGGACTCAGAAACTGGGAGGAAAGCTGTTTAGGGAGGCCCATAGCCTTAGGCCAAAACACAAGGCACTGCTGTGCAGAGCAGGGAAGGGAAGGGAAAGGTAACAGAAGACAGTGTCCATTAAGCCACATAAATCACTGGAACTGTTTACAGGGAGTGAAAAGTACTGGGATGAGAGGACTGACCTGCACTGGAGACTGTTTGAGACTGGCTCTTGGTCCACCAGGCTCCAGCAGTGCCAGGCGAGCCCAGGGAAGGGGAAAGGGACAGCAGGAACAGGCTCAGTAACAGCATCTGCACTTCCAGAGGCTGCCCTTGCAGTGCAGAGCCACCTTTCCCCAAAAGGCAGAGTTTCTAGAAGAGCAAGCCAGAAAGCCATAGTAAGCCATGGTTAGACAGGATGAGCTGCTCAGTGGAGAATGCAGTCTGCTTTACATGCAGCCCAGCACTTCCTGCTCACTCCTCTGCCCAGGAATTATTTGCCCAGGCAAAAATATCCCTAGTAGTCTGCTTGGCAAAAAGGAGGACCTGCCCCGTCACCTGTCTTACAATCTGAAATGACACAATACAGGCCCTGGGATTTCTCTCCCCAGGGCCACCTCAGTTTTGACAACTTCACTGCAATACTGATCCAGACACGCCCTCTCTCTCTCAACAGGTTGGTTGCTATTCTCAGGACAGAACTCTGAAGGGCAGGAAGAGAAAGATCTTGAACCAAGACAACAGGGAAACAGAGCACACCAACTGTGAGCTGCAAAGAAGACAGGCTTGGCTGCAGGCTCTCACTCTACTTACAAACAAGATATGCACTACATGTGTGTATATGTATGTCTACACACACACAGGCAAGACTATAAGCAAGCAAGATGATTCCAGAGCACTTGAGGACACAACAGTAGACAGGCTGAGACAAGCAAGTAATAGCACAATTTAAAGAGCACGCTGACAGCTAAAAGATGCAAAGTAGTTTATTCTAAGAAGTACCTCCATCTATCTTATGGTGGAATAATTCATTTTGTATTCAGTAAAATTTGTTTCCAGAGTAATTAATGCAAACTGACTTCAGAACTTTCTTAATTATTTGTGTGGGTACAAGAGGCATTTGCTCCGAAATACATTAATTTGAAATCCCCAACAAGCTTAACAAGCCTGAAATTGCTGGGGATTTTTTCCTTCATTTCATTCTATGGCTAGAGCCTGAATAGCTATAGTTTGTGTAAAGCCATGGCTGCTTTTCCTAAAGCACTAGCTGAGCAGCCAGGTGACACATCTCTTCCATCCACCTGATTAACTGCACTCCAGGGCTGTAAGCCAGACATGGACTGCTGAAGGAGAAAGAAATTCACTGGTAACAAGAACTATCCACAGATTGTACATTTCATAAAGCTTCACCAACAGAGAAGAAATAGGTTAACCTCTCTCACTGCCAGTCCCAAAAGAGGCTCACACTTGATCTGGCAAGTGGCATGAAAATCTGGTTTGTTTCCCCTACAACTCTTCCAGTCTCTGGAAAACCTGAATGCAAGCACGTATCTGTGACCACATTTCATTTCAGTAGGGCAAACAAATCATGGATATTCTTCTCCCCAGCAAGAGAGAGATTTCTGGAGCTCATCTTTGGAGCTTTGTCTGTACTGCATTGCCAGTGCACAGCATTAAGCACATATGAATTAAATTGTCAAGAAAGACTACCTCCCCTACCTCTCAAAAAAACCCCTCAAGAAATCCAGCATCTCAAACCACATCCTTATTAAAAAAAATTAATAAGTACATAGTCAGAAGGGTGTGTGCAAGCCACTAAACCAAAATTCCTAAACTCTAATCCTTTCCAACAATAAAACTTTCTGCTTTTGCCAAACCACTTGGTCCATCTGTTTCACTTTCTTTCCTGTAGAAAGGAGAACATGGCTTCCTCCACTTCGCAAAAAGAGTCTGTGGACTTGACCTTCACAGTGTCCTTTTCCAAGTAAGTTTTTCTTACTTTCAAATCATTTTCACACTAAAGCTTCAGGTCTTGTCTAACAGAAAACTCAGGTGATTGTACAAGCATTAGTTCTTGAGCCATTGCCATACGCATAGGATTATCTGCTTTTTGCTGCTTTTGTTGAAAAAACAGCTGGAAAAATATAGGTTTTGGTTTGCATTTTCTTGATGGTTGAGGGATAGAGAAAAGAGTATCTTCCCACATAAAATGCCTTCTTGAAAAGAATAAAATCTGAAGAACCACGTAAGAGTTCAGCCAATCTGCTTCCAAGTTTCAACATTTAATTCAAAAGATCAACATTTTGGAGTATCCAGGACTTAGAGGAAGTCTAAGTATGTGTTTTCTCTAATGTCTCACCACAAAGAAAAATCTAACATATCAAATGGGGAATTTCTTTTTCGTTAGCCATTAAAGAACTAATTAACACCTCCTAATACTTCAGTGATGTAAATTTTGAAGAAATTCCATTTGTTGTCCTGTACATTGCAAACATTCAAAAACACATGCTGTGGAGAACCTGACCACCAGTCCATCAAGATCTAGGTAACTAATCCAACACATGCACATATGTCACTTAACTGCAACCATTTCTAGGCCTCCTACTTTGAGGTACGAAGCAAAGGTGGCTTGAGAGCACGTTCAAAAATGTCTTCTGCAGGCTACCTTTAGAGGAATTGGTCCTGTGGGTGGATATATGTAAATAAGTGTTCCCGCTCCTTAGGGTTTCATATGGAAACATTTACTAAGTTACACCAGCATAAATGGCTGTAAAATCTCAGAACAAACCTTCTCCTTCAACATTAGATACTTCACCTCAGATTTTATTTGTAATTAAAATGTTCCACAGGAAATAATAACCATGGCCTTAATTAGGTAATTAAACCTGTTCTTGAAGACTTATGTAATGCAAAAGAACAATCATGCAGATGGAAAAGTTTAAACCTACTAATTACGTGCAAGCACAAGTTACAAGCAAAAGCTTCTTTCTTAAATCACTTATTTTAACTTTTGCAAAATTACATGTTCAACAACCAGCTGTTGTGCATCATATGTGAAGAGCTTACTAATGCAAACCTTCTATTTCACAGTGCTGCACTAAAAGCCCCACATTAATTCTCATAGATTTAGAAGACTCAGAAGTAGTAAGTTAAAGAATCACAAAAAGCTCAAGTCTGCTTTCTAGTTCCTCCTGATCTTAGATGTGCCAAGAGTTTGGAATAACTTCACTTTACATGATTGTAGTAAATAATTCCTTCCCCACCTGCCTATCCCACCCTTCTCCAAGATGAGTGGTAATAAGGATGTCTCAGCTGCTCATGAGGCAGCTGTTAAGCCATCGCACTTGAGAGCTATAAAAAGTACAAGGATTAAAGAGGGTGGGGGAAAAATCACTATTACTTTTCTTAGTGGGTGTTTGTACAGTTGTAAATGAGTTCTGAAAATTCAAAGACAAAGATATTCCCTGTACTGAAGAGCCTCACAGATACTCAAGGGTTTTTACAATCAGTGCTTTTCATTCTCTTTTGCAACTTGTTGCTCAAAATATGTACAGCCCAAGTTGGGATCTGCATCTCAAAATTAACTTTCCTATGATCAGCCTGTGGCTTCATGAACATCTGAAAAAAGCTAATTGCAGTTATACCTATTTGTATAGAAATGCATTTAGTTTACACCAGTGCCTCAAGCAAACAGCCAGTGGTATTTTACAACAAATAGGCCAGTTCTCTAAACCTTTTTAAAAAGTCTTGTCTTGCCTTGCAGAACTTGGACCCCAGAAAGTAAAAAAAAACCACTGGTCTTCCACCCAGCTCCCTCTACTGATTAGATCTTCATATGTTGTTACACTGCAAAACATTCATACAAGACCATTCAGCCATACAGATTTTGTAACTGGTCAGAAATACTTGAGTATTATTATACAAGTATTTAAATATCAGGTAAAGAAAACCTAACAACACAGCCAAACAAGTCAGCCTTGTGTGCCCAAAAGCTACTCAGTTCCATGAAACCACTGGGGAAAAAGAAAAACAAATATATTCACAGTTCTCCCAGCTGAAACAAAACCAACCATAGTGAAAACTCATGGAGAAGTCCAGCTTTCTAGAAGCTGGGACAATAATAATGCTGAACTTTCTAATATTTACTAGCCAGGGTTTCCCAGAATTGGAATCTCAAGATCAGATAGGCATTTTAGTATCAAGAAAAATACAAATCAACTTGTCTATAAGGGAAGTTGCAAATACAAAAACTCAGAACATTTCTTAATCAACTTTCTTAAGTTCTAAATTGAGTCCTATCTCCAGAGAAAAGATGCTACCCATCACATTGCCATCATCATTCCAACTTTAAAATGGTTATATTTTCCTTCTCTCTTTTCAGCAGAAATTTTCCTGAGTTTAAATGCATAGATTTTTATTTAAAAATTGAAGGCTGATCTCTCAGCATTAAACACTGATGAAAATGTCACAAAATTCTATGAACTAAACTAAAATGAATTGGCCATTTTAAGACAACCTTACAATACTTTCAACTTTTTTTGTTTTTGTGCCTGGAATTTAAGCATCTTGACAAAGACTTTCCTTGAAGCCTTCGGGGCTGGAAATCGTGGTTTCCTCCTTTTTCAGTAATGTTTGCTTACATAAAGCCTTAGCAACATTTGTTACCAGTAGAGAGTACAATTAGACTAAAATCTTCTACTTAAAGAGACCCATGTTTGGTGAATACTCTATAAATTCATCAGTGTGTGTCTAAATTCAGCAAATCATCTGCAATGCAACAGAGAACACAACACAAGAACAACAAAGAGCTTTATATTACCCAAGCACCTGGCTTTAATTTGACTTTAGAAAAAAAGCAACAGTTAACCTACTGTCCATGAGAGAAACTCCTGTTTTCTTTGGCCTCAGAAGCTACATCAGTAGACAAGATACTCAGTGGTTGCTTCACATGATCTAATCATCAAGGACTGACTTGTGCACATTTAGATGATACAAAAGTATGAATTGTGATCATCACCACCTGCATTAATAAGTCAAAAATACAACTCATGGTCAGATTGTATCTGTTCTTTTAGCTGAGTTCTTTAACTATAAAATCTACATACTTATAACACTTCCTTCATATGGTATTTCCCTCAGTGCAGCACATAAGACTCTCAACATGTGCTTTCCTCGCTTTTTGCAGCATACTAAGCAGAGAGAGGACAACTGCTCTTGATGAGTTTTCCCAAGTATTTGCCTTGGTGTTTCAATTTAGTAAAATAGTCAGTGTTTATTCACGCCTCTTGGGTCCCCAGTCTTGTACAAGACCACTAAGTACCAAAGACTGTGTCAGTAGCTCTCCCATTTCTTCCCGTGACTGACAAGGGCTGAAATATCAGTAGCTTAACAGCATGAGGCAAGTGTAACAACACTTGTAGAGAAATAAGAAAACCATGCTTCACAGCTGCTTATGCTTTGGCCCAAAGGCTGTGTTTGCAGCAGCCAGACAATGCTGTGACTGCTTGCCAGGCTTTTTTAGCCAGGTTCTGGTTATTGTAAGGCCTTTATCTTCTACAAACAGATCTCCAATTACAGGCAAGCACGTCTGTATACATCCATTTTTCTTACTGTAACTCTGTTCAGAATTCCTTCTCATTCAAGCTTTTCCCTACAGTTATCCTGAAATTCAAGAAACAGATGCATAAAATGCCAACTTTAAACACACTTCTCCCAAGGAATACCAATTATCTCTAGCTTCAGAAATCTTGATGTGCTTTGGGAATGGCTAGATAGAGCCATCTCCTGGCTAGACAGGAAACAGAACTTCTGTAAATACACACCATGTATGCTCACAGCATGTGTGAACAAGCTATTCATCCACTGCAAGAGAAGATCTGTGTGCAGATTCAAGGGTTGGTTTCAAAGGATAGTCCTCATATCTGCATACCATAGTTCCTCAGAACAGCCAATTAATAACTACATGGATGATGGAGAACAACTCATCCTGTTTGCTACTAGGTTTTTGGAGAGTATAGATGTAAATTTAACAGCAAGTCCAAAAGCTCTCCTGCTGGTTTGAAAAATACTGACACAGCAGTAAAGCTTTATTCATTTGTCCATAATGGAAGTCCCAGAAGAACATGCAGGGTCCAGGAGACAAATTGCACACAAACTTGTCAGGACTGTGAGGCATCCTAACCTGCAACCCTGTCTGATTTCCTCAGGCATAATTAAACTCAGTTACCTTTTCACCATCGATTGATACAAACAAGTAATAGTTATGCTTTGAGGATCTTGCTCAGGATTAAGTCAACATGACCCAAGCTATAAGGTATTTTAATTACACACAACTCAACAGGAACTGAGATAAAAAGACCATAAAAACTCTTACTTGGTGTTGACAAGTTTAACCTTAATTGAGTTTCTAAGTATCTTGTGATGTGGATTTGCTTTTAAAAAAAATCATAGGACAGCCTGCGTTGGTAGTGACCCACAAGGATCATTAATTCCAACTCAAAATATGTATTCTCGGACAGCATTCAGTCATTTGTTTCAGTAGGTTTCAAAGCTATAATTATTGCTTCTTAGACAGAATTCACTATTAAAACTCTTCCTAAAACCACTTCTCTGCACAACATACTACAGTCCATATGTGAGAGTCATTTCCCTCTTTCTACCAACCAAGAAGAAAGATTGAGCATGACAAACAAGCCTTCTTCCATACTTAAATATATCTCTAGGTTCCTTGTTAAATCAACACTCGGGACGGCTAATAGATGTGAGAGGTTACTGATAAACAAGTGGATTTTGTTCAATTAACTGTTCTTGTTAGTTTTCTTGCCTCCTAAAAAAGGTATTTCCATCTCTTCTGAATGGTTGCAAACCATTGTGTAAACACAAACAGTACAAACGCTACACACACTTTAGGGCAAGTAGGGAAAGATGCCACAATCACTAGGCTGAAGTTTAAGCATAATGAAATATAGTGGAATAAAGAACTTGCCATGGCAGTGAGAGCAATCTGCCATCAGTATCTTCTCTAGGCTGTAAGTGCAAGCAGTTAGCAACTGCAGCCCTTTGAATTTATTTTATACTTTCAAAAGATTTGTGTTTTGACCCTTGAAGTGGAAATTCAGCTTTCTCTGCAAAACCCTCATGAGCCAAGCTCAACACATAAGTTCTTTCAGAAAAGGAAATGTTCTAAAGAAGTGTCAGAACACAGGGTTTCTGAAGTCCTGGTTTTCCTGTGTACGACTACTTGTACAAAGCAGAAAGGGGCACAGCCATCAGCAACAGGAGTGGCATGTGGCCCTGCGCCAGCCCTGGTGCCACTGCAAAGTGCATCACGTATACCAGGATTTCGGATCTCAGCTAGAGTAGTGCATGACCTAGGTCAATGAAGTGAAGCAGAGCACACTGGTCCTGCACTAAGGCTGCTGTCCCCTCCTATGTGGGTGCACGAGCAACAGCGAAATCATGGGAAGCATTTCACGTAGGCAGTCTGGCAAGTCACAGATGTCACTTCTAAGTAACACAGACATTATTTATAGCCAGTCACTGCTTGCTATCTACAGATAACTGATTGCATTCAGACCAGATTGGAAACAAGGTTGGCTAAAAAAAAAGAAAAAAAGAGCCAGACAGTCTGTTCTCTCAGAGCTCCAGCCATTCCTGGACACAGAAAGTGGGAAAGACTTTGACAGCCAGGACCCACACTTCAGCACAATAGCTGCTCAAAGTCAGGAATACAGCAAGATAATGCATTATTAGCCAAGTGCTGCAGAAACCTCAGCAACTAGCATTTGAGTTTGCTTTTTACTGCAGCTGGAGAATCTGACAATTTTATTTTCCAGTCCTTGCCTGCCCTCTTTTGTCCAATCACTTTTTTTAAACATCCAGACTTTCTGCACATAGTGTAACAGTAGAAGAGATCATGTAGCAGTTCAACAGGCTATGCGAAGACGCATGGCCTGTTCTGTGTTTTTTTAATTGCACTAATTGATCTGATGCCTTTTTTTTTTCTTCTAAGATCTACATTTACAAGAGTACACAGGAAAATGCAACCACAGTAAGAACAGCACAGATTGCTGGCAATATAGAGTTTCAACATCAATTTATCACTTAACTACAGGTATCATCTCAAACGCACTAATGTCTGTACATTGTATCCTTGGCTTCTTTGCTAAAGCATGATGTGGCCTACTTAGCACATAGCTGCATTCAGGATCCCCCTTCCCTAGGACTAGAATATAACGAAGCAACAATTTTTGGCAAATATTTTATTTAGAGCACATCCTGCCGTATTACAAACCTGCTGCAACCCCACAGGCAGCTCTCCTGCTAACGAGCTGCAGCACATAGCCACAACTTGCATGGATCAAGCTTAATCACTCTTTAGTTCAAAAATTTGTCAAGTTTATCATCACTAGTTTTTGAGACTCACAATAACATACCGCAATCAAAAGTTTGCTCTCTGAAAGAATATGTTAATATTTAAAAGATTTAGTTGTGATCACAATATTTAAAAACATGTTGAACTTACTGTATGATTATTTTTGATAACTTAACTATTAGATCACAAAGCTGAACTATGAAGAATATGTTTTATGCAGATATCTATAAAAATACTTACTCATGTCAGAGCACCATCCCTTAAATAACAGTCAATTAACCTTAATATTCTATAAGATTTCCCTTCCTCAAGGAACTAATCTCTGACAATATCAAAATCCATTTACTGATGTAAAACTTAAGGAGGAAGCATCATACAATTTTGCACAGCACTCCAGTACAAGCCCTCAGATGTGGAACCTCTGAAGTCCTCATTAAAAGCACAGAAGTGAACACACAGTAGGAATGCGTGAAACGTGTTGGGTTTTTTTGTTTGTTTGTTTATTTTTTTGGTTAAGCCTTCTCATTTTTCTGCTTTGTACACCTGATATATAAGCAGCTGTTTATAAGCACCAGACCTGAGCTTGCATTCATGGGTGCAACGCAGACCAAATAATCAAACTAAGAACAGAAAATCAGGAAATGTTTACAAAAGCATACAGCACAATTACACTGAAGAGTAAAGTTAGCACCTGGCAAGTTCTAGAAATTTTTAGAGGTTGACAATTACCATAAAGCATTCTTAAATCTCTTACCACTGCTCTCCTTATCAGCATGAAGATCACTATGACAAAAGTGTGACACACAAAACCCTTCATTTGAAAAATGTGAACTCAAGTTCTAGAGTCTTTTCCTGGCACTTAAAAACCAAACCAAACCAAAAATCCCCCACCAAAACACCAACCAAATAACCACAAACCAAAATAAGTTACAGTACCCTAGAGAAAGACTCAGAAGATTGGACAGTAAACTAAGAACCAAACACAATTAGTTACATACAAATCTTTGTTTGTTTCTTTTTAACTGGAATTAATTCCACCTCAGAGTCTATCACAAAATAAAAAAATGTACTCAGGACAAATCTTCTCAGATTTTATCTACAGGAGCATTGTTTTTTAAAAGTCTGTCATACAGGAGACCTCAGCTTTTTTAATTACTTCCCTCATCCTGGTCCAAAGGATACACTTTTTTTTCCCCCATAGCACAAACTCTTTACCTACCATTTGGATTTAGACCTATGATTCTATCCCTGGTTTAGACTGAAGCCTCCTCAACCCACCCTACACTCTCCCACTATTGGGGAGGGACATTAATTTTTGGCAAAGAGGCCACGGGTGACCAGCCATGCTGATGCAGAAATGACAGGCAAAGGGTTCCAATCCCTAATAATCTTTGCACCACCAGGAAGAGTAACCATGGGTAGCAACATTCCCAACTATTTTAGCACATGCCAACATTTCTCAGGAACATTTCACTATTAGTCAAGTCATAAAAGTGAGCCATGTAAACAGGGCTGAAGGAGAGAAGCAGGTTTAACTGAAGCACAAGACAAAGCAAGATGCACAAGAACTACATAACTGGAGACTCCTAAGACAGAACTGAAACCCATTTACATTTGGGATGCTGCATGGACTCTGCCTTCTTCCTCCTTACTGACCACAAGCACTGTGTTAGCACTGGCACTCAGCTGATTGCATGGTGGAACTGTGCAGAAATTTAAACAAGCAGAAAGCTAACTCTGCCAAAAAAAAAAAAAAAAAAGAAAAGAGAGAGAGAGAGAGAGAGAGAGAGAGAGAGAGAAATGAAATTTCCTGTTGATTTGATTTTTTTAAAACAGTTCACCATGAGGTTAGACAACCAGGAATGCCACTACAAGGGGAGAGGCAGACCACAGCAGCAGTTATCTAAACAGTGCTCTAAGCCAGTGGAACCAGGCCCTCTGCGACCACTTTTCCCTTTGCTGTTCTCAAACCATTATTGCTGTATCCACGTTGAGTGATTCCACTTTCACATTCAGCAGGACACCCTGAACTTTTCTCCTCTCTTGCATTTGCACACTGGAGTAGGCAAGGAAGAATACAAGACAGATTTCCGTTGGGTAGGAATTAGCTGTTTGTATTAGTAAAGACAACTGGGGGTTTAGAGTATTATATGTGAACATCTATGGCTGAAGTATCGGAATACTTTATACAAACAGAATTAGAACGATTAACAGCTTACAGAAAGAATAAAGAAGTTTTACTTACTTACATAGAATACTGCTGACTAACTGAACAGTAACAGACTGACATGCTAGACAGTAACACAAAAAAACCCCAACATACAACGGTCCCTTTAGAGTGTGAATCTGAGCATCAGTGCAGAGCAGTGCAATTCCTTAGCAGGATAAGCTCTTCCTACACAGCCAACTTACCTACCAGTGCCACCAGCACCCACTGGCAATACGCCTGTTATGCTCAGATACCTTGAACAGTTCCCTAAACATCCTCAGATGCCCAGAAAATGAATAGGAATCAAATGACAGCCTCCACAACAATCCCCAACCCAAATCCAATTTCCACTAAATCACTAAACATATCTTTGAGCATCCAAAAATTCAGAGTTGTTCTTTTAAGCATAACTATGACTTATCAAACTTTCCCTTTACTACCAAATAACCTGGAAGGAATCCACACTTATAAAATTTTTTACTGAAAGGGTACAAACATGCAACTTCAGCTACTTGCAAGGGAGCATGATGCAAACACGCTGAATATGAAAACAAAACAACCTCAGAGGTTCAAGTTCAGCTGCAAGATTGCTACTTATCCAGAATGACCAGTTTTTCAACCTTATTTCATATCATGTAGATTTAAAAGATGAAAATCTTTATTGACTTTTATTTATGTATTCCTCCGGAAGTACTCTAGACTGGTACTCACAAGCAGTTGTTTCTGAAGAATTTCCTGAAGGTCTTGTAAGTATCTCAAGAACAAATCCCTGACCATTCATGGGCCATGAATGAGTAGGGTCTGCTGTCTCACATAATGAGCATGTTGCTTTAACATGACAAAGCCCAAATGCCCATTGTTTATATCACATCTCTAAACAGCAACATGAAGTCTATGTTTCATGAATACAGCTTCAAAATTAATATTTTAGAAGGTATTTTCAAAAGAAAAGCAAGTTAGTGGTTACTCGAATCAGTGCCACTAAGTCACCTTGAAGCCAGCTACTTCAGCAACCAGGCATCCAAGAATGAAGCAAGCCAAACAGGTCAGCGTACTCTTTGCAACTGATCATGATGCAGTACTGCGCCTTCAAAGAGTAACTGGACACACAGGGAAAGACCTGGCTTTTTCTATTATCCCCATTCTTCCAGCTGGAACATGTGATTTACTAAAGGCATTCTAATTTACAAAGATACAACTCATAGAAACACTGATTTATTTATTAAGAGACCTGCAGCATGTTGCAGAAATCCAAATGCTGCACTGATACAGTGTGGTCTGAATTCAGCTGATCCTACTTTGAGAGAAGATTAGATCAACTGACCTTCAGAAGTTGTTTCCAAACAGAATAATTTTAGAAAATTGTAAACCTGTATTTTCTCCTGTGGGTAACACAGTGAGTAACTACAACAGCTCTCTGACAGGATTTGCATTCATTTGACCTGACACAAATAAGTGCAAATGATAAAGTAAATCTAAGTGTCCAAACGTGAATTTTCCAGTGATCTATGGGTGTGAAGACTGATGTTTTACAAATGTGATTAAACTCTCCCACTCAATGTGGTGGCTACTTCAGTTTGGTGAGAACATACTTGAAGCACTACAGCACCGTCATTCTCCATTTAAATGAATTTTTAACATTTTTGAGCACTATGTCCCTGTATTTGGTTTTCTAAGCAAACTACTAGGTGGAAGAGATATGCATGCACTGCGCGTACAATAACTTTGTCTCCTGATGAGTACAACACCCTACTTAAGTTATCCTTTGAAGTGAAGAACTCCCACTCGGGTCAGAGCTACACTGCCATTTCATTACCAGCTGTAGTGGGTCACTATAAGCTTCCTACTATTCAAATGGAAGGAGGAACTGTTTGAAAAATGGATATGGTAATTACTTTCTTTTCTCTGTCTCTCCAGATTCTTTACCTCTTGCATTCTTCCTGTGTTCCCCTTCTGTATTCACCACTCTAATCATCAAGGACTCGAGACACTGAGTGGGAGAAGAGTAGACCCACGCATGGACCAAGTTAACCAGTAGTAGAAAAGAACATATGCAATACTTTAAATGGAAATGAGATTTGTTATATAAGAAGTTTAATTTTCTAAATGTCCTCCTGACAGACCCAACTGATAAGAAAAAATAACTTGACATTCTCCAATTTTTTTTAATTTAAAGTATAGATGAAAAAATATACTTTTGATAGAATAAACATAATCTTGTGTAAATCTGCTACAGTAATCAATACTTGCGAGATGTCACTCTATTCCAACAGTTTAAGGTATTCCATAGCAATAGTGCAGTAACATTTTATGGAACAAGCCAAAAACAAGTCAGATGAACAGATACAGCTTAAGCATTAACCCTAAATTGAGCATGAACACTTCAAGAAAAACAATGGACTTTTTTAAAGTGACATTTTTTGCCTTGTTTGTGTACAGATGGTTGATTAAACATCGTTTTGGTCTGAATGAAGAAGCTTCCAAAGACCTGGCAGCATCAGTACAAAATTGTTAACTGATTATTTTTATACAGGATGAATTTACCCAAGAGCTGCCTTCATGAAACATCAGCTTAGAAGAGTTAAGAAACTGTGAGCTGGACATGCTACAGCAGATGGCCTTTTTCAGTATTTTAGAGTTTCATTTTGCTTTATGAGCTAGGTTCCCCAGTGATACTACATACTTCTGCAAAGCATTTTGTTCAGGTGCTGCCCTGATGCACCATATCGTGGCTTTACAGAAGAAACTCACAAACTAGGTCCATCAAATGAATTCAGTCCTATCAAAAACAAACAAACAAACAAACAACCACAAAAAAAACCCCCAGCTAGTGGTACCAGAGCTATACATTCTACAGTAAGGGATAGGAGATATTTCAGGTTTTCATTAAAAGAATGGTTTTATGATGCAAAGAGGTGCTGCGTGGAGACAGCAATCAGCAGTACTCATTGATGAAATATCAGCCCTTCAGCAAACTTACTTGAGCTTCCAGACAAAACAAAACCACCCTGAACTTGTTTTTCAGTGCAGTTTGTCTTATTTCAAGAAATTTCTTTGATATTTAGTTCAGGCTTCAGCGAAGGGCAAGAGTTGTCTACCTTTTAGAAGGACTTTTTAAGACTGAAGCAACACTGAGAATTTTATTTACTTCACTAGGCTTTCCTTGAGCTAACAATCCTGCCAAATGTTAGCTTGCTCTGGTCACAGCACAAACATTAAACTATAGAATATCAACTTCAGATTGTTGCCTGTGATGCCAGTGTTTTGTATTTCTGTACTAGTCTTTACATGCCAGGGTACAGACAGCATGCTATCCACAAGCTGAAAGTGTTACCTAGTCAATAGACGCTTCCTAAAATTTACACTAGAAGACTTAAACAAAAATCCCACAGGACCACAGCCTGTCATCCCCTGAAGGCATGTGTCATGATGCCAGACATGATTAGAATGTGATAAGAAAAGAATTTTAAAAACACCAAGGATCATGTACAGGAAGCAGCTTCAGGGTTATGCCTTATCAACCCAATCTACTTCTAGCTTTGTATTTAATAAGAAATGGTCAGTCAGACAAAACATACAGGTAGTACTTGCAGTAAGAATTACATGTTCCAAGTTCCAAATAAAAGTATCTCTACTTTTAAATGCAAAGTATATTTATTAAGAAACCTAAGTCATGGTAGGAAAAAAAAAAGCTGTTTAAAAAGAGGTAGTTCCATTTCTCCCTTGTTCCGAAGGTCTTTACTGACAAATAAATACTCATCAATGGGTAAATTTCTAGCTATTTGTTATTCACACTCTTCTGGTGTAAAATATGGGTAACTTTGCTCCTTGAAATCAGTTTCTTGCACAGGTTGCTGAAGACCAAGAGAATTACAAGCATCACACATCAAATCCTGAAGTGCTTCAACTGCAGCTGATGTTCAAAGGACTGGCATCTCAGATGCCACTACATTGTTTCTATTACTTCAATACATTTGAAAGTTCTTCTTTGTAAACATATCATTCAGGCTGTGCATTAGCTGATGAAAACTGGAAGCTAATGCAACAACATTCACAAATTTGGGGCTTAGTTTCCTTTTCCAAAGCAGTACTGCAGCACTGAGCACTTTTCTATGGCAATTTTCATGCCTTGCCATCGCACAATAAAATCAGCACCAGGCCTGGCCAATGCTTCACTCAAAGAAAGCTGCTGTTTAGGAGACCTTCCATTTTGTAGAAGCACATAGGGGCCAACCACTTTCACTGTTCAGTTGGGAGTTGTTTTTACTTACTTACCCTTCACCACCAGCTAAGTAGTATTTCTCAGACTTTGCTCGTTTGTATGTATTCCATATCAGTAAGCCCTGTGATTCAGAAATGTACTTTTAAGAGTCTTTCATTATATGTTGATTTTCAATCCATTTTAACACCTTATAAGAGGTTCAGCACCACAGTTCTAACTTCATGTCACCCAATGGCCAAGCTACATAGTGGGTAATGTACATTTCATAGTAATTCTTGCTTCCACGCACTGTGCTTTTGGCCAGTCAAGAGGCAACTAGCATTGTAATCTGTTCAAACCCAGTACAGGATGAGGACAGCAATAAAACGAACCTCACAGAAGTCCCAGGAACCACTTCATTTTTTCCAGTATGAGGGAGAAACATCATGTTCCCATCAGCAGCTTACCCCTATAACAAACTGAAAAGCAGGTGTGAACACCAGAGGACTACTAGGGACTACTAGAGACATACAATTAAAAACTGACGTTTTTGTCCAGTTACAGCTCTTAGAACAGAGAAGACAGCAGCATCACATATAAACAGCTGTATTTAGAATCTGTATGTAAATTGAATACATCAGTAACTGGGAGGAAAGAACATGGAAGAGAAAGGCAGAAAGAAGACAGGAAGATTCCTTAAGGAGGTTAAACTGCTGCCACACACAAATATCCTGTTAAACGCTGATCAAGTGCTTGTGTGCCATGTGGGAGAATGCTAATTGTTTACAGGTATCAGAGCTGAAGGACTTCAGTGAATACTAGGAAGCAGTGTTGAGAAAGTCCATTGTACAGTTAAGTAAGGAGAGGAATCGCTGAATGAGACACTTTCATTTAAGCCCATCCTGCTAGTTCCTAATGCAATTATTTACCACCAAGGGTTTCCTTTCCCAAGATTGTAATCAAGGAATCAAAAAAAAACCCAAAAAACAAAACCAAACCAGACCAAAGATTCCCCCCAAAAAACCCACCAAAAAACCAAACCCACCACTCCTGAAAGAATGTTTTCTTTCTCCTGTGGGAAAACGGGTACAAAAGGAGACAGGTCTTGTTTGTTGTAGCACTAATCAGTATTTGTAGAAGATTAGGGAAAAAAAAAAAACCAACAAAAAAAAGCCTTCTGCTCTATTTGAGAATGGCTTCAACACCTGCCATTCAGGTGATTCACTATTAGCACCTCTGTCTCACCGCCCCATCAGAAAGTCTATAAAGCTACTAACACTTCATATTAGCAGGATAATGTTTACAAGGATTACAAGCTGAAAACTCTCAAAACCATATGCTTACAATTCTGAGAAACCACCGCCTTATTATTAAAGAATATTTTGGTCAAGTTGGCCAGATGCCCAAGTTCTATAGCAATTCTGCCAGCAATTCCTCCCCACTTCTTTTCTGCAGAAAATTTCGCCAATACTGAATATTTCATCCATTCTTCTGCAGCCAGACTAGCTTAATCGAGGTGGAGGAGCTCACCATGCACACAGCTCAGGGTGCTTGACAGCTTTGATCCACAAATCTGGCTGCAGGCTGCACAGGCTGTCAGCCCTTCTTGTTTGCCAGGTGAGTCACATCCCTTCCTTCTTTGATGGAAGCCTGCATCCACAGAAAGATATGGACACTGTTGTTTGAAGGCCCAGTGTCCTTCTGAAGTCTCAGTGACCTCCTGAGGTGCCCCTTTTCCTTCTAAGGCCATTAGTGGGATGTGGTGGCAGTCACAGCCTGCATCCCAAGCAGGATTACTCTGCAAACTTGAATTTAGCACCTGCCCATCCTTCCTTCAAGAGGAGAACCAAGAGTTACTGACCCCAGATGGCCTCCTCACAATTATTAACAAAACACATTTCTCCTTCAGTCTCAGGCAGGCCTATCTCACTCCTGTACCTTCAGGACAGGCTCACTTCAGCACAAAAGCTCCCCAGGAATGAGGCTGATAAGGACGTGCTCCTTTGGCTATTCAGCAGAGCCCATTTCTTCCTACCTCTTCTTTCTGCCTCTAGGCCTGGTTAAACTAGTTTGGGCAGCTTACCAGGGGCCTAGAGAACCACATCAAAGTGCTTGGATTTCTTCTGTCGTCTTTGGTGTTTGTGGAGTGGCTGTGAGAAGGCTCCTGCCTCCACCTACGTGCTCAGACCACTTGCACACTCATGGAGCTGCACCACAACAACAGGTAACACATCCCTGCCCTGCCAGAGGGTCTTCTGGGGAGCAAAAACCTAGTGAGGAAGAGCTCACTCTCCAAGCATGGAGCGCCACAGCCTGACAGGCTCCTGTCATACTCTCCAGCCAGTCAGGGTAGCCAGAGGCCAAGTGCTACGTCCCTGTTCTCCAGCTCTACCTGCAAAGTCATATCCATCTCCTCCTTAGACAAAACATGAAGCAAGACGTCATGCCAAAAGATTAACATCTATACGGATCTTTTATTATATAAGCTGGGACCTTTAGGTTTGTTCCCTTTTCCTTTGGGTTTCGGTATAATTTTGAACAGTGGCAAATTAACAGAGACAAAGAAAGCAGAGGAACAAAAAAAAAGCCAGTTCTCTGGGTTTTCTGCATCGATAAGTTGCTCTCTGTCCTTCAAAACCATTTAAAGATCACTCATATAAAGCAACTTGAGAGAAATTAAAAAGCTTTGCTTTGCTTCTGGTGTCACTGAAAACCAGCCCTTGAAAGAACTTCAGCCTTGAAAACACAGCCAGGCAGACGCGCCCCCAGTGCCACAAGCGCACGGAGGAAAGCACGAGCGATCTCCTTTACTCGCACCCGGCAATGCTACTTAACATCATCTCCCGCAGGGCGCCGGGATCGGCGCCGGGATCAGCGCCGGGATCAGCGCCGGGATCGGCCGGACACGGCGCCGGGATCAGCGCCGGGATCGGCCGGACACGGCGCCATCTGGCGGGCGCGGGCGGGGCCGCCGCCGCCCGTCGGTGCGGAGCGCCCCCGCCGGTGCCGCCCCCGCGTTGAGGAGCGGGACGGGGCCGGAACGGGCTCCAGCCAGCCCTGCTCAGGGGTCGGTGTTGGGACCGGCGCTGTGTCACATCTTCGTCAGTGACACGAACACTGGTATCGAGTGCGCCACAGCAAGTTTGCTGACGACACCAAGCTGTGTGGTGTGGTCAACATGCTGGAGAGAAGGGATGACACCCAGAGGGATTCGCGGGCTTGAGGGGTGCGTCTGTGCAAACCTCAGGAAGTTCAACAAGGCCGAGTGCAAGGTCCTGCACCTGGGTCAGGGCAATCCCAAGCACAAGTACAGGATGGGCAGAGAACGGATTGAGAGCAGGCCTGAGGAGAAGGACTTGGGGGTTTTAGTGATGAGAAGCTCAACATGACCTGGCAATGGGCACTCTAGCCCAGAAAGTCAAACGTGTCCCGGGCTGCATGAAAGCAGCGTGAGCAGCAGGCTGAGGGAGGGGATTCTGCCCCTCTACACCACTCTGGTGAGACCCACCTGGAATGCTGCATCCAACTCCAGGGCCCCCAGCACAGGAAGCACATGGACCTGTTGAAGAGACTCCAGAGGAAGGGCAGGAACATGAGAGGACTGAAGCACCTCTTCTATGAAGACAGGCTGAGCGAGCTGGGGTTGTTCAGCCTGGAACAGAGAGGCCTTGAGGGAAACCTTACAGCAGCCTTCCAGTGCCTACAAGAAAGCTGAAAGGGACTTTCTGCAAGGGCATGTAGTGACAGGACAAGGGGCATTGGATTTGAAATGAACGAGGGCAGCTTTAGATTAGGTATTAGGAAGAAATCCATTATTGTGAAGGCGGTGAGACACCAGAACAAGCTGTCCAGAAAAGCTGTGGATGCCTCATCTCCAGAAGTATTCCAGGCCAGGCTGGAGGGGCCTTTAAGCAACCGGTCTAGTGGGAGATGCCCCTGCCCCATGGAAGGGGGTTGGAACTAGGTGATTTTTAAGGTCCCTTCCAACCCAAACCATTCTATGACAATTCATCAACCTTTTGTTCAGCTCCACATTAGGCCACCATCACAAGTCACACCAACTCCACGGTTGTAACTCCATTGCATCTCCCCCTGGCAAGGAGACAACAGCACAGGACCTTTTTTCCACCAGAACTGCAAGGCCTGCTCTGGACTTTAATAGCAGCTAGAGCCCTAAAACCAAAGGCTGAGCCTTCCATACCCCACCAGTTAACTAGTACATCTTCTGCCATCTTTGAGTCTGTACTTGGTGTTTGCCTGACCAGACTTGGCTGCTGCCCTCCCAGCTGCAACACCCTGCCCTTCCCTGGAGTCACCAGCTGCAAGAGAGACAAGACAGGCACTGTCACACCAGTCCGGTTTTCTTTGCAGAACCAGAAGTGTAGTTAGAACCCAAGCCCTATATTTTAGCATTTAAGTGAAAATGTCCAGGACTGTCCATTAATTCTGCATACGTTTCATTTCAAGGTGACTTTTCTCAAGCATTTTTCCTGCAGACAGCTGTCACAGCACTGACTTGATAACCATGTACACCTCAGGTTGGTACGCTCTGCCCTCCATGCTGGTAAAGCACCTTTCAGTGTTGGCCTAACAGCTACAGAAACACGTCAGCTCTGGAGATGTGTACCTCAAGATTCCTAATACACGTGTGCCTGGTCTGCATCTATGGTGGTACAGGCGCAGCATGTGCACACATGATCACATGTTTTCCAAAATGTTTCTTAAGGACAAAATTCTTAGCTGTACCAAGCTGTGTGCATACCAGGGTCAAATTTAGACATAGATGTTTTGCAGTGTGTCCTCCTGATACTTACTTTGTTTCATAAGGTATCACAGAACAAGCTAATTTGAAAGTGAGAGCTGGAACTGTTCCACAGGAAAGAAAACTGAGGCTACCAGAATGCTGCTAAGATACCAGTGTTAAAAACTATCTTTAAATAGTACTTTTGGAAGGATATCAAGAAACACATTTTCTATGCACTCTTCCACAGCATACCAATTTTTAACCACTTTTACTTTCCTTAAACAGGACACAGATAAAAACTTAGAGCCTGCTGGCATTATTTAAAATATTGCTTTACTTCCCCACCACACACACTTTTGTCCTTAACCCATGCATATTCCTAAAGAGCTTTAAACACTTTCTTATAGTGTACACCATGACATGGAGCTGTAACTGAATAGAAGGATTTATCTACTCAGACTTCTGATCCCATACACTTTTGCTTTCTGCCACAGAAGACAGGGGTGTCAAGCATCCATCTGAGGCCTCCTGTCAGAAAGCTTCTCTTTGAAAAAACATAGCTTTTAAAGATGGCTGGAATAGGTAGTGAACTATTCAGTAGTCATAGCTTTTAGCATACCTACATACAAATCAAGACTGCAAGCAAGGGGCTCTGGAACGATTTACTAGAAGGACTGATTTCTAAGACTTACCTTGGGCTTATTGCTGCTTCCAGAACACATTTCTGTCTTGCAGAAACATTGCACCATCAGCTCTGTATTTTGCGGTGACAACTCTTCAAAACTACCTATAAACAAATTCAAGCTCTGGATCCCCCAAACCATCTCCATTTCCTGAGGTCAAGTCTTACATCACCAGCTTCACAACAAGCAGAAAAGTCTTAAGTTTCTTCAGAGCCTTTAAGTCATCAACTTGATTACACACCATTATCTTTGATTTGTTGTTAACCACTACAACTAATGACAGAACCAGAAGCATGCTCTTCTGTTCCCATACCTTTTCCAATAGAAACCACTTCATCCATAAAACAGCTAAGGTGCTTCATAAGATTTCAGTCTTTCTGCAAGCTTGCTGTACATACCAATCTATATTAGACACTCATTTTTCTACAGAGTCTCATATTCTAACCACAGCTCCTTTTGTTTCCCTTGTACTCAAAAATGACTTTTGCACACCAGACCTCATGCTTTGAAAATACTACCAAAAGTAGTTTCTGTTCCAGACGTGCATTGCAGCCTCCACAATTGTAACTCAGAAGAGCTTAAAAATGCCCCCAAAATGGTATGACAGAATGAGTCTTAAAACCATGAGAATAAACATGAGTAAAGCCTGCCACCAGGAAGACCATCTCTGCACTTGGAAGGCTGTCAGTTCCCTACTCCACAACAAGGACTGCTTGATCTAACAAAGCTGGGAAGTATCCAGCTGCCAGCTAGGAAAAGCATATTGAATTGACAAGCACAGGTATCCCCATCAAACACCTTTCTCCGCCCCCACCACTCCTCCTTGTTGTACACAAGCACTACTGCCCATGACCACAGCAGTTCACAGCAGCAGTTACCACCACTTTTTGGCCTCCGCCATGCTACCTCACTGTCTGACAGCTATACTTCAAAAAAGCCATAGTTAAAGCTACAATGAACTTACTATGACAAATCATTTCTCTGTGCTAAGTCATGCAAAACCTAGCAGGGACAAGGAAGAATTCACTACTGGAATTACTAACTGTAGTCAAGGGGTCAGAAGCCAGTTCCATATCACTTCTGTGTCTGGGAAGCCACACCGAACGTTGAGATCTGCATCACTCCAACCCAGAGCAGCACAACAAACTTCTGTGACATCTGCTGTCCATGATACATAAGGCCACCATACAACTAGCTAGGCAACCTCTTGACTTTTTGACGGGCTGGTGGACTAAAATGGAAGGGCAAAGCTCAACGACTGAACAGGTAAACACCACAAGGTTTTTACCCTCATCATAATAAAATTAGAGATAAAATCTAAGGGATATACTAAGTCTACCACAGATTTAAAGAGACTGTCTTGTGAACACCTGTGATTTGCTATTCAAGCAGAAAACAAAAATTCAAATATGCCAGTAAATTTACTCCAAGTCTGAATACCTTGCAAGAGCCAACTATTTCATGGGCATTTTTTAAACTATAGAAAGAGGCAGTCAAAGCAATGTTTCAGTTAGGTAGAGAAGGTTGCATTAATTTCAAAAACTAAATAGAGGTAAAGTTGGAGTCTGTTGCACTGGTTAATGAATGAGGTGACTGTTCTCAAAGATATCCACACATGTACAGATCACACAGCTACCATGAACAGTTTTTACAGCACTGCTGTATAATCTCATTCAGTTATTTGACTACTGATGGTAATTAAGGACCATAATCCATTGCCAAAAAATAAACAAATGTGAACAATCACCAAAACTTGGGCAATAGAAAAAATTGTGTGGATATTCCAGGTTTCCTGCAAAGTACTTCAATGTTCAGAGAAAATTTGAAGTTATAATAAGTTCTTAAGCAGGTACAAAATGTAAGAATGGAGCTGAACACAAGCACAGAAAAAGCAACAGTAACTAAGAAAGTATTGTTTATATAGAATTAGTATTTTGAACCTGGATAATGAGGAACAAGACTCACAGATTAGAACTACTAAAGCAGTAAAAAAACACAAAGAAAGTTTAAGTTGTAGAGATAGAGCCAATCCAGCCTCCTTTCCTTTGGGGCCTGCACAGGAATACAGCTATATCCCAGACATTCTGCAGGATCTGACTCTAGTAAGGTAAGTACTTTACCATGCATATTACTTATTATGTACCAAAATTGATGTAGTAGTACCAAGGTATTAAATTAAAGACATGTGCATCCTGATTAGGGGTACTAGCTGTGATGTATTATATATGAAAATGAAACATTATGTACAAAAAGTAACAAGCACCGTAACTGATATCTGCAAACTAAAGTCACAGTGGCACATTGAACAATTTTAGGTTAACCAGACTCACTTAAAAATAGAAACCAGAGGCTGGGCTCTTCTCTCACCCCATTTTACATGTCTTTACCTCCATTGATTTCAAGTGGAGTTCTTCACAATTTATGCCATTGTGAGAGGAGAATCAAGCCTTGTGCGCTTGAAAGGAAACAGCAGACATGTTTCCCACCAGAGTGCAAGGGGAGATTTAAAAAAAACACAAGTATATGAACTGTGAAACCGATAGAGTACACAAGCAAAGGCAGGCAAAGAGGCTCTAGCTGGGGGTGGGGAAGAAGAGAACTTTCAGCTTACCCAGGGGTTTTTGTTTTTTTGGTTTTTTTTTTGGTTTTTTTTTTTTTTTTTTTTGTTTTGTTTTTTTTTTTAAGATTTGGGATTGATATTAGTAAGTCAGAAGCCCAGTCACTAAACTGGCTTCTTAAGAAAAAAAAAAAGTTTAGAGATAAATATTGCATTTTTATTCAGATAGACATCACTGATTTACATTTTCCTGCAGATATTCTATAAAATGAGGAGCAGGCCATTTTGTTTGTGAAAGACACAGACTTTCCATTCGTAGAAACTGGGAAGTGAGAGTGGAGATCTGACCTATTTGCATCACCAGAAACAGTGCCTAATGATCCTTTATACCCAAGCACAAGCAGATGATCTTCCAAAAGTCTTCAGGATCATCTGGACAACTAATATTCCAGTGGTTAGAAAGAGTAACACTTGAGACTGGAATTCAAGTCAGACAACGTACTAGATGTGACATAGGTGACAAAATCACTTCATGGTTTGGAGGTATAGCAGAACAGAAGCTACAGCTTCACAGTCTATGTTTTTCTAGACTTTTTTTCTTGGTACCAGCATGCGGTTACGAAGCTCCTCTTTCACCACCCCACTGTGCACAAACAATCATTGTACTGTTCTGTACTGATTGGGCTGATTTGGGAAGCGCACTTAAAACAAAAAAAAGCAAGAAAACCCCCAAATATTTTCCAAATATCTCTATATCCCCGTTTGAGGTATGTCTGCACAACTATGTGACAGTGCAAGGGAAACAGCTGGAGTATTTTACAGAGGGAACACAGACTTAATTCATTGTTTTATCAGGTTTTATATACCATAGAAATGCAAGATTGAAGTAATTCATACTCATTCAGAGTCCAACACTGTTAGAATATTACTGTAACTGTCTGTTTAGAAATGCTTTTCCCCCACTTTCGCTCACGTGCACAACCCCGTCACAGCTCACACAGCAGATTTCAAGTCACCCCCCAGCACTCCAGTAGGACAATGTGCCAACAGTTTCCTTTTAAAAACAAGTCTAGATTATCTACTCAAAATTGCATTAGATATCAGCTGATTTTGTACACAACAAAGCAGGATGAAGGAAAATGCAGAGAATTGCATAAAAGAGGATCACTTCTACCTGCAGAAAAAAATGCTGCATAATTGAAGGTGTACCTGCTGATTTTCACGAGACGTGTTCTTTCAAAGCGTAAGTCTCTTTCCAGAGGCCCTCAGAAGGTGGAAAGAGACCCAAGAACAAACTCATGTCCTTGAATATCCAACTTGGAGTGTTTTCCAGTTAGCATTTAGATGTTGAACACCGACTTATGCATCAAAGTAAAAAAAAAAAGAAAAAAAAGAAGAAAAAAAAAAAAAGCCTTAAAGGAACAGGAGCCTGGTATCACCTCAGTTCCTAGAACAAGGCCACCAAGTATACCTTTGTGAAAGAGCCATCATAATATCAGTACCTCTTGACAGCATCAGCTCCAGGCTAATAAGACATCCACTAATAGGTCAGAAATGTTTATGAACAGCCACAGCACAATACGAAACAGACAAGGAGACATTAAAAAAGCAGTCTTCCAAAATTACAGCCTAAAAGGTGGCAGATTGAGAACTAGACAATAGAGCTGAGTGTCAAGGGACATTTTGCAAAGAAATCTGAAAAGCAATAAATCTGCAGCAATGAAACAGGTGCCTGTTTGTCACTGCAGTCACTTCAGTTCAATCAAATACATGCATTGTTCAATTCCAGTATATTAACAGCTACTCTAAAACCATACAAGCTGTTCTTGCATGAAATCGACAGTTTTATATAACTGGAAAGTCATATATTGAGAACAAAATGGGTTATTAGCTTGGACCACTGAACTTCAGCTTCACACTACCTGAAACCCCCTGAGAATACTGTCCTAGCTGATGGGCAGTGTGAAAGGTTGGGTGTAAAGCTTGACAATTACTGGATTCACAAACAGCTAAAGGAATCATTGAGCTCAATAATCTACTCGGCAGCATCCTTTGCTAAGAGTGCTTCTACAGCTTTTTGGCACATAGTTAAGCACAACAGCAATACATAGGCCTCCCTCTTACCTCACAGACATTCTCTCCAGACTTACTCTGGTACACTGCTTCCTTCCCCAGAGCCTCCCAAGGAGAGGCTAATACCCTGTGAAAAGGGACCCACACTCTGGGATCTGTGTGTGGAGAGCTGCTGTAACACAACTGCTTGCTTTCTTAGGCAGTCACGTTTCTCCTGAATAGTAGTGGTACCTCCTAGCAGATACCTGCTGAAATCCAAACCTACACGGAGCTGCTGAGAGAGCAGAACAAAGTTGTGTCCTGGGCAAACAACATCCTTATGAGGCTGAAGAAACATACTTTTTGGTACCTCATAACAGATGAGAGCCTGGTCTGCTTTCTACACGTTTGGCAGTACTCTAAGACATTCGCTGGCTATTGGCCTGCCAAGCTGTTTAGGCTTATAACTTTCTTTGCACTTGCTTTATACTACTAATTTTATTAAATATAAACATATCCTTTGTATATATTTTTCTCATATTCCATATGCACAGAATGAGCTCATTTCTGCCCGAGGATGAATGAAAACTCAGTATTTACCACACAGATCCACTATGCTTTGCAAACAAGCCTGGAAAAATGCCCTCTCACAATGAAGTTATCCATACCACCTTTCTGATGAGCCAAGCATGAGGAAACAGTTCAAAGCTCTCGGAAAGCCATATGTATACTTTTACAAAAGACATCTGCAATTCACCAGTGAGGTTCTAGACCTAGCATAATTTATTTAGCAGTCTGTATATAGAGATACTAATATGCAAGGTTCAGACACTTCTTTAGCGCCACAATAAAATTCACTTTAAAGTTTATAAATATTTATACTTTGAATAGTCATCTCAGTATGTGAAGCTTTTATTTTTATATGAAAATATCAATTCCTGCAAAGAGTCTGAAATAAAGTAAAAATATATTAGCCCTAAAGTATGCACACAAACATATGCAATTTCTTTACATAAACACTTTTGAACTTCAGGGTGATTAACACTTGATTACAAAAAGAGATTCTTAAAAAAGATCTTCACTAATCGTGCACTAATTTTTAACATACTTGAAAACAAGTCAGGTTTTACTGCTGTTAGACAAGTTGATCCACACCTGAAAGCACAAGGTGGCTTTCAATTTGTGCCACGGTTATTGTGTCTCTGTTGCTACTGAAATGGGCCATGGGTGAGGGCAGTGTCCAACAAGCTCAAGTGCTCGACGGGTTGAGCAAGAGTGCCTGGGTGCCTCGGCAGAGCCTCTTGCTGAGCCAGCACTACCACTGTCACAGGAGTACTTTGCTAATGACGAGATCAGGGGACGGCCAAATGGGTAAAGCTGAACAACTACAGCGCCTGTGTTAGAGGTGGCTTACATGGCTCCAGCAGGGATGTGTGCTTTGAGGAATGGCATAGAAGTAGTTGTCTAGATACGTTTAAAGATGCAGAGGCAAGTCTTTTGTATCAGTATTTTTAAGACCAGTGAGAGAAGAAGCAGCTTTCCTACAAAACAAGAGGCTGCAGTCCTACCATACAGCATGGTCCAAGGCCTACGTTATTATATTCATAACTGCATACGTGTTCTTATTTTCTTTTTTAAACACTCAAACACATTCAGAAATAAAGATGTTTGGACAACGAAGACTCCCAAAGAAAATTTAAGGGACTAACATCACCCTGCTTAAAAAAATCTCTAAGTTTTCTTACAAGCATTATGATATTGACATGACATTTTTAATCACACTGGTTGCAATTATACAAATCAGTGTTCTAATCCACAGAGAAATCAGTTTTCATATACACCACATTAACCCAGACATTAGACAGGATTTGGCATGCTGCTGACAGAGAAGCCTAGTTCTGGAATCATGTAATATTAAGTCTGGGGTTACTTGATGCAAGATTAGAAGGCAACAAACTCAAAAAGGTGGTTACAAAAACATCACAGGAAACAAAATTATTTTAAATAAAAGCAAGCAATTATATTTCAGTATTTGGATGGCAGCTGAAAATGCTTTTTTGGCATACAACCACTCCACAAAGTTAATATGGTGTGTAACTGGAAATATTTTTTAAAAAATTCTTACTAAAGTCAAAGACTAAACTCAAATTGCAAACTGTGGGATCTGTGCTTAGATAAAAGGAGGGCAACTGAATAAAACTTGTTATATCTGTTATAAATACAAACCTACAAGCCCACTCCATAATACTCTTATATCTTAAGGAAGGGAGAGAGGGGAAGAGAAAGAAAATGAAGGAGAGAAGTAAGCACGACAGAACAGCAAGAGCTATCAGGTGCTATAAATCAGTGTTTCAAACACAGACCTTAGGAGTACATGACTTTGGTACAGAACAACTGAAATAACAGAGTTCCAGCATTTATTCATGTGTAATCCACTGGAAATGAAAGGCCTACCTGAGAGAATGTCTACCCCAGGTTTACTAGCTAGCAAAACACT
Organism: Eulacestoma nigropectus; assembly: GCA_013397775.1. Taxonomy (NCBI): domain Eukaryota; kingdom Metazoa; phylum Chordata; class Aves; order Passeriformes; genus Eulacestoma; species Eulacestoma nigropectus. The sequence continues at coordinate 469,596 of VZTE01004972.1, read as the reverse complement.
GGGCTTGATATGTTCAAAATGATCTTGAAAAGCAACTCACCAACCTCATGGCTATATTTAAGAACTTTTAAGGAGCCTTCCAGGCAGGGTTCCAAGAAAAGGTAAACTAGCAAAAAGCTGTCATTTACAGACATTTTAAAAATACTAAAAATGTTTGTGTTGGCTCTTCCCTCTTGTATATGAGCACTTCATTAATTTTGTACATTTAAAAAACCTCCTTGCACAAGAACATGCTTGAGGAGTACTGTCAGTTTGTGCTGAGAAGCCACAGGCTCTTTTAGTTCTGCTAAAAATATATAATGTATTTTGTGACTATTATAAACAAGTAAAATACAAAGAGGAAGAATTGTAGCAGGCCACCTGTGAAATTTTCTTCAGTAGCTGGAAATATCCTTTGTCAATGAACCAGCAGCCAAAGAGCTGTTTCTGAAAAAAGCATGTAATTTTGGCAAACTGATCTGATAGTCTATCTGGGAATTTCTGCCAGAAATGCCACGACTTCAGTGTGCTATTACTTGCAAAACATGTTTCTTCCCATCATTCTTCAGCCATAAGGTGGGAGGAGGAAAAGATGAGCAATAGCTGTGCTGTATCCTTCCAAGCTAGTTCTTCCCATTATACAACTCCTAATCCAAACAATTTAAGCACACAAGTAAAAGCTACTCATTTCTGTAAACATTTCCAGAAGTAGGACCTAAGCTTGCATGGCTGACACCAAGCACATACTAATGGCTAGAGCTAACCTCAAGTTTACTTCTGATTAAACAGCATAAGCAAAAACCAGTGCTGGCCAAACTGAAGCTTAAGCCTTAATACAAGGGGGTAAACTGAATATTGATATAAGCCACTTGGGTCACTAGAGACCCATCTTGATCCAGCATTCTTAGTGCAGTATTGTATCATACAACAGTTTTCCCAGAAATACAAATGATGCTGCTCGACTGTTAAAAAATAAAAAGTAATGTTTCAGAGCATGTTTTTATACCCCAGCAGCAGGGTTCTCTACTTTAGGATAAGGCAGTCATAGAAAACAGAAACACAACCCAGCTTGTTTGTTTGTTTTAAATGAAATTCATCACTGCACATCCAATTAACTCTGGAATGCACAAGACACAGCACCCAAGCAAATAGAGGCTTTAAATTTCAGAGCAACTTTCAGTCTGCTCTGTTAGAAGCTGTGTATAGCAGTAATTGACAACGTGTTTATTACACAAGATTCATATGACAAAGGGGAACAACTTTTAGGCTACGATACAAAGGCTTTCAGCATTAGAAAGGGTCAAACCAATCTGCAAAAGCACAATATGAAGCAAAGCCATTTAAATTACTCTGTAAAATGTAGACATTCATTAGCATAGAAAAGTTTCACAGGAAGACAATGACAAAGTAAAAGTCATCCTATTTTCATATGCTAATTAATTAAATATGCCAAATGCATTTAATCTCTTATTATAACCATAGGGGGAGACAGACCAAACACTTGAAGTTCCAAAAAGCCAGGTCATTAGCATGCCAAGTCATTCTTCAGATCTTCTCTTTATATACAAATTTACATTCCCAACTTACAACACACGTAAGTGAAACTTGACGCCCCTTCCCACCCCCTCCATTTCTCCTTCTTTGGAAGGCACTTGCTATCTCTTGCTCCTGTATTTTAAAGCCTTATTAAATGCTAGAAATAACTCATTTGCTAGGGAAAAAACCCTAAAAGCACAGAAGCCATTTTGCCAAAGGCCTGTTAAACACCCCAGTCCCCCTAAGACATAGAATAAGCTAGCTGAAAATGAGATTAATAACATTCTTGCACATATGCATGAAAATCCACACACAGTTTGTAGTCTTTAAGCTCAGATGACATTTCTAGCCATTTCTTGCCTTTCCAAACAAGAAAGAGATTCTTATGTTTACCTAAGTTTCTCCTTGCTTAATAAATCTTAAATTGAAACAGATTTTTTTTAAACAATTACCTTTTTCAGAGTTATCATACTACAGGATATTAGGAAAAACCAGACTCTCCTGTTGCTTTTACCCACATCTGACTCCAATCTTAATAGTTTAGCTATTAACCCTGTAAGGTCCTTACACTCACACCTTGCCCAGTTGACGTTAAAATTTTTATATGACTGATCTGGGCTTACTCATTACAAAACCTTTTGTTGTACAGAAAGAGAGCAGCTCCATGGACCTTGATTTACAGGATACAATTAACTGTGCTGTTGGCAGAACTGCACCAGCCCAGCTCATCCGGGGCTCTGCAGGGAGAAATGAAAGGATCTGTCACTGCATCAGAGTAACGGCTCTCTCCATCTCCTTTCCTTTTCACTCCCTGTCCAAGCTCATTCTGAGCTACTCACGTCTTGGGATGAAAACGTGGCCACTGTAATATACCTGTCTTGCAAAGAAATAAGTACAAATTACCTTAATTCCCCCTAGAAATAATAATAACTAGAGCTAAAGGGGGGAAAATCTCATCCTGCTAGAAAGATCTCAGTACTTACTCTGGAGTTTGCCGTGCAAAACATGTAGTTTAAAGATCTCAGTTACCAGCTAAACAAAGATCACAGGGAATTTCGCCACAATGACGCTAGTAATTTATTTTTGCCATTTTTTAGGTTTTAGCATGTTGGGAATATGCATTGTTAACCTTTAAATTTCCCTGTATAAACATGTCTCAGCGAGCTTGTAAAATACTCCCCGCTGCGTTCCCTCGCTCTCCAGCTGATGGCATTTAGAAACACTGGTACTGGCGGGTGCTTTATTTTGCCTTCCCGGGCCTCTCCCGCTGGGGTACAGTGAGAGATTCCTGTCAAAAGCCAGACCCAGCCGCCCCAGGCTCGGACCACAGCGAATGCGTCTGTACTCAGCCCAGCCTGGCCGACTGGTAAATGGTGCCTGCTGGAGTTTGAAATCCCGCAGTGGGCATAAATATTCTGGGAGAAGGGACTCGCGGACGGTCCATCGCCCTTCTAGAGCTCTCTTCATTAAGAAAGGAAAGCACAAACACATACTTCAGCGAGGTGTGTGGCTGCAGGGGTGGGGGTGGGGATTACCCCCCAGTTAAAGCGGACAGCGCGGAAGATGCCGCCGGGATGGCAGACCGAGGTTCCCAACCCGCCAGGGTCCCCGCTCGGGGCAGGAGGGCGCCCAGAGGCGGACGCTTCGCTGAGGGTAAGGGAGAGGGCGGAGGCTGCCTGGAAGGGGCCAGCTGTCACGCACGGACAGGCAACAGCTGAGCTCCCGCATCTGGAGCCTCACTCAGACCGGCGACCGCCGGGCACACCGAGCCGGCACAGCGGCGGCGCCGCGACACCTTCCCCCGACAGCCGCCGCGGGGCTCGGCGGGACGCCCTGCGCTCCCCACCGCCTCCCCCGCTCTCCCAAGCCCGCAGCCCCGTCCGACAACTCCGCGGAGGACGGCGCAGCGCCAGCGGCGCTGACGAGGGCCGGCTCCGGGCTCGGGCGGCTCCTCACCGGCGCGCCCTGGCCATACAAGCCCCGGGCAGGGCGCAGGACCGCCGCCGCATCGCGGGAAGCGCTCCGCCGCCAGTGGCACGGTGCCGGCTGCGGACGGCGCTCCGCCAAACCCGCCGGACGTTCCGCCGCGCCGCCGCAAGGCTGCCCGTCAGTCCTCACTCCGGAGAGCCTCCACTTACCCTCCCCGCAGCGCGGCCGGACCACGGCGACGTATTCCCGGGAGGCAGTGTGGTCTGTCACGCAGACGATGGGGGAGGCGGATACGCGGCTCTGTCCCACGGAGTCACCACCGGCGGGAGACGCGCATCTCCGGCAGCGCCACGGAGCGACCTCCCGGAGCCTCCTCGGCCGCGCGTCCGCGACTGCCCGAGCCCCGTCGCGCTCCCCGCCCTAATGGGGCTCAGCCGCCCCGCGCCCGGGA